>NGKF01000001.1:5165278-5178575 GCA_002162555.1 Monilinia aucupariae
AGGTTATCGAAGAGAAGCTACTTAGCACCTACATCGGTGTCGGCGGTTCATCAACGCCAAGTGGCTCACGAATTACGACCTTGGCCCGAAGGATTGTCGACGTCGTACAGTACGTACAGTACGTACAGTACTGTAGTTATTATCTATCACATCTATTACATCCTTTGCGATATCAGGGGTCTGTATCTTTATGGCACTATTACCTTTGAAGCCTGAATACTCATCCCTACCTTCCCGACCCTTTGGTGGAAATCACGCTCACAATAGGAACTTGTACTATTGTTATTAACCTTACCGTCGCACTGCTACCACTACCACAAACTCCAACTCCCCTTGACCGCCTTTTACGTGCGCTGTGTGTGTCCTTGACCCCAATCTGGCATCTGGTGTCTGGCATCTGGTGTCCCATATCTGATATCAATATCGATGAGCCTTTGTCAAATATCCGATGGCATTTTCTCATCTTCTCATCTTCTCATCTTCTCATCTTCTCATCTTCTCATTCTCTCATTCTCTCATGTTCAGTAGTGCGTTGGCAAAGAAGACCTTATTAGGTAAGGTTACAGTAAGGTGTGGGGCCCGACCCGACCAAGTCAATGCGTAGGGCAGCAATCTGCCGGTATCACATTCAATTGACAGCCTCGTTTTTTTCCTTCTTTTTTTTCATTATGAAGAAGGTTCTCTCTTTAACTGTGAAAGGACTCAGGACTCAGGACTCAGGATTCAGGATTCAGGAGCTGTCTTCTACTGTATGGCAAGCTGCATTTTCATAGTGACACCATAGACCTGCAGCTTATTATCCAGCAACCAATCTAATTCCTGTCGTCCTGTCAGTCCACAGTAAACTACTGCAGAAGAGTCACAGTACAGTGTACACAAGAGATTGCCCCCCCCTCCCCCCTTCAAGTGGATACTTTCTTTGATTTCGAGCAATAAGGCTGTACTTCGTAGAATTATCCATACATGGAGAACGCAGATGTGGCTTCCTCTGATAAGGCGAGAAATTCAGAGCATTACTTGGAAATGGATCGAGGACCTGCAACACAGAACGATGTCCCCCAGCAAGATTCGAGTCCATCAGAAAAAGCAATTGATAGACAGCGCGAGGCTCAGGAATATATCCGCAATCGTCGAGCACAAGCAACGGTCGCAGATGAGGCAGATGAGAATGTCATGGTCGATAATGTTGCACAATTAGGGCCTCAAAATATAAGTAGAGAAAGTGAAGATGATGAACAAAAGCTACTTGCCATATTAGCAGAAAAGTACAACTACAATCTATACCTAGTGAGTCTGACTGAATGGGGGCTTCCTTGGTTCCCTATTATATCAATTACCCAAAAAATTCATCGACTAATGATGCAAAAGCCGCCAGGAAGCTCTGGAAGTCCTGTAATCGAACATACGAATTACGCTGCTCAACTACATCGCGCTCAGCCATCAACTTCGTCCCAAACACATCAAATAACAGATGGGCATGACTCCTGGCACCACTCTCGTCCCAAAAACCGACCCGATTCCCCACCATCTGAAGATCCCCCTCCATCTCCTCCCCCATCCCTACGTCAGCTTGGTTGTACGCAAATAATCCCATCCCCGCCGCCACCCATTCCAACAGCTCCAATCTCCGATTTTCGTCCTGGTGCTACCTTTTCTACTTCACACATGCCTTATCAAGCAAACAATTCTCAACATACCTACATGACAAACCTCAGACAATATGCAGATAGGAATCGAATGCCGGTCAACAAGCAGACGCCCGAGCGATCAGGATTTGAGAATAATACAACCAATCCTGGAACACAGCAATCGGTAGCCAGTGAGTAAATACATTTGGATACCCAAACTTCGAATTGGAGATAAGCTTACACTTTCATAGGTCAGCTTTCAGACAGGTACAGACATAATCAGATTGTGTCGTCCCAGCTTCAGAAATCTCAGTCTCCGCAGACTGCGCCTACTCAATGGGCGGCACCCACACCCGCTCGAAACAATGCCAATATTGTCCAGAATTTGCAAGACTCACAGGCTCTGCAGTTATCGGAGTCTGGGTCCCCAGCATCCAGGCTTCACCCTATGTCCTATTCTTCTCAGCAGCGCCAAAATTCTGCTCAACAGAGTGTTGAGCAACAGCATGATTCCCCACTCCCTAACGGCCCAGAACTCTGGAGCCATAATAACAGGCTTCCGCAAAAGAACTACCCGACTCCTGATAGTATATCAAGCAATAGTCGACGTCAAGTGTCTTATGCGCCACAGAACAATGCTCACGGTAGTCCTAAAACTTTTGGCCATGCGCCGCCTGGGCAAATCGCACCTATTCCCCGTCATCGCGGACATGAAACCGAAACCTATGGGCCCCGCCATGAGCATGGTCTAGGCTCTACCTATGGTTATAATCATAGTTCTCAGGGAGAATTCAGTCCCCGTATGTTCCTGGGCTCTCTTCTTTGGTATCACTAGGTAGTCATAAATACTGATTTTCATTAGCAACAACGATTCCTAATCAACCAAACTTCACACCAGAATCTCATGGAAATTCCACTCGAAGTCATGCGGGAGGATACAGTTCGGAGCATCAGTTTGAAATGGATGGCCGTAGACCACGTGGGTAACCTAGTCTTCTTTTCGCTAATATTCATACTTACTGAACAATCATTAGAAATTCCCGGATCCATGTCATCGCCCACTATTCGTCGACACACTAACTTCGTCGACTGGCGAACACAGCTCTGCCAATTATTCAATACACCTCCCGAAAGTCATGATGAAGATTTGTTCAAAATGCTGGAAATGACCAGAGGCAAACTTTTGCCAGATAACCGCGACGCCAACCAAGAAAAATTGGCATTGCCTTATCATACGATTTATCGAGTCAAATGTCATCGAAAGGAACAAACCCATATGTTTTTGGATACTCCTTGGCTTGAGAAAGACAGTCCGACCGGTGAACATATTCATGGCAGCATCATAGTTAGAAATGTCGCTCTCCATGTCCAGCAATATACGAATCTATCGTTCATCGTATACAAAAATTACGCCTGCTGTAAACTCGGGGCCACAAAAGTAAAGAAATCAAATCCAACAAAATCAAGATCTGGAGACTCGGATCAACTTGGATCAAATGATGAGAATGAGCTCGCAGAATTTCTCGAGGGAGAGTCAGTGTGCTTGATCGGCAGCGAGCTATCCGCTGGTCTCAAAAGATTAACTAGGCAGAATATTCAGGAGAATCCATATTATCCTTCATTTAATGTTGGTACCGAGTTTCCGGCACCATATCCATGGTTTTACCACCAAAGAGCTCCTCTAGAAGAACGAAGACGTCAACTGAAGCCTGAACTTTTGACTCGTGTAAATTCCTTTGTGGAGTACGTCAATGATAGCTTTGGTCCCGAGTATGCTATAGTCGATGCACTCTTAGGCCAGGGGAAGATCTCGCGAAAATACCTATGCTATCTTTACGTAAGTGGATTTATAGCCAAAATCAGGAAAATCAACTAATTCCGTATTTTTAGAGCCCCGAAACAGTCATATTGCGCACTGAAAACGATGATGAAGAAAAGAAGAAGGCTTATTTGACCAAATCATGGCTTCATCTACCAGCAAGAGGAAGTCTAAAAGAGACTGAAGAGTCGGCTGGGTTGGAAACCTCTTTGCTCGTATCTTCTTGGACGTTTGATGGTCTTTTTCAAGAAACTGTGAAGTCAATAACAATTGATGATTTCAAAATGTCAGAAGAAGTATTAGAAATCACTGCCCTCAGCACCTATCCAATGCGTTACGCCGACCCCACCATTGGAACCTCACTTAGAAAACAGGGAGAAATGTTCTGGAAATTCCGCAACCCTTGCTATATATACTATAGCGAAGAAGATGATTCGGAAGAGAATATTGTAGGCAATCCGAAAATCATACCTATCGTTGCAAGTCGGCTAATGTTAAACTTATGTTCAGGGGCAGTCCAGGTATATGATTGATGTCGAAACTTACAAGAAGTTGCACTCCAATTCCTCTGGGACTTATGCACCCAATCGTGACGACTTGGGTCCCTTGGCAATGGCATCTGATGCACCACCGGAGGGTGTTTTCACACTACTTTTGCCCAATAAGGTCATTGGATTCAATATGCGTGAAAAGAAATGGGGTTTGTGGAATAATTTTCAATTTCTTACTTCCTGTTTGCTAACGCCTTTTATCAGTTGACCTAGAAGTCAGTCGTATGTATGCAGTGAAATGGAATAAAGATGCACTTGAATCCTTGGCTAGAGATAATGATACCAAGATTCTTATTACATCTTTGGTTGCAAACCAAATCAAAGACGAACAGATCCCAGGACTCACTGGCAGAAAGGGGCGTGGCTCAACTATACTATTACATGGGTAAGCACTTCATAAACTCGAGATTTTGATCTTTGGGCTAAAATCAGGCAAATAGTCCCCCTGGAACTGGTAAAACGATGACAGCAGAGAGCGTAGCAGAGGTAGTCGAGAAACCGCTATACGTAGCCTCATGCAGCGAACTGGGGACGACAACCGAAGCGATCGGGAAATCCCTTGAACAAATTCTTTATTTCGGAAGGGTATGGAAATGCGCCATACTCCTCGAAGAAGCCGAAATGTTCCTCGAGAAAAGAAGCTTTGGAGACCTACAGCGCAATGCATTAATTTCTGTATTTCTACGTGTACTTGAGTCTTACAATGGAGTTATCATTCTCACGAGTTCTTCCATTACCGCCCTGGATGAAGTCCTGAAATCCCGCATTCAACTTTCTCTCCGCTATGCTCCTCTCAACTTGGCTCAGCGAGCTAATGTATGGGAAATGCATATCAAGCAACTCGAATCATTGGAATCTCTATTCAACCCCTCTACAATAAATATTTCCGAGCTCCGGACGAACTTACCAGCGCTTGCTAAATATAAGCTCAATGGACATGAGATCGGGCATGCAGTGAGAACAGCTAGACAACTAGCCTTGTTGAAGGGGATCCCCATGGGTTTTGAAGAGGTGCGATATGCTGTAAGTGTTGCAGGAACATCCGACGATCTAGACGGAGAAGATAAGAAGAACGCGGGCGGGGCGGTGAAGGGAGTTTTGGAAGAGGCCGATGATGATCCTTACGACGGAGTAGAGGATTTAATGAGTGTGGTGGGCCTATGATTGATGAATTATGATTGATGAGTAATGTATGATCTGTATGTTTGCGACGCCGTTTATCTGTTTTCTCTTGCTTTTGTAGCTGAGCTGCGGTTGCGTTTCTGTTTTTGATTTTCGCGCATATACCATTCTTGCATAATTATGAGTAGGATAATAGGTCATAGATATATCGGTTTTGAGTACATGGCCTTCTATGGCTCTGAGAACAATAGCTCGCAGATCCTGGTTGTTAAACTCTGGAGGAGGTTTGTGGTTCTTTAAAATGCATTTCGACAAGTAAAGTTTTCGATCAAACCCTCACACAAGTCCATTATGCCTGAAATCTGGAATTGGAGTTTCCTTGGATATTGATTGGTACAACAGGTAGTTGTAACCACTCGTATGGATATATACTCGAGTACAGTAAAGATCTCCACCCATCATGCCCAAACCAAATCAATGCATCTACAGCTGACATTTCAGCATTCCGACTTGTCATCCGAACAGCTTTTAAGGCCAGCATATTTGAATACTTCTCATGTACTCCCATCCCCCGTTAACGAATCTGCTATTGAGGGAACAGGCAGTCTCTAACCAGTCAGATCTAGCTACGCAAGAAACAGAGTTACCTCCCCTCATTTTTCAAGTGCTGGGTTACGGTAAGTCTTCTACGGATCACCTGTGAGTCAATATCGATCAAGCTACCGTTCCATAACCATTGATACAATGGCATTATTGTCACACAGATCCGTAGCACTACGCATATACTAACTGATAACATCGTGCAGCCTGCTTCCGCCACTCCACCATTTCGAACACCCGCCTCGGACATTTCCCCCTCCCCCTTCCCCCCACGCCAATAATTTCCATCTGCTCGTATGATATCTACTACTCGAGTACATGGGCCTATACTGTTTCTTGAGCATGATGATGTATTCCGTATGTAGGGTTCCGCTGTTGGGATATTTTTAGGATGGAGGTTACGTTATGGAGCTTTTTGGGCGGAGATGACTTTTGTGTGTGTGTGTGTGTGATGTTCAGGTTATGGAGAGCATGATCTGTATGGTCTGTGTATATGTTTAGGATTATGAGACATGATGCAGATGTCCTTCGTGACTTGCGGTGGGTGGTACGTGGGACATCGTAACGTCCCACCCGTTGATGAGGTTGATTGATGTCATTTTCTTGAAGGTTCGCTATTGCTACTGTTACTGCGACTGCGACTGCGACTAATCATATTATTATAACCAACTTCATCATTAAAAGTATGATTATTTTATCATAAGATCGGGCTTATTAAATCATCTTAGATTTTATGATATTACTCGAGTATGTAGTTTCTTCAAATAGTTTTCCAATAAAGATATAAAGGTCTAAATTCTTAGCGTATTTGACAAGTTTACACGTACTAAAAGTCAAGATAGCTGGTTATTCAAAGTACTCGTGCTAGTAGTATATTCGAGTAGTCTGAAAAATCCTATGCTTGATCAAGACAAGTTTATCATAAAAGGTATCTTTGTTTGTGTACGAATGCGTACGAGTACATGTAAACAAATCTAAGCGAGATTCCAACCTAACCTTTTGAAAAAAGGGTTCAAGCCCTTTGATGGATAGAGTAGAATCTGATATTGATTGATTTCATCGATTGATTGAACGGCTCATTCGGGGAAGATGGCTCCATTAACCAATAGGATTATCTCATCAACAGATAGGACGTCATTCCAGATGAGACAAAGTAGGGATAAACTGTTTGAGGCCGCACGCAATAAGGTTCTATTGATAGCTGAACCCAAGCCGTTACCAACTTCGATGTCAGCCTCGGCTAGGTTTTGGGACGTCTATTTTGATAAACGAGGAAACTGCTTTGAGTTCTCTGTCTGGATGCCTAATATGCAATCGGAGATATGGGTTCAGACTCAAGGAGCCTGGTAGTACCTACCTCGTTTATCATGTTTTCCTAAGCTCTCCATGTTCCCAATATATGCAAGTAGCACACCACGATAGCTCCTGCAGGATAGTAATTCCAGCTGGATTCTACAAAAAATGCATGCGCAAAGTATTTGAGATATCCACTGACGTCCCTTGAAAGGCGAAGTGGCGAGAATGTATACAATTAGAAGTGTTATGAAAAGACATTCCCCAAGCATTCTTCCATGTTCAAAATCTCCCTGACTATATTGAATGGGTATCGAGTCAATGTGTACATGAAGGACTATGCTGCAGGACTTCTTAATTCATGACTTTAAGAAGCATTGAAATGTTCCCTTCTTCATCAACTTATTCGCAAAGTCACACAGAGTGTGGGAACTATGTATGCACAATCATGTTCCTGACTAGTTTCCAAATCGTCGCTATGTAACAAAAAAGATCCTGTTAATCATTATAAGTGTGGAATAGATTTGCTAGTAGAATTATATTCGCAGAATCATTATATATTAAAATATAATGTTGAAAGAGAATTCGATTAGGGTGGAAAATAACGTTTTGAGATTGATTGGGAATATATCAGTCGTATCACAGCTGCCTTCTTTGGGTGGCTGTTCAGCTGGAACACTCAAGTGAAAGATTGATTCAACTTCTCGAATACTTCTTCTAAAGAATACAAATCACTCTCCTCTCCATCCTTTTCTACACTTTACTCCACTTCTGCTCAACACTGAACCCAATCTCGACACCCACAATGCATATCATCGCTCTTCTCTTTTGGGTTGCTGTTTTGGTAGCCCCTGGCCTTACTCAGGTGAGGTCACTCACTCATGTACAGTCAAAAGCTTTTTGTTAATGCCGATTGAATAAGATTAACCTAGGAACCGCTGTTTCTTATGGTGCTCTAGCAGAGTCTGGCATTACTAACACAGGATCCACAACCGTGAATGGCAACATCGGTACCACCGGCTCTTCAATCGTCGGCTTCCTTCCCGGAGATATAGTAGGCACAACTGAAACTGCTACAGACGCTGTAGCTAGAGCAAGAGCCGATGCTCTCGCCGCATACAATACTGCCCAGAGCCTACACGGAGGTATTGAGTCTACAGCCACTTCAGAACTCGGTGGACAAACTCTCCCAGCGGGGATTTATAAATATACCAGCGGTGTATCACTTACTGGGATCTTGACCCTTGATGCTGCTGGTAATTCGGCAGCTACTTGGGTTTTTCAGATTGCTTCTACGCTGGTTGCGAAGTCTGGTTCCTCTGTGGTTCTCATCAACGGTGCTTCGGAATGCAATGTTTATTGGGCTGTTGGTATGTTATATGTCATGTTATTTCTCAATTTTCACATTCCAATACAATACAATACTGACTCTTCTCTTCTATCCAGGAAGCTCGGCGACCCTTGGCTCAACTAGTGCTTTCTCGGGCAACATCCTAGCTTCTGCATCTATAACCTTGACAACTGGGGCTAAAGTTCAAGGCGGTCTCTATGCGGGAGCTGCTATTACATTAGACACTAATTCCATATCTGTTGGCGGCACAGGTTGTAGTCCAAATGTTGGTACATCTTCTACATCACTTTCTCCGACTACCTCTACCTCGTCTACTTCAGTCGGCTCAACAAGTATAACCATCACGCCACCATCTACTCTAAGTACCCGCACCAGTTCACCATCTACATCTGGACCAAGCATACCCGTAGATCCCACAGACTCGTGTGCCGATACTCACTATGTATGTATATATACCTCACCTCACCTCCCCCATTAAATTTTCCTTCAGTTTCATCTTATCTTGCTCTCTGAACCCAATAACTTAAATACTCATCTTATCACTCAGATATCATCCACACCCACATCCGCATCCCCATTCCAATCCCCCAAAACAACCTTCACCACTTCAACCCCTCAAGCAACCACTAATACCGGCTACAGATATATAACTAGTACATCTACTAGAGAATGTGAAGATGCGGAGCCTACCTATGGTTATGGTTATGGGTATAGACATAGACATAGGCAAGGGAGACACAATGCTGTTTAGAGGGCTAATGCGTTTTGACTCTGATGCAGTCTGCTTCAATCTTATCATATCAGCCGACTGAAGTTTCTGCAATTTTCTGAATTTGTTTCACTCTGTTCTATTTCATTGGAGGATCTTGAAACGAGGAGACGAGAGAGAACCCCAACAGAGATGAAAATCTGAGGGGGAGATTTTCATCTGTTATTTTAATAAGGTTTCCCGACGAGGAAAAGGCGGAATAAATAGCAAATACTATTCAAGTTATGGTTCCTGCGTGCCACTAGAGCAGGGGGGGCTAGTCCCATTAGATATTAGCAGAGTTCTGTTACATATAAAGCTTTTCTATTTCTTAGGTTCTGATTCTGTAATGTAATTATATTAGTCTGAATGCCTTCAACTCCATCCTATCTTCTCCGCGTTTTATCCTGTGAGCGGTCATCCCTTTACTAAATACAATCATTTCTCCTATTCATGTGACGATATCAGGTGAGCAACAGAACGCCTTGGTTTGTACGACAGAGTCCAAGCCCAGATCAACCCTTCATCTCTCCCAAACACTAATCGTCCGGGTTGTAGCCCTAAAAAGCGAGATATTCATGAACTTCCAAATGGGCTGAAACGATGGAGCTATTCTCAACCTTAAAATTACTACTTTTCTGCACTTGAAAGCCCGTAACATCGGATCACAAATTAGCCCCTTGGGGAAAATCTCTTATTCGTCTGAACTGGTTCGTCTTTCGATGCTTTTCTTCAAGGACAGGTTGGGCTAGTTACTCTACTCGAGTATGGAGATCAAATATTCCCCGGTAGGCCCGGTAGGGTACAAGTACCTAACCCTAACCCTGACCAAGATCAAAACCAAGACCAAGACCAAGACCAACTTTTTTTCTAGAGCTTGGAGAGTGGCTCGATAATCAATCATTAATCCCCTGACTCCCAAGTATAGAGGTAAAATAATAGATGGTGTATATATAATATAGTATATATGCAATAAACCTATATTTTTTATAAAACTCTTCGAGTATATCTACAGTATTTCAGGAGCACGGATATTAGTTAGACCTTGAATTTCTGGCGAGATAGAGCGGTGAAGAATGGGCTGTTCCAATGGGGTTAACATCCCCATCAATACTCGAGTAGGTGGGTGCATCATCGATATGATTAAGAACTACAACGATGACCGAGGCAGGAGAACGTGAGCGGGGGGTGGCGAGAGTTAAGCGATTAGCGTTCACCACAGGAGTCGGTCACTCTCATAAACCCTCAATAGTCGTCTCTGATTAGGATTCAACCTCGTCAAGACGCAATATGAAGATATTTCCGAAACAATGAGTATAGTGGGAAGGTATATTGTAAAACACTACTCTAAAGCGCAGTACAATGTTGATTGGATCCTTGGAGGCAATACTTGTACTTGGCGCTAGATTTAATCTCACATGGAAATCTCGAGAGTTTGTGTAGTGACATATCATTCACATTTATCTTATTTTATTCCATTCTCTGCTCTCCCTTCCTCCCCATCTAATTTGACAAAAGAAAGATATTTAGATACAAAAGTATACTAGTCACTTGCAAAAAAAGCAAGACGCAATGAAAAATGAAAAACGAGCCGATAGTGAATAGAGCCTGAGATTGGCTATAAGCCCATACATATGTGTGTGTATATAATTATGTAGTATGGAAAAAATCCACTCAACCACGCACTCCTTTCATTCAACCCTCTAAAAACCAAGTAAAATTATAAATTCCCCAATCCCTTACCCCCAGTCATGAAATGCTTTTTTCGGATCTGCTCATTGATGCGCTGCTCATACATACGTGCTGATATCATGTGATGTATTGAACAAGGAAAGATTAAGTAAGTGATCTTGTATTGTCATGCATAGTAACGTTTCTTTCTTCTTCGGTAGAAATCTAGAAAAGGTTGATGGAACCCCAGCTTTGTTCGACGCCGAAGGCTCCGGGGGATTTCCAGAGATCGTTGGTGAAGGAGAAGATGGCTACACGTCCACCGCAGGAGCTGACGATACCTGCAACGGCAGTCTTTTGTTCAGCAACACCAGGGCAGGCCTTACCGTTACAAGATCCGGCGAATGGCCATCCACACTCAAGGTTGACGGCGGTTTTACCAGGGCAGAGGGTATCGGCGATCTTGAGTTGGGAGAGGGCGAATTCACCGGCCTTATCAGCAGTGACTTCAGCGTTGAAGAATGGGTGAAGATTGGCAGCGGTAATATCGACGACTGGGCAAAGGACGGCACTGTTTGCTTGCCAGATGTTGAGGGGCTCAGTGGTGGTGACTTTACCGGTGAATCCAGAGCTGGCGAAGGCTGACTTGGAAGAGCTGATGAAGGCGGCAAGTTCGGCAGCGGAACAGAAGCCATTGAAGACGGCCTCATTACCGACGACGATGAGCTCGACGAGGGACCATTGTCCCCAGGCGACCATGGCGGTAACTTGTTTAGAAGCTTCAGAGATTCCAGATGAACCAATGAAGACACCGAGGATCAACTTAAGACCAGAAGACTTAGCGGCGCTACCAACATTCTCAAGTCCTGAGCAGTCAGTGCTGTAGATACGGACGGCCTTGAAGCCCTTGGAGGCAATGAGGGCAATATCAACAGAAACCTGGGAAGCGGTCTTGCAAGCACCGGAGTCTTGGTAAGGGGAATAAGTGATAGCCCATTGATTGCCTGAGCTTCCTATAGTACCTCCGTTACCAGCCGATGATGAAGAAGATGCAGATGGGAGGGCGACGGAAGAGGCGACTGTGGAAGATGGCGAGGGAACGGCAACGGAGCTAGAGCTTGGAGCTACGTAAACGGAACTCGAAGGTGGTGCAACATAAACAGAACTTGAGGATGGAGCGACAAATACGGAGCTTGAGTTTGAGGATGCGACTGGAACCAAGACAGAAGTTGGAACAGGAGCTGGGGCTGTGGTAGACTGGGCAGTTGTGCTACCGAGCACGGATGTATATGGACAGTAAACAACGTAGTTGATCTTGGTAACAGTGACAACAGTCTCAGGTTGAACGTAAACTCCTGGAGCATATGACTCTGGAGTTGGGATGGCCCAAATACCGGAGTCGTCAGCAGTAGTGGTGAATGGAGGGACAACTGTGTATGTTCCTGCGGCTGGGCACACATAAGTAGTCATCATAATGGTCTTTCGAACAGTACCATCTGTAGTTGTAACATTAGCGTATGGGCATACGATTGTTGTAGCGTTCGGTACAATGGTAACCAAACCTCCTCCGGTGTAGATTCCTGGACTTGGGAGATAAGTTGTTTTGGCGCCGCAGACAGTGGTGTAATTTGTCACAGTCACAGTTACGGCCGGGAAAGTGTAGACACCTGGAGTTGCGCACGTAGTCACCTTAGGAGTTGGGGCGGCAGGTGGAGCAGTTGGAGCTGGGGCAGTTGGAGCTGGAGCGCTAGATTTTGATACAGATGGCTCATGTGTGAAGTATACTGGAGTACCAAGAGAAACTACTGGGGCAGTAGATTTTGGTGTGGATGGTGCTGGAGCGGATGGTGCTGGAGCAGATGGTGCTGGAACAGATGGTGCGGATGATGCTGGAGCAGATTGTGCGGATGATGTTGGAGCAGATGGTGCAGGGCAAGCGGTTTGACCTGCAGGAACGACGCCCGAAGCAACACATGGTGCTGGAGCAGATGGCGCTGGAGCAGGAGCCGATGATGCAGGAGCAGTAGATTTTGGTGCGGATGGCGCTGGAGCTGGAGCCGATGATGCAGGGGCAGTAGATTTTGGTGCGGATGGCGCTGGAGCTGGAGCCGATGATGCAGGGGCAGATGGTGCAGGGCAAGCGATTTGACCAGCAGGAACGACGCCTGAAGCAACACATGGTGCTGGAGCTGAAGCAGATGGCGCAGGACAAGCGGTTTGACCAGCAGGAACAACGCCGGATGCAACACATGGTGCTGGAGCGGATGGTGCTGGAGCAGATGATACTGGAGCGGATTGTACAGATGATGCTGGAGCAGATGGTGCTGGAGCAGGAGCCGATGGTGCAGGAGCAGTAGATTTGGGTGCAGATGGTGCAGGGCAAGCGGTTTGACCAGCAGGAACAACGCCGGATGCAACACATGGTGCTGGAGCAGATGGTGCTGGAGCAGATGGTGCTGGAGCAGATGGTGCTGGAGCAGGAGCCGATGGTGCAGGAGCAGTAGATTTGGGTGC
>NGKF01000001.1:5178962-5213161 GCA_002162555.1 Monilinia aucupariae
TGCTGGAGCCGATGATGCTGGAGCCGATGATGCTGGAGCCGGTGGTGCTGGAGCCGATGATGCTGGAGCCGGTGGTCCTGGGCAAGCTAGAACAGGAGGAATGCTTGAGGCAGATGGTGCTGGTGCGGATGAAGCCGGTACAGATGGTGCTGGAGCAGATGAAGCTGGGGCAGATGGTGCTGGAGCAGATGGTGCTGGAGCAGTAGATTTTGGTGCAGATGGCGCTGGTGGGCAAGCAGTTTGGCCAGCAGGGACAACACCTGAAGCAACACATGACGGTGGAGCAGATGAAGCCGGTGCAGATGGTGCTGGAGCAGTAGATTTTGGTGCAGATGGTGCTGGTGGGCAAGCAGTTTGTCCAGCAGGGACAACACCTGAAGCAACGCATGGGGCAGGTACACCAGCGCTACCAGATGGAGCTGGCGCAGTAGACTTTGGTGCAGATGGAGCTGGCGCAGATGAAGCTAGTGGGCAAGCAGTTTGTCCAGCAGGTACAACACCTGAAGCAACACATGGGGCAGGTACACCAGCGCTACCAGATGGAGCTGGCGCAGTAGGCTTTGGTGCAGATGGAGCTGGCGCAGATGAAGCTGGTGGGCAAGCAGTTTGTCCAGCAGGAACAACACCTGAAGCAACGCATGGGGCAGGTACACCAGCGCTACCTGATGGAGCTGGGGCAGTAGATTTTGGTGCAGATGGTGCCGGTGGGCAAGCAGTTTGACCAGCAGGAACAACACCTGAAGCAACACATGGAGCAGGTGCACTACCAGATGGAATTGGCGCCGATTGTGCTGGCGCAGTCGAAACTCCTAGACTTGATGATGCGGCTGTTGGAGCTGGTGGGAAGTATACTGGAATCGAAAGTTAGCATATATCAAAAGCCAATATAATCTATAATTACTGGTACATACATTGAGGTTCACCAGTGACGGTAGACCAGACAGTTGTACAACCACATAATTCTGATGATTGGGTTCCAGTCGCCAACAACCCTCTTGCATGGAGATCTTGTTGACCATTTCTCTTTCCAAAATCTCCAGCATTAACGCCACCTGCAATCGCAGCCGCAACCGCGAGGACTCCAGCCCTCATTATGTATATGGTAGATTGTATCGTATCTTAAAGTCGACTTTTGTTTTTGTATCAAATACGCTTGTAGATGTTGTTTAAAAGGAATGCCCGCTGAAAGAGTGAAGCGGTAGAGATTCTGGTTCGTCGATGAAGGAATGCGATGTGAAGATATTCACAACAACAACAACAACGTCGATGATAAGAAGAAGAAAAGGAAACCCAAGAGGGAGAACAGAGTAGATAAATGGGAAACGTGGAGAAAGGATAATAAGACAGCAAGCCAAACCAAAGGCTTGCAGGTGGGTTCCTACTATAGATTATGACATGGGTAAGATCCCGAAGTTTGGTATGGAATTTGGAAGTTGGAAGCTGATGGTTGATGATTGACGGTTACTCTAACCAATCATCTGGCTCTCTGCTGGTCCGCCTGTACCAATACTTCAAGAGACAACTCGGTGAATGCCAAGATCTTTTGATTGATTGATACGAAGTAAAATGAGGAAGAGTGTGCACTGCACTGTAGATGGAGAATAGCTCTGAGGATCAAATCTTACCTACCTGTCATCCAGGAACATAGCAATCGCTGTCTTGTCGCCTTTCTCATTCAAATGACCCCGATATACACACAAGCATCATACTTTTCTCGCCTCTCTCGCCTCTCTCGTTCCTCTCGCCCCTCTCTCCCATCTCTCCCTTCCACCTCTCCCACCTCTCCCACCTCTCCCGTCCCTCCCATCTCTCCCCCTCCCATCTCTACCCAAGGCAAATCAAATGATGGCACCAAATTCTCAAGAGCAAGAATCATCGATTGCATTGGCCACGCCGCTGACTAAGGTCATCCATCTCATTTCCCGAAGTCGTATTTTCCCCATCGCCTTCCATGGTTTGGCGCTGGTGGTGGGGTGTAGGACGAACGGGTAGGTAGGTAGGTAGAGAATGGATGTGCAGCCAGGATCCAGAGGAGATAGGGGTAAGTTGAAAAGCGACCAACGTTTAGAGTTGCAGTATTGGACATTAAATTAAGCTCGATCGACTGGTTACTGGATTAGTGTATTAGGGCATGCTAAGCCTACATAAGACACGCCTTTTTGGGTTTAGGCTACCCGGAAGCTGACGGAGAATGAGAAGAAGAACCAGACAGGAGCTCCATCGCAGGGCTCATCCTGAGATCATCCTGAGATCAGAATTACCGGTACCATACGAAAGTCTTGATGATCCAATCATTCCAAGAAGAATCTGAGACCAATCTAGATTTCATCATGAATAGTAGCGTCAGAAGAGGGCCTGGCAAAATTACGATGACTGTGGCCGCCCTCCATGGCAGCCTCGACTCCTCAAGGAATATCAGACGACACCGATGTCTCGCAAGCCCACTGTATCTCCTGAGTCCCTGAATAGTTCCAGAGGGTGTAGGGATATGGGCAAGCTGAGTACTGAGTTGCCTATCTGCCCTGTGCTGCGTGAGTCTGACACTACTTTACTGCTAATCATCGGCATTCACACCAACTCCACCGACCGGATTCAACGGCGAACGGCGAAGCGGCGACGATTCAGAGGAAGGTGATCTCGGTAGATTGGTTACTCGTGTTCTCGAAATGAATGCGATCTTTTGTTCTATTTTGAACTCGACAGCACGGTGCACCTAATCTGAATGAGTTTTGACTCCTGAATCCTGATCAAGTAAAAGGAGAAAGAAAGGATGGATGGATGAATGAATGAATGAAAGCTTTACTCAGTAAAGTAACCTCTCTCTATATTACTGTAGCCTTTGAAAGACACATCGACTCTCTTTTTATGTTATGCATACTGTATGTCACCTTAGGGGTATGTGCATGTACAGTATGTAGCTTTTACAACTTGTCCACACGTATCGCAAATGCTACTTGTATCCAATATCCATCTACTCGAGTATCTATCTCTACTGAGTAGGTTAATGGTGTTTACGATTGAATAACCTCATCATTCCAATTTGATTTGGCTGATGAGATTTGAGATTTGAGATTTGAGATTTCCTTTGGATTGATTTGTTCTCGAGTACAATACAGTACAGTACAATACCCTACTACCTCCTCTCCTTCCTCCCCCCTTCATCAAAAGCGAAGCGAGGACGATTGATTTCTGGATTCTGACTGAGATGATCTCTTATAACACTGTATGTCTAGGCTTCTCGTTTGTTGTTCTTTCCTTCTCAACTTCTCGACTTCCCAACTTCTCAACTTCTCCTCCTGGATCTCATATATTAGTCTAAGGTTATCTCATATCTCGCAAGGCTATCGTATCTGCAAACGTGCACTCGCACTCGCACTCGCATTCTAACTTTTCCACCGCCAACTAGAGTACGGATACTCGAGGACTGAAAAGATATGACCAACCAAACCCTGAATCAGCGCGCCAATTTCTCTCTTCTCGACCACATCCACATGCAATCAACCTATCACCCAATCAACTTCTTCAACCCATCATTGACCAATCATCCAGATCCGCGCCAAAAACCTCAACAACAAATCTTTTCTCTCGGCGCTTGACGACCTCTGCGTCTCCAATTATTGAATGATCAAGGGACTTGTGCCGCCCAATTGGTCATTAAGTCAAATCTCAAGTTTCGTCAGGCAGGGGGTTTCGGTACATTTTCAACCAATGATCTATGCTCACCACCACGAGCCGCTGTTGCATGGGCCAGGACTTTGATTTGCACCTTACTATGGCGACACTTTTCATATATTGTTCTATTCGAAGGTACAAGGCCGACGCCTGGGTGACCGTTTATATATGGGCATGGGCTATCAAAGCAAAATGTATGGGCGACGACCCTTCAGAAGAAGTCTCTTAAAACGCTAGATGACGAAGGTGGTGATCTGGTAGGGAATAAAGGAAGTTTAGTCTCTCTTTATAGTCAAAACTTCTCTCTCTCTCTCTTCTGAAATCCCAAGGATTTCATTGTTCATTCTTGCACGAGGGAAAGAAATTTTGATTCTAATTTTATCTTTCTTTGTTGCCTTTTTATATTTGCCAATCATTCTCTTGGCGATTTTTTCTTTGAGTCTGCGCATTCTACATTCATTCTTATATCTTCTGCTGTCACTTCTAACCCAGTCATTTATACTATTGGTGCCTGTAGATTTGGTTCCTTGAGCCGGATATTCATTCTTTAAAGTATCTAAATCACACCTTGACGGCTTTTCTCTCCAGAAAAGTAACATTGCAGATGGTTGGAGCAATGAGGCAAACTCGAATCACTAAGCAGTCATTCCTGACAGCCGCCTGTCTCTTTACCGCCAATTTTGTGCAAGCAAGCAATATCTTCGAGCGGGCAACATGTCCAGAATCGAGTTATACACAATGTACAAACGCGGGGCTACCTTCAGACTTTTGTTGTCCTTCTACCTCAACTTGCATACCTTTGGCACAAAATACAACTTTATTATGCTGTCCCAGTGGGAGCGATTGTGGTACTATCCAGCCTATCACTTGCGACATAACTCAGCAGAATATCACTTCACATCCTGAAAACACACTCAAGACCACAGCTTTGACAGCAACTTTGGAAAGATGCGGCAGTAATTGCTGTCCATTTGGATACACCTGCGTGAACGGCAATTGCCAAATGAATGTCAATCAAGAAAACTCCGTCCCGGGTCAACAACAGAGTTCTGCTGTGAGCAGTGCAACATCATCTGTAGCTACGAGCTCAGACACAAAAGCCACCGCTACATCAAGCAGTCGTCCCTCATCATTCACTAACCCATCATCTACCGCTGCGGCACCTTCAACCGGCACGCCTATCACTATCATCCCAAAAACATGCGAGCAATTTCCCATCGATGCGCTTCTTGTAGGGTTCTTCCCCGGCCTCGCCCTCGGGATCATTCTCGCCCTCCTCGCCGTATGTTGTGTCGGCCGTCGCCACGCATCCCACCGCAAAAGCGGCTTCTCCTTCGGAAACATATCCGACCCCGTGCCCACCAGCAACGTGCGCACCGACTTCCTACGCAAAATGCCGCAAACGCCATCGACCTCCGCAGGCGGAACGCCGCAACGACAAAAGACCACCACGCGCGTGCGATCCCTCTTCCGAAAATCCACCGCGACCGCCATGAGCGATAGTCCCCGCATTCCATATCAAAACAGTCCCATTCCTTCACCACCCGTCCCATTAAATATACAGAGGCCGAAGCAGATGGCTATGCCCGAGGGGAGACCCATCACGCCACCCTTACAGCGCAAACCGAGTTTTGAGGATATAGATATATTTACCGACGCCGACACCGCAACTTCTTTCCATGCAGCAAGGGTTCAACAGTATCAACGTCCGCAACAAAATCCAAATTACTTGGGAGTCCCGCCAATATTTGGAAAAGAGAGGGGGAGTCAGCAGACGTCGTTTTCGGACATGTTGGAGAAGAGCGGGTTAGCCGGGTTGCAGAAGGGTCAACGTACGTATCAGCTTCTTCACGATAATCTATCCAAAAAAGAGGGGTGGGAAGGAAAGGAGGGATAGAGTAATTTTTTGTGCTTTGTCTTTTTGATCTGGTTTTTTTGGATTCTCCTTTGATTTTCGAGACAATGTGGCTAATTTAATCTTGTTTGGGGCGAAAAGCGTATGTGTACCGTGGGACTGAAACGGCGTATACGCCGAGTCCACCGCAGAGGGAACGGATGGGAAAGGAATGATTGGATGCTACGCAACGACCCCAGGTTGTAAATTATACATTGCGGTGTTTTTGGTAAGGGGAGGGAGGTATAGATTGCTTTGCACGGAGGAAGGCGTCAAAGATTGCCATTAGGCGGTTAACGAGAGAAATGCATAGAATGTTCTCCGTGAGTTTGGATGAAGGGATGGGTGAATGGGATACATTACTCTAATTTTCCGTGCGGAAATGTACATAGATTGCAGTCTCGGTTCCATAGACATATATACCGTATACCCTTTTCTTTTCGTAGCACAAGCCAAATATACTCTACTGAGTATAACTCTTGTCATCTCAACAATGAGATGTCAGATCGATTGGTCGGGGGTTCGTGCGAAAAGGAATCACTTAACTACTCACTGCTTACTCACTTCCACACATGATTAGCTGATCACTCCAGACACAGGCCTTGCGGATTATCAGTGATATCTATTCATGTTCTCGCCCCTTTGCATTGCATGCGAGCGAGTATACAACTCATCCCGCTGACCAGAACCCAATAAAAACCTCCATCTTCTCGTTTTGATGCATAGTTATTGAGTGAATATTCAGAGTGCGCGTGGTAGCACTGCTTTAGATTGTCGTTTTGGCCTGATCATAGGGAGGATCTGTATCTTTCCGTGGGTTTAAACTAACCCCTGGATGCTTGGATTAGAATTCAATAGTGGTAGTGGTAGAAGATGTAGTTATGAGTTGCAAATATTGTGAGAGTGTTGAAGTAGAGAGCAGAGTGGAAAGCCCGATTTTAGCTGATCTTCAATTTTGTTCCATTATGTCTACTCTATATGGAAAGAGAAAGGCTTATGGTTTGCGGAATCTGCTCGTAGAAAACTTCCATGGGGGCGGTTCGCACAGAATGATTGAGCATTCCGCGAGTTGGACGGTACTTCCTCTCCAACTGGGCTATAAACAGTAGTAATTTAGTCCGCCATCTCATGTCCCATACTTCTAAATGCAGTTTCATCGAGACCTCACACATATAGTACATCAAATGCCTTGAACGCCATCCCCCAGATATACCACAGTGTATTTTCCTCTGCCTTGAATATCCTAGACAGGGTTTTGCTAGAACCCTACCTCTCATACCTTGCAGCTGATTTCCCAGATAAAGCTGCATGGTCTGCCACAACATTCCAGTCAATGACGTTCCACCAATTCTCAACATAAACCTTCTTTCCTCCAATGTCATCAGCCCCCATTCCGTAGTCTGCAACCCACACATGCTCCCATGTATTGACGCAAAGAATTGGCGTAAGCTCGATTCCTCCTGGGCCCATCTTGCCCTTGCTCAACGCCCCAAATGCCCCAACGTTGTTTACGGGTGGCTCCGTCAATTTCTGCCTGTAGTAACTGGCCACACTATTATCCTCGGTACTCATATCTTTCGCCTGTCTTCTGTAGTGTGCACCAGGGAATGGCGAACCTGCTAGATATGTAGACATTATCGAAAGTTGGTCGGATTTGTTCTTCATTAACCACACAAATCCAGGCCCAAACATTGAACTTGCTGTGAGGACAAATTCTTTCTTGAGAGAATCGACAGAAGAAAAAGAGGCCTCGATGGCGGCTCTGAGCCTCTGCGGCATGGCGGGCTCGTCTGTAGGATCGGGCTGAATGCAGTTGAAGAAGAAGTCATTGTTGAATGCCATTGATGCGTAGTTGAAAGTTGCTGCCTGATCTGGATCCCGCGCACATATAATGGCAATATCTTTGGGCTGCCTCCCTTCCAGATGCGACTTTCCTTTAAATGTGTCAGTGGTAAATTCATATCGTGGGAAACATAGCAGTTGTTCAAAACCTCCATAACTTGTACTAACAGAGGAAACCCCTCCCTTGTAAATTGAACTGGTTTTGCAGCCGGTTACAGAATATGGAAGCAATAAGGAATAACCCACCTGCTATTGCTTGGGACAATTTGTCGACCATGAGCTTTTGATAGGTAGTCCATGAGAGTTCAAAAGCTGCCGGCCCAATGAACTCCCTGATACCCTGTGTGAAGTCATGTCTCAATGGAGGGACACGCTGCTGAGAAAAACTCCTAATGAAGCTCTTCTTTGCAGAGAGCCCTATCCTTGGGAAGCGCGAGCGGAACATATCTGGAGATGTGATGGCTTCTAAATCTCGAGGAGATATTTCAGGATCCAAAAAATTGTACGGCAGCATTACCCGCAATGTCCGCGTCTCTGTTCATGCCTCAGGCAAGGATGTATTTGATCCAACCCAGCCAGGGACACAGGAAGCGGCCAACTCCGTTATCCTATCGATGTCGATGCGGGGAGGCCTAAAACAGTATTAAGTTAATTGCATTACATATCACCATATCATATTCACCATCTGCGTTTGAGGATGAACAGTCAAACTAATATATGGAAGTCTCTCACTTCGATTTTGCATCCTCCTTGATACCCCAGCAAGTGAGAGTTGGTGGCGAAGTCTAGCCTGCGCAAATGGCCGAGCATAATATGGAATACGACAGGGTGGTTGAAGGATTGAGAAAGCATGAATATCCAATGCTCAAAGGTAACAAACACAACATCTCAGATATGTATGCTCTAAGCTGATAGAGAGTTCAGGTGCTGTTTACCTTGATCATGCCGGTACAACACTCTACCCGAAGTCCCTCATGGAGAGATATATGGTGGATATGATGTCAAACTTATATGGGAATCCACATTCTGCCTCTATATCCTCCCAGTTATCGACTTCGCGCATTGAGAATACCCGTCTGGGTGTTTTACGGTTCTTTAATGCCGATCCGGCAGACTTCGATGTAGTCTTTGTGGCAAATGCCACGGCTGGAATCAAGCTTGTTATGGATGCATTCAGAGGCCAACCGGATGGATTCTCGTACGGGTATCACCAAGACTCGCATACTAGTCTTGTCGGGGTGCGAGAGGATGCTGTTGCAAACCGCTGTCTCGATGATAGAGCCGTGGAGCGTTGGTTGTCTGGATCAGAACATCTTGTAACAAATAAACATGGACCTGAGATTGGTCTTTTCGCATACCCAGCACAATCCAACTTAGATGGTCGACGGTTACCATTATCTTGGCTTAAAAGGGTGCGGGATCTTAGCTATCAAAATCGATCAAACACATATACATTACTAGATGCCTCTGCTCTGGTTTCTACTTCTCCACTAGACTTGAGTGATGCCAGGAAGGCAGCAGATTTTACGGTCCTTAGTTTCTACAAGATATTTGGATTTCCTGATCTTGGTGCACTGATCGTGCGCAAAGACTCTGGAGCGATACTTCATACAAGAAAATACTTTGGAGGTGGCACTGTTGAAGTGGTAGTGTGTGTGAAAGAGCAATGGCATGCTCCAAAAGTACAATCCTTGCATGAAACTTTGGAGGATGGCACTTTGCCTTTTCATAATATCATGGCACTGGAAGCTGCAATGGATATCCACAAGTCACTGTACGGGTCTATGGAGCGTATCGCAAATCATACTACGTTCCTTGCACGGAAACTATACGAAGGCTTAAAATCATTAAGACATGCTAATTCCAAACCTGTGTGTATAATCTATTCTCGCGGCTTTTCCTGCGAGACCTCTCCCCATTTGCAGGGGCCTACGATAGCCTTTAACATTAAAAATGGTTTTGGGGCGTGGGTAACAAATGTCGAATTCGAAAGGTTGGCTTCAATAAGGAACTTCCACATTCGAACTGGTGGCCTTTGTAATCCTGGCGGTGTTGCATCAGCGTTGAAGCTTCAACCGTGGGAGACGAAAAGGAATTTCTCGGCTGGTCTCCGTTGTGGTGGAGAAACCGACATTCATGCGGGCAAGATTACAGGCGTCATTCGTGTGAGCTTAGGAGCGATGAGTACGATGAGCGATGTTGATTCTTTTGTTTCATTCATGGAAGAGTTCTTCGTGGATCAAGCAGCCGTAACCTCTACTGACGAGGATACCGCAAATTCTAAGATAGCTGAAATGTATGTCGAAAGTCTTACAATCTACCCGATCAAGAGTTGCGGTGGCTTTGAGGTCCCGAAAGAAACCACCTGGGAAGTCAGACCAGAAGGCCTTGCTTGGGATAGGGAATGGTGCCTTGTTCACCAAGGAACGGGGCAGGCTTTAAGTCAAAAACGCTACCCTCGAATGGCTCTCATCAAACCAATGATCGACTTTGATTCGGGTTTGCTAAGAATTCGATATCGAGGATCGAAGTCTCCTATTCTGGCTGATGAGGTCAATGTTCCTTTATCGTCCGACCCATCATTCTACAGGACTCCGAATAGCATTCATTCGCTGCCATCAAGAGTTTGCGGAGATTCTATCGTTGCACAGACTTACTCTAGTCATAAAATTAATGGTTTCTTCTCCAGGGTCTTGGGGGTGCCGTGTGTTTTGGCAAGATTTCCTGCAGGTGGGAGCGGCCCTTCTTCGAGGCATGCAAAGGCGCACATGCAACAGCATCAAGAACCAAACTGTCCAATTGTGGATAAAAAACCAAGTGCTAATT
The DNA here is from genome assembly GCA_002162555.1 of Monilinia aucupariae. NCBI lineage: Eukaryota > Fungi > Ascomycota > Leotiomycetes > Helotiales > Sclerotiniaceae > Monilinia > Monilinia aucupariae. The sequence continues at coordinate 5,189,197 of NGKF01000001.1, forward strand.
CCTTTTGTGGCCCTCCGACACCACCAGATTCTGACAACGAAAATCGAAAACGGCCGATACTCTTATCGAATGAAAGCCCAATACTTGTGATCAACAGGTCTAGTATCAATATACTAAATGAAGAGATCGCCAAGGGTGGCGGCAAGCTTGCTTCACCATCTGTCTTTCGGGGAAACATTGTGCTGGCGTCAAGCGAACCCGACAACCATCAGAAGCCTTATGGTGAGGATTATTGGAGTACCCTAAAAATTGGTTCAGAAACGTATCAGATGTTAGGGTCTTGTCGTCGTTGTCATATGATATGTGTTGACCAAGATACCGCGGAAAAGAACGAAGAGCCTTTTGTTACTTTGGCAAAGACACGAAGGTTTGAATCAAAGGTTTTCTTCGGCTCTCACATGTGCCACGTACCATCATTATTGCCCTACAAAGAGCACCAATTTCCAGTCATCAAAGTAGGAGACAAAGTTTCAGTTGGGCTATGATCGCCTAGTAGCAAAAGATGTACGATAGAACAAACAAATATTCCACTGCCGCATTCCTACTTTCCTTGCATGAAACTCCTACACGCTACTAACGTTGATGATGACGGAGCTATAATTTGACTCATTACAACATCGATGCCGAACATACTAATTAAGGGTAGGTAGTTCATTCTTCTTGAAACCCGTATACTCAGGAGGACCCCAAGACAGGTAGGTAGGTAGGTTCTAGGTAACCTGCCACTCCCGCCTTTGCCATTAATTTTTTACCAGCTTGTCGGTGGGTAGTGTTTGTATATGGACTATCTTCTGCTTTACCACTCATATGGTGATTGAATAGGTCAGGTTAATATCCAAACATTCGGATACCATGTTAGTAGGAAAGGAGGTTATGGGGTTATGGAACTACTAGGTAGTTAAAAACTTGGTCCTTATGCTATTCAGTCTAGGAGTGTCCCGAATACTGAGAAGACTCATAATACTCTTTGAAGTTCTAATTCCGATCCGAGAACCAAATGGCCCGCCTTTGAGGCCTCGAAGGATCACAGTACCCTCCAAATCCACTTCTAATTTGCAAATTAAGCATCCTTAGATAGTTAGGATATTCAAGAGAAGTGTTAATGTTCAACTATAAGATTTATTTTGTACATTGTGTGCTCAGGTGGCCAACCCTCTTGAGTTAACGAGAAGAATTGAGGATAGACAACATATTTGATTTTATTTCAGCAAGAGCACATTTCGTTTGATATGCATACCTATTAGGTGCTCTTCTTATTAGGACTACCTCCAATTGCTTTTTTTCTTCTGGTTTGGTTGACCTTTTCAATGTTTTTGATATGAATGACTCCTCAATTGGTCCTCAGTATGTATCGTACCTCGCCTCGTTCTAACGAGTAACTTATCCGAACCACTCGAGTAGTAAGTATTAACCTCCCCTTACACTTTCAATTTCAATAGTTACACTAACAAGCAGACAAACCACTTTCATCACATCTAAAAGCTGAATCCAATCAGATAAACAATCCTAGAAAATACTCGATGGATTATGAGAGCTGAGCTAAAAATTCTAAACTTATAATTCTACTGTAATGCTAATTATAATCATAATTGTTTCGTTCTGTTACCAACCTCTTAAGAGTAGACGATTCTTTTTCCTTGGCCATTCCAGAACTTCAAGGTCCTTCAGATTATAAATTTACACTCGTGAATTTGAAAAATTAGAAGAGTTATATTGGCTAATCGCATAGACTACTACCCATCTACGCAATTCACTGCTTGGCCGTTTAATAAATTCAAATTTAATACCGAAAGAGGAGAAGAGCGAAAAAGTTAACATGTCCGACATACCGGCTTCGCAGCTCGGTAGCTCCAACGACATCAACAAATCTCACAACTTGGATGTTCAAGAAGACCTCGGTGATCATTCTAGCAACTTCTTTAACGAAGACGACTTTGAGGATATTGACGACTTTGATGAATACGTTTTTCACCCCTCGATTCCTTCCAATCCAAAACACCCAAACATAGAAGCAATCACGTTAGCTCTCGCCGATACCCAGCTTACTGAGAACAAGATGGCGCAAACATTATCCATACACTTTAATAAGTTTCCCGTGGAGATTCAGAATCAAGTGTGGAAGCAGTGTGCTTATTACACTAACCGCACAATCATCACACTTCTCACACTTACTAGATTTATGTTTAGTAACTGCCCTGCAACACCAGCTTTCATGCAGGTATGTAAGGCAGCTCGAAAGTTTGGTCTAGAGCTTTTCAAAGTTTGTGATGTCTATGGACGTCCACAAGATATCAACAGCCGTGGAGCAAACACCAGTTTCTATTTTTTCTTAAATCCATATGGTGATGATTTCATCTTGCGATTTGGAGAAGAAAAGAATTGTCCCAAACCCGCTTATTGTCCCAGGGAGTTGGACTCATCTTACATGAAAATCGAATTGAAGGCTGCAGAGAGAGATCTTGAGGCTAAGCATGCGGAACTGTTTTTAAGACTTCAGGAAGCACAACGCGCCCGTAACGGCCCAAATGCATTCCAATGGCAAATGCAAGGTCTTCCAGCCCCTCCTGCGCACATCAATCTTCTGAACTTCGCTGGTGCTGCTCTACATGCTCAACTTCATCCTGCTCTTACAAATCACATGGCGTTCAACGCGCTCACAGCAAATATCCTCAATGGTATGTTTCTTACAGGACAAGTAGCAGCGATTGTAGCAGCAGCAGCAGCAGCAGTTGCACAGCCTCCTCCACCACCACCACCTCCACCAGCTGGCGAGCCCGTCTTCCCTCCTGACAATCAGCTTCCTGAATTCTTTACCAACCTCCGATCCGTCGGCATCAACCTCGAACTTGACTTCTCAGCCACCTTTGACTTTTCAACAATGAGTCCTCTCGACCTTCAAAAGTGGGCCAAGGAAGCTATCAATGGCAAATTCAACAAAGTGTTTACCAAGATTCTTGATAAATTTCCCAATCTCGAACATACATTTGTGGTCGTAAGAGCTCATGGTCGCAGCAATCAAGACCGGCGCAACGGGGTTGAACGCGAAATTGAGAAGAAGCAGTGGATGAGTCTGGGGATGGCTGAGGGTGAGGGTACAATCATGGGCTGTAGGGAGTTTGCACAAGTGGAGAAGCAAGTGATGTGTTGGTTCATGGATCAGAGGTTGAAGAAAGGACTAGTCACAGATGACATCGAGTTTACGTTGTATGTACAGAGAAATCTTCAGTGGGAGATCTGAGAGGCGATGGATGCGAGGCTGGGATGCTGGCACCTCACCACATCGTGAGTTTAGAAGTTTGGACGGCTTGATTGCTGCTATAGCCTGCCTGCTAACTACCCGAGCAACGACCCTCGATACGACTTTTCTCGGCCCAAAACTCCTCGTCTTCAATTTATACTCTTATGATTGCTTCCTTCGGCTCTTTTCATCATACGACCTTCAAACTTTTGTACACAACCACCACCACTTCGATTTCACAAACTCAGCTCATCAAGGCGCACCGAATAACAGACAGAAATACCCTCAACGCAAGGATACTTACCAGAGCGGGCGTTCTTATTCAAGTTGATTTGATTCGATTCGATTTTCTCATTTCACAGGCGTTTTTTTTTGGTTCATTGCGACAGATTACCACCGGATGGATGGACAACACCAGGAAGGAAAAATGGAGAAACAGACGCATCCGCGTTGACATTTCACATTCTACAGCATGGGGGAACTGCATATGTCAAACCGAGGTCTAGCAGATGAATACAAGCGCATGGGAAGGAAGGGGATGGTGTTTTCGTTTCTTCTTGATCTCTCGGGATTCTTCTCTCTTGATAGGATCCGCACTCTTCTTCTCTTCTTCTCTTTTTCTCTTGCTCATTTTGCTGCATCAAGTACTCGTGGTGCTATCTCAATAATAGGGTGTGCAGAAAGTTGGCAGATCTCTGGGATGGTTGCTAGGTACCTAGTAAGATGAATATTCAAAGTGAAAGGATGTCTTTTGAGTTCTTTGGTGTTGTGTGATGTGATGTGATGTGATCTGTGCAGTGAAAGAAAGTGGAATGGAATACTCTACACCTACCTACTTTGTGATGTCTCATCAGTTAGATGTTATTTGCTGCTTCGGTTGATGATAGGGGTTAGATGCTCGGGTAACTTTTTGTATCTTGGATAAAATAAAGGGGTATCAAGTATAGGGGGGTCGAGACTGGGCGGTGAGGATAGGCTGGGCAATTTGATAAGGGATCCTATAGGGCAATTCAGAGGACAATTCAATACATGAAGGAGCTGAGATTTGGCAGGAAATTCTTGAAAGGCGGTAAAGAGGAGTGCCTTCCTTTCGCTGATGATAAATTACTTTTGGTATAGAATGAACCAAAATCATTACTAAGTACACATAAATCCAGTGACCGCTTCTACCCACCATAGATACACAGTCCACAACCCCCGCCTCATTGAGATGTGCTCTCACTGTCTCTTCTTTGAAACGGATCTCGTGACATGGCCGCTCCCACTCTTCTGCTTCTTATCCTGTTCCTTGCGCTCCAATTCCGCCTTCTCATACTTCTCTGCCTCGTCTTGATCCTTGCGCTCCGCATACCACTGGCCCGCCTGCAAAACCAACACTCCCACCAACACCAGGGCCAAAATCGTATTACTGGCGGCCAAAACCCTCAAGCTGTCCTCTCTCCCCACGCCCTGTTCTCCTTCTGGCGCGCCCGCTTCTCCATATAGTCCGAGCGTCACGATGCGCATGCCTTTGACAATGTTGGTAATGTATACGACGACGCCCACGACGTAGAGAACAAGCGATGCGCCATCGAAGAGGAGGTTGGCCTCGGACGGCTTGAACAGCTTAATGAAGAGGCCAATGAATCCAACGGAGACGACGATGTGTAGAATGCGGGGGATGATGGGAGGAGAGGCGTGCATGAATTTCAGGTGCTCTTCGATGAAATTGTAGTAGGCATCGGGAGTACTTTCGGTGGTCCAGAGGAGTGGGTAATCGTAGGGGAAAGAAGAGAAGAGGATACCGAGGAAGAAACACACGGCTGTGACGCGTTAGTTAGAATTAGGAATGGGGTTGGGGTTGAGATGCGGATTGATGAACTCACGACCGATGATCATGAAGGTTGCGAAGGAACTCGCGCCTCCTTGACCTCGAGGCTTTTCATATGTCTTGAATATCGAGACTTTGGAGGTATCCATCTTGTGTATGCACGATATGCGATATGCGATATACGATATGCGATATGTGATATGTGATGCGTGATGTGATATAGGACAGGCGTGAGATTTTGAAAGGTTGAAGAATTGATCGGTTTTTTGCTTCGGATGATTTCCAATTGTGCGAACGTCCCACGGGTGGTGATAGTCTTATCTGAGTTTAGGTGGGCTAATTGGTAGTTGGTAATTGGGCTAGGCCTAGTCACCTAATAATAATACTCGAGTAGTGGGGGGAAAGTGGGTGGAAGCTACTCGTACTATCGTCCAGTCCTCGAGTTTGGTTTGGTTTGGTTCAGTTCAGTTCAGTTCGGTTCAGTTCAGTTCAGTTCAGTTCTGTCCTCGAGAGTGCTCGTGCTGGTGCTGGTACTGTCGTTCGTAGAGTAGGTTCAACGGTGCAATAGATCCGGCTCTCTAGATGCTCCTGCTACTGCACCACCCGTATCCTGTACGAAGACGAGGGACGGCGGAAGTCAGGTGACCTAAGCTCAGGGCCCGGTTGGACCTTGCATCACCATCCTACCTAAGAAGAGGACAACGCTACCAACCATCTGGGTCCATTCGGGCTAGATCAGAAGGTCACGCCTTCACACCTCGTAGATAAGGTTAAGGTTATGTCATCCGGGAAATCCGATCTTTTCCCACGTCTTCCCTCTCCTGGCTCGCCATCTACGAGTCCAGTGCCATCTTCGTTTTCGGTGCGAAGCATTTGGAAGGTAAAACTCAAGTTTCTTTCTTTTACATATATCAGGTAAGTTAAGGTTAATAAGCAAACAGCAGACCATCATTGAAAGAGGTCTGATTCTTTCACTTCACTTCACTTCACTTCACATCTACATCTACATCTACATCTACATCTACATCTACATCTCTTTTGGTCCAATTCCATTTCCATTTCCATTTCCATTTCCATTTCCACCATCCATCTACTTTCTACTTTCTACTCTCTTCCATCTCATCATGATGAATATTGCTCTCTATACCTGTTTATTCCTAGCCTTTCTTATTACATGTCTTCTTCTTATCATTGTGCTCCTCATTCAAAACCATGTTGATCAAAAAAACATCATGGCAACGCCTTCAATCAGAAAAGATGAAGCGGTTTTGACAACCTATGCCAGTGTCAGAATCAATGCATCTGCAGATGAAGTTTTTAGTGTCATAACCTCGTTCGAGAAGTACGGGAGTGGATATTCCCAATATAAATGGGAAGATGACCAGGATAAAATGCCAATCGTGGGGGCGAGGGGCCTTTATTCGGTAAGACCTTTCCCAATTATGGCGAGGAGAAATGCACAAGGATTAATGTCAGCTTAGTTTCGCGTAGAAGAAATTCAGGACCGCAGTGTCCCTGTCGTGTTGACTGTACTGGATCCGGCCCATAGGAAGTTGGCGGCGAAAACTACTTCATATCCCGATTGGCTTCTAGGCTCAGAGAGAGTCCAACATGTTGTGCCGATTAAAGGCAGAACGAATGTTTGTGAGTATAGGACTTGGACAACGTTGGAAGGGATGGCGGCGTATTATCCTTTGTTGACTGCGAAGGACGAGCTTGATGATGTTGTCAGGGATGCGGCTATGGAATTGAAGACTTTCATCGAGGCACGGAAGCGCGAAGATCGACCCTTGGAACATATTTCTCGGTAGAGCAAGAAACAGGAGAGGGATCTCTTTAAAAACCAGAAATGAGACGTATCTCTTCGGCGGACTCGATTTAACTCCCAAGACCTTCTCTGGGTGGCCAGATTTTCCGGGTCTTCCGGCCAACATCGATTACATGGGAAATACAATGGAGACCCGACATTGTCGCACGCCATTGGGACTGCTTTCCAGAAACTTGAAAGAAACACGCAGTGAATATGAAACTACTTGTATTCGCCGATTATCGTTATCGAGTTCTGCCCGAACTATACAACACCGTTCCTCTCCTTCACAAAATCAGGATTACACTATTTTCTCCTCTGTATGGCGAACGGCTTCCTTCTCACCCAAGCCACCTTCACGACTCTCGGTACCAATTTGGATATCATGTTCTGCCGCAATAACTCTTGCCTTTTCGGTCGCGACTTGACCACCAACGATCGCATTGTCTCCATCAAAATGCTTCACAATCTCCTCCAAAGGAGTATTGCGTGTCTCGATATAGAACTTCCAGACAACAAAGAGCTCGAAGGTCAACCATACACAGTAAAATATATAATACTTCCACTTGAGGTTATTCAAAGCGATCGGGTTGACATATTGGTTGAAGAATAACGATAGATCAACAGCCAAGAACATAATGGTCAATCCCTAGAATTTCAGTCAGCATCGCTAGCGAAAGGGGGAGATATGACCTACCTTTGCACGAATATTGTATGGCAGAATCTCAACACCATACCCAACCAAAAGGCCTGACCAGGCACAATTATAGAAGACGTAGTAGAGGAAAATCATGACGATCACCGCATTTGCAGATGCCTTGGATCCATGTATCGTGAATTGAGCCGAGCATATTGTCCAAACAATGAAGACACCAAGCATTCCTGCTGTGGACACCAAGAATAACAGACGCCGTCCAAGTCGATCAACGAAGAAGCACATTCCTATGGCAACAATCATGTTGACAATCTGAAGGATACCGTTAATCAAAAGTTTGGTGGTTGAACTGTGGATGCCGATATTTTCCAATACAATGTTCATGTAGTAACTAGAATTTCATGTCAATTTTCATCACCGAATATCTTTATCTGATGACAGCTCACCTGACAAGACCATTTCCTGACCATTGAGAGAAGAAACCGAGAGAGACGAGGATAATAAGACGATGTCTATTTCCAGGAGTTTTCCATAGCTCAGCCCATGCGTTTCCCTCCACTTCTTTCTCTAGTGCTATTGTTTGACGAATTTCCTGGTACTCAAGCTGCACAACTTCATCGTTTTGGTCTCCGCAGGCATGGACATCCGCCAGAATCTTGAGTGCTTGTTGATTTTTACCTTTTGCGATAAGCCATCTTGGTGATTCGGGGACGAACCTTGATCTACATTAGCTTCTTCTCCTCATTGAACACGCCAAGCGGATACTTACCAGATAAAGGTCATTTGGAGGAGGGAAGGAAAAGCCTGCACGATGGAAGGGGCTCTCCATGACCAATTTCCTACAATGTTATTTGTTCCTAGAGATCAAGTCAGCTCAAAATTCAATAGCTTCTTGGTGTTTATTTCATACCAAATGTCAACCAAGCGGCAACAAAACTTCCAATATACCACGTTGTGTTGTAAATTGTCGTGTAGATAGCTCGATGTTGCGGATGAACAAGTTCAGTGATGAGTAATGGTGATGCGCCATGAGCTATTGCGACTCCAAATCCAATCAAAAATCGAGCACCCACGAACATGCCAAAGGTATATCCCAAACTCTGGAGCAGTACACCAATGATCATGATTGTGCAACCAATCATTACCCCTGTGCGTCTACCCAGTATATCCGCAGCATATGGCACGAAAGGCAGGGCAAGGAGTGAGCCGACAGACATAATACAGTTGAGAAGTCCGAGTTGAGAGGCCGTGGGATGGAAATCTAGGGCACAAGTAAGCTTCATGTTCTAGGCAATTCAGCAGAAAAAAACTCACAAGATTCCCAAGCCGGAAGGGATTGAAGACCGTTCATCATCGAGCCATCGTATCCGTTTGTCGCAGAGGTCAAGACGACGAACATCAAGACAAAGTACAAGCCTCTCATTCCCTTTTGCTTGTACCATGTTACTCGAGGGAACTCCTGGCCCGCGAGTTCGAAGGTTTTTTTTGTACGTTGAAAATCCATCTTGACTGCAGCAACAAGCTCTGCGTTGCCTTGAGATTGCGTATCGCACAAGTGATTCAAGGAGGATTAAGGTATTTCTCACTGATAGACTGGGCTCTATTGTCCTGCGATTTCACACAAAGAGAAAGATGCGATTATATACCTCTACTATTTGAAACATCCCATATTCAATTTATCCTTCACTACTATCCGGAACTCACCTCTCCCAAACCGGCCGTACGGCATCACGGTCCGCATGCAGGCTCTCTAACTTATACTCCAAGATCACCTCGAACGCCCTGTCGGTAAGCAACTTGCATCTTCAAAGTTCAAACGTTTATGGGAGGTAGATACAAGGCCGGAAGTGACGAAGACTGAGCCTTTACCCCGGTCTGGGGACTCCTCATTAACAACTTAAATTTTTTCGAGCGTACTATTCCCCAGGTTTCTCCATTGAGCCCCGCACTTGATAAAGCCTAGATGCAGTTTTGTCACCTGCTTACCCGGATGGCTTTAGGCTATATCCATAAATTGTCGGGAGACACCGGTTAAATATCCCATTGCATCTCTCACCGGGTCACCGTCCTAAGCTCGTCCTATATCCTCGTGCGGATATTAATCAGACCATAGAGTATGAATTCTACCAAAGATATTTGAGATGTTGACTAGGAGGTCGACGCGTTGGCGCCTCAATAATATATTGTTTAGAGTACCATCTAGGCCGATCTAGCAAATACGGGATTTCAGATTGCGCCAAAAACATATAGCATTCCACTTACCCAGGGGGCAAAAAAGTCTTACCTATTCACTGGAAACCAGTGAAGTTACCTCAGACAGATGAAGTCTCCAAGTCCAGCGCGAAAGATCATCGTTTGATTCTTCGGCTTGCGGTGATGGGTTTGTACCTACAGTACGTAAGTACATGTCAGTCTGGCGTGTGAATCTATTCACCCTATAATTTCAATGCAGGGCATAATATTGAATGGCCCAACGGTTCAATCAATACTATCATGCTTTTAATTTACGGTTCCTCTATTTGGAAATGAGCTGTTTCAGTCGAATGCAGCACAATCTAAAGAGTGAGATTATTTAGCAAGATCATCCGTGTGGCAGGACTTATGGGGGGTTAGAGCTTTGGACCTTATACCCCCATTTCATGTGAGACATTCAGCGAGGCTCTGAATCTGGATGTGGCCTTGCCATCTCATGAGCATTTGCCTGTCATGCTTCGCGGGTGAGATCTCTGAGATCTCTCGAAAGAATCAATGATTCCATCAGAGCCAGACTGTGGCCCATGCATAAGGGCCATTTCTGTGCCCCTAGCGGCGACTACTCGACACCTTTTGCATCATATCAAAAGAGGGTGTCGATAGATTTTGGAGTATCGCGCAAACTGAAGCTGGCTACCCATAATCACGGGCTGCTATGTTACTTGCTCATCTGAGCCTCGACTTAGATGGACTTCCCCGATTGGCCACAGAGTTAGGCTTAATTTGGGTATAGTGATCTGTGACTTATGCCACGCATCCCACGTTCGTTCTTTCGGAAAACTGATCTTGGCAATCTCTACAAGGCACCTCATCAAAGCTTCAATATGGATTAAAGTCACTTGCAGATGATGATGGTAACCATTAACGTCCGGGGCCGTTAGGCTATGACTTCTCGAGGGGTACTAGGGAAGGGCAGAGACTACGGGTTTCTACATACAGAGAAAGGAATTCCTTATAAACCAGAAGTACGCCACTCCGAACTACAAAAGTATATAAATGCTACAAACAGATTGAGGGCCAACCATTTCCTGGCCCTTTCCTAATCCCGGCTGATCTGTACAAATTGTACTGCTACAATTTAGGTTCGTAGGCAGTGTCCATGCTCAAGCAAGCGATTGACTCTGAAGGGGGAGTCCAATTTTCAAGCCGGTTCTTACTATCACTTGCATATGAGTGGAGCATCGGAGCTTTTCACGCCAGGACAAGGGCGGTTCAAAAAATCTCATCGAATGGTACCATAACGATCAGATGGATTCTTGTGATAGCACCAAAACAGAATATTGTTCGTTTTGGATCCTCTCAACAAAGAAATAAATCAGCTGCCACGGCACTCTTAATGACGAGATCACGACTTAGTATCAACACTTTGCCATGATCAAGGGAATACGCACACTGACATCCTTAGATCCCAGTAAGATTTAAAATCCTGCGTCTTGTCCCAAGTATCCCAGGCAACGGATTGATCCCATCTTACTCATGCTACAACCATGCACACTGTGCCGATCTTGCCTAACTACTAGCAAGCTAGGATGGGATACATTCCACGGGATACTGATCCCTATCATTGCGAAAGGTTTAGGAATGATGATGCTAATGATGATGCTAATGATTAACGCCGGCCGCATTGAGGTCCACTGGCCATGTTGCGGATAGTTCCTGGATCACCAAAGAACCAGTGCGATGTAAATCGTATATGATCTGTCAGCCCGTAGCATTGGTCTGTCTGCCCTACGTGCCACAAAGGAGCATTGTTTAAGCTCCATGTTAGGCCTGTCAGAATCCCTGGAGCACACGAGGTTGAGCGCTCTAAGGAATGATGGATGGGACAACAAAATAGCATGGATGGTATGAATCTCAAGTTGTAACCCTTGATAGATTGTTGTATAGAAGTCTTCGAGAAACTAGATTGTGAAATCTTTTCATTCGATGGAAATATCCCGCCTTGGTGGGCTTTGCCCGAACCGCGCGCTGCTGTATTGAATCGGGTCGTCAAATGGGAACCTGACTGGTGCAGCAACCACTCACATCAGTCTCTTGAGCCACTTTCCGAACAAACTGTTGAGAAAGTCTCGTGGCTGGCGGCTCCCTTTATGCTGGAAAGCCCCCAGGCGCGCGGAAAGTGCCCAAATTGTAAGGCTATGAATTGAAGAAAGATTTTCGGGTAAGGATCATTCGACCATGCGAACTTTGCAAATATTGAACATCGAGGGTGCTGTCTGAATGCGCGCGCGGAGTGTAACATGGAATAGAGAATAGAGCGGTAAGAACAACTTGCACCTTACAAAATCAGAACAAAAGTCCCAGTATTGAAATCATCCATCCATTCAACTTGGTCTCTTCTCTCCAATTCTCAACCATATCAGCTTTCACCGTTCGTGAATGCACTCCGAGAACCACAATATTGACTCTATTGGCCCCTCCTCACCCTATCGCCCCCATTCTCACGGCCGTGTTGGATTCCTGTCCCTCATCGATGTCAAATGAAAAGCCTTTTCGCCCATTATCACTCTTGCACACGTACGGGAAAAGCACCAATCATTGGATCCATTCTTAGACCAGTCCAGTGATTGCGACTCTTCGCCGAATCAAAAGCCATTCTCTTGACGCCCGCCACGTTCGTGACATCCGCTCTAAGTATAGCTTATAGCCTAATACTCCGGCAGACTCCATTCGAGGGGAACCAATTAAATCGAGACAATCTCCAGCCGCTCAGGTTGTCAGGTTTTCCTTCTCCTGCAGTTCACTAAAACGCGCAAGACGAATTACGTCTCAGAAGCGATCCTTTGTCGGTCGATACTGGTCGGTCAGCCAGCGTAAAAATATCGACCTTCTTTTTTCCGAGTCTCCGATGGTGTAGGATAGCAACACAATACTCGGACGCCACTATTAGGGTTCACAACATCTCTATCTCGTCCTATCACCTACTCCTCGTTGATCTCGTTGAAAGGGCCCTTGTCCGCTGGCTGCACTGCCACCATCGCGCAGCATTTCCTACCCGTCTAATGATACCGGAGTACATACGTCGGTAGAGCACTCAAGGCTCACTAGTCATTACGAGGACTCGCCGCCAATTAGACGGTCTTCCTTGTTCAATTAGACCTTTACTCAACCTTGGACCTTCCTTGTCATATAGCAATAAGTCACTATCACGAAAAAAAAGCCTAAGTGAACCCCTCGGACCAACAGGACCAACAGGACCAACTCACTCCAACAACCCAAGTCACTTCTACCACTCACAAGTACTGTCGGTATCAGTGTATCACGATTCACCATTCGCCATTCGCCATTCACCTACTCTTTTGTGGTCGCTTCCAGAAAAACAACGGCTTCATACATTGCCCCACGCCGCTTTTATATATCGGAACTTTTATTGCTGTGTTCCAGTTTTTTTCCCACGTTGGACACAGGATCCCCTACCCAACACGCTATTGCATCTTTTCCAGCCATTGAGGTCCAACATACTCTGTAAACAATTCCTGTACGGCAGCACGATAGAAAAAGTTACCTGCAAGCTGCAAGTTGCAAGTTGCAAGTTGCAAGTTGCAAGTTGCAGCTTCTCCCAAATCCCCTTGTCTTACCTACGACCCACACATCCCTTACCACCCTGCCTTGGAAAAGGACTCTCCACCAAGGCGGCCTCATCACTTGCGCTCATTGCCAGAATTTCCCAAGCGCCCTGCTCTGACCTAGCACTGGCTGCTAAATTCGTCAGTACAGACAGGCCCTGCTCCCCCTTCACGCTATCTTCGCTTTAGTTACCTTCCTTACCTTGCCTCAGCTGCTGGGGAAACATCGTTTCGAATTCACATTATAATACTTCCCCCAGACCCAAAACGTCTCAACCTCTTACCCTTCTTTGTTTACGGACTCCTCCCTACCGTCGTCGCAGCTTGCAAATCGTTTTACCTTCGTCTTCATTCTCTACACACAATGGAATCCCCAATCAAACCTTCCGCTCCCGAAGCCCCAGCCGTGAGCGCACCTGTTCTCCCTCCCCCCAAAAGGACAATGTCTTCGTCCAAACCCAAACTCCCACAACTCAAGACTCCAATTTCTTCAACCTTTCCCTCAGAGCTATCGGCTCTCTCAAATTCCGCACGTAGCCCATTTCCTGGTTATGCCGACTTCATGATCAAACAAGAAGATTCCATCAAGACTCCAATCACCCCCCCTCTTGCATATACCGATTTCCTCAAGACCATGAACAGCCCTATCGTTGCAGAGAAAACATGCTCGAGACCAACACCTACCTCTGTTCCCTCTTCCGATTCCTTGCCTAGCAGTGAAGGCAGTGACTGTTCATGCAATTGCGATGCACATAAATCGCCAGCCAGCTCCGTTCCTCCAACGCCATTCCTCTATCCAACATCCGCGCCATCATCTGCAATGCTTGGGCGTCTTCGAATTCCAGTCTCACCAGCATCTTCATATGCTGAGTCTCCCTTGAGCGCGCGCTCGCCTTTTAGTGCACGAAGCGCACGTTCACCATATGATTGGGATCTCAGAGGCAAGGGCAGATACTTTGATATAAACCCACAAAAACAGACACGGTCAAGCATTCGTCAGGTCAGGGAAGTTGTTACTCGTACCGTTACGTATACACCTCGAATGAGCCCCGCACCAAAGGGCAAGAGAAGGAAAGTCGATCACCACGTGGAGTCAACGATTTAGACGCAATACTTTGGCCTCATTTTCGATTCACTTAAAAAACAATTACATCTACAGCACTACTCATTATATACAACACATTTCTTTCTTCACCACCATTATCATTTCAAACATCGACACTTCAATACTCTTTACGAATTTATGGCTTCATTTATTGATTACGACAATAATGGCACCGTCGTGTCTTATTTAGGGAGGAAAATCTGCGAGCTCGGCGAAAAATAGCCTGGAGTCTCATCTGGAGTTCCGGAGTACACAGCATTCACAGCACGCATGGCTTTTGGGATATAGCAAGCCGCCTTTTGATTTTTGGCTTGGCTATTGCATTTTGGGGGAACTTTTTTTCTTTGGGGTTTGGGCTTTGCACAGTATAGGAGTAGGAGTGGGAGTGGAGGATCAGCTTCAAGGGGGAGGTGGAGGGGTGGCATGGGGTGGAATGCGACGCAAACGCTTGGCTGGCTGTTGGTGTATAATTTGCATGGGCGTTTCACGGGCGTGTCTGGGGAGATTTTTCGGGGGTACTGGATGGATGCTTGTGATTATTGGGAAGAAATCCTTGAAGAAGTGGAGATGGATCCAAGGAAGGGGAGAAGGCATGGGATGAGGCTACCAATATAATGGAGTATTCCACAAGCTATACAACGCCTGCAAAAATAAAAATTATTACCATCACCAGTGTCAGCATCACATACTATTTCCACAAATCACATTTACCATCACCGTCACCATCACCATCAGAGTCAGTCGACCTATCAAGACTCAATCGTCCTCACGTACACAACCAAACCCGATATATAAAGTAATTCCCGAGCGGGGGCTCACATGGCACTTCCTAGACACTATTTGCATCTACCGAAATACACACCCATACATATGATCCGTGACGGTCAATCAGTTCTTCGGTCTTCCAAAACCCCCCTCCCCCTCCCCAGAAACCACGCAGCGCGCATCGTGTTACATCACATCACATCACATTACATCGACCACATTTCTCTTCTGGTATGTGGTGATGCTATGGATTTCATGTAAGATAATCTGTTAGGCGATATGTAAGGGAGGAGAGATATGATCTATACTTAGTACTTGGTACATATATACACGAGTGTACTCGAGTATATTAAAATAAGCATCAGCTAGTTACTTCCATCAGCTGTTTCAGATTACTTCTAATTCATCATACCGCCAGTACCTTGCTTGTATATACATACGTATACGAGTAGCAACAGTATTAATAGCAATATTGATGATGTGATGTAATACCATGCAACGAGCTAAATATCGTATAAAAGAAGCCACAAAAGCTTGACGGATTTTCTTTGTACGAAATTCATATAATAAAAATGACTCTAGAAAGAGTCATTTAATGATTGAGTGAAAGCTAAACACGTCGTCGTATTATTGCTATATATAAAATCCAACAAAGTTAGAAATTGTACGCCGATATTGCTAACTAGAAGTCCGATGCGTATAAATAGACGTGTTTCGAAAAACATATACTCGAGTCGTTCTAATTATCTAGTCGAGTACTTCGTAGTCTTAGATAATCACGCATAATACCAACACCCGACATGTTTATATTTTTGGCACAGAATAACAAGATAATACAGTGCAGTACAGTGATTGATTGATTCGCAAACCAAATGAACGAGCACACAACTTGATACATCATACAAGTACGTTTTCAAACTCAAGAGCAGCACCAATCCCCACCAACTAACCTTTAGACATCCTAGTTTTCCATCTATCATTATTAAAATCTCCAATTTCTCTTGAGAAGAACTCTGTTTCTCTATCGTTTCGACTCCACCGAATGATCTATCATTGGATAGAAGTGATAGACTTACAGCATCAAGGATGGGACCAACAACAAAAACCAGGATTTAAGCGCCGTCAGATCGGGACTTTCCTTTCCCTTGCCCTCTTCACACACAGCGTGATTGGAAGGCAAAAAAGTGTATGAAACCCGCATGGGGAGCAGCCAGGGATGAATCATGAAGGGAGCGTGAACGAACCGGGGGGTTTGCTGAGCACGGGGGTGCGAACTTCGAACTTCGAACTTCGAGAGACACACACGGCGCGCTCTAGCAGGGATCGCGTGGGAAAAGGGGGTGAGAGTGGGTGCGGGCGTGCATTTCTTTCCTTTTTTTTTTCCCTTGACGGTGCGAGCGGCTTCTTTGATTGGCTCACTGGTAAAGTGGGAGCTCTTTTTTCTTAAGCGCCCACGCAGGCGTGGATTTCGTTATAATACATGCTGTTTAGGTGGGCTTTGGCGGGGGAGGTGCGTGATTGGTGTGACATGTTTTCTTTTGGCGTCTGGGTGGGAGGTTTTGGGGAGGGGTTAGACTACGGCTCTACGGGGTGAGTGAGGAGGAATCGTTGTGAGGATATTGATTGTTCTTTTGGAGGGGTGAGGAGGCTTGGAAGAAAGAATGGATTATGGTTATGGGTTTTGGGGGGAAGTTCATCTTTTGGTTTGGTTTTTTGATAAGTTGCCATACTGCATTGCATGGCTTGGATACGTTGACGGTATTTCTGTAAAGATCATCAGTCATTACTCGGTCCATTGCATTGTTGACAGGATATTGGAATGCGTTTGCAAGTGTTGAAGAATCGGGGTAGACCGTCAGATAGTAGTGCTAAGTCGTCTATCGATCTATCTATCTGAACTTACTCTTGTCACCGAGGCGCAGAATTTCCGGGGGGGGGGAAGGAGGGGGAAGAAGATGCAGCTCCATGGGCTTGAAGACCTGATATCATCTATCCATCCTATTTGCGGCCATGAATCAATCT
Organism: Monilinia aucupariae; assembly: GCA_002162555.1. Lineage (NCBI taxonomy): Eukaryota > Fungi > Ascomycota > Leotiomycetes > Helotiales > Sclerotiniaceae > Monilinia > Monilinia aucupariae. Next base: position 5,206,418 of record NGKF01000001.1, read on the forward strand.
TTCATTGCAAGACACACGGATGCATACATACTGCCGTCGAAACTGCGCCTCAAACATGTGTGGTAGGTTACGCTGGAGGCATGGTAGTTTGAGGTGTATATACTTACATCTCTCGAAGAAGAGTATGTTCATCTCCTGTGCCAATTTATACTCTACATCTACAATAATACTGTACCTACTTGACGTTCCGAGCTAAGGATCACCCCGACGTGGGGATAGGCTATACTAAACTACTACTACGAGTACAGACCACCGGTGGACAGTATCTTTTGAAAGGGGAAACCCTCTCGAATCAAACTAGGATCACCCAGTCTCCCTCTCTCCGAGTCCCTAGCCTTTCCCTCAAACACCTCACGCAAGTTTCACTGAAACGGACCCGGATCCTCGAGAGATGATTAGGTACGAAGTGTGATATCGCAAAATCAACATCCCCGTCACCCCTCCAGTCTCATCATGACTTTAACTCCTTGGTCCACATAAAAAGTCCTCCGTCGCAGTGGTCAACTCAACCCTAACTAACCCCTTCACTTCCACTGCCGATATTTTAATTGATCACATCTAACCACAGCTAATCACAGCTAATCACAGCTAATCACAGCTAATCACAGCTAATCACAGCTAATCACAGCTAATCACAGCTAATCACAGCTAATCACATCTAATCACATCTAATCACATCTAATCACATCTCAAAATGAAAGAGAAGCACCCGCCCGGCCACACCGAAGCACAAATCTATATCATTGTGAAAAAAAATTACGCAATCGGCGGAGAGTTACGTGATTCTTTCGCTCCGACGTTCACTGCAGCCTCCAGGTAAGAAATCCCGTGATGAGCATTAACATCAGCGGTGAGCTCCAGGGACGGTAAGCAACGATGGATCTTGAACGAACAATCTTGAACGAACCATCGAGGCGTGAAAGAAAAAAAAAGAGTAATACCCGATCGCGAGCCGTCAACATATCTAGTCGTTGGTGGTGCTCCATTCTCCCAACTCAAAACGGGTCGCGTTTCGATACCTTGTTTTTCATTTTGGTTTTTTCCGTATCGGGTTTGCTTGTACTCGGTGATGGGATGGGGTGGAAGGCATCCTGCGAGTGTTCTGAAAAACGGAAATGCTGGCTGATGGCCGCGTGTGATGCGGCCACTGGTTTATCTCACTGCATATGTCCTTCCTTTCACCGCAGCAGGGAAAGAAACCTTTTTTTTTTCTGGTCAATACGAAGAATTCTCTTTCGGCACTTGGCTCCAACCATTCCAAGAGACGCCTGCTCGGCTCTGTACATCAACTGCTAAGCCAAACATGCGATTTCTTCGCCTAGAAAATTCCCCCTCGCTACTTCTTCAGCTCGAAGAAGCACTCGCCATTTTTGCGCCCAGGCCAACGAGGTCATCAAGGAAAATTCCAGGGCCTCCAAACATCCCCCTACCCTGAAAGCTTGAACTTCTGTGGGTTCAAGTAGGTATCGTCCCCATTATCTTTACCATAATACCATTACGAGCCCAGCGATCTTAGCACCACTACTCGTGTGCGGCCGCTCAATTTTTTTCCTACCAAATCCAAGATGTCATGGCTGCGAGGCTCCACTTCTAGCCTCACGGCCCGGAGTCACGGGCTGGCGTGAAGGATTGAAGGTGCAGAAGTTTGATGCAACTCCCAGTCTTGCGCGCAAGCCTCTCGTCCATAATAGAGTACACCCGGGTGACGTTTAGGATTCGAAGGATGCCGGAGTGTGGGTCTGACGTGAACGCGGAATGATGCATTCTAGACCGCGAGAGCCAAGAAGTCTTTTCATCTCGCGCTTGATCTTGTGGGGGGAGGGGCGTGGGGGGGGTGTGTGTGTATGTAACGCGAGATTCTCACTCCGGAGGATCTGATCATCCTGATGTACCGGCTTTGAGTTTGGGGGATGTCGGGTGTGGACGCGTGTGGTAGACAGCATATGTGGCGGGGAAAATATTCCGAGGCACTCCTGGTTTTGATTCTGAATTCCCTTTTTTTCCCCTTTGAGACATGCGGAAGTAAGTGCTTCTTTTCCATCTTCGTAGTGATGATCGGTTTTGACCGCCCGCGATCTCTCTTTCTACAGTATGGATCTCATGAACACCCGGTTGCTACAGGGACCTAGGTTCGCCACGTCGACTCGCGTACCGATACACATTCTCGAGTTTGGATGCTGCAAGTGTGGCCGACGAGATGTGGCTTTGCCAAAGCAGCACGAGAACTTCCCTCGATTCCAAATGCGAGAGAGCGCACTCGTTCTCCGAACTGAGTCTTCAGTGGACCCAGCACATCTGGTTATTGGATTGTGGACGTGTGAGCTTGCCGTCAGAGTGATGAATGCTTGGGAAGAGAAGTGAGAATGTGCAATGTGCAATGATGCCACGCAAAGGGCGTTCATCCTTTCCTCATCACATGCATGCGTTGGTCGTAACGATTTTTCCGATACCGAGAAAAGAAACACGGATACGTGCTGCTACCTTGATGACGAAGTAAATGGTGCATCAACCATGACTTACCATGCATCCACTCGCCAGAAGATGACAAAATGATCATCTATATCTGCAACCCCCCCTTGATTGCACTTTCTCGTTCCCTTCTCGTTCCTTTCCCTTTCCTTTTCCCAAACACCTACCTTCCTTGCCGATATACCCCTTGCCAATACTATACCCCAGAGTACCCAGCAGCAGAACATTCACCAACATCCACCAAAACATCCCCCAGCAAATACCATACCATACCATACCATAGCGAATTACCAACCTACCAACCAACTTCCTCCCCTACCCTCCATCCATACATTTAATCTTTCCAAAAATATGATGATAAAGCAATGATCCCAGCTGGCACATCCACGTCCACGTCCACGTCCACGTCTAGATGGCCTAGCGGAGCGCAGAGTGAATAAATACATCATATCCGAAGATGAGGCCGGTCCGTATTTCTGCCGAGCAAGTGGCTGGCCTTCGATGCGGACCGTGACGTCGCTGTTTGTTGTAGTACACATGCATGCAGTGGCGGTTTGGTAATGTGCAGTTGCGGATCGCTAGAACATCAAAGTGTCAGACTCTTGAGCTTTGGCCATGCCAGTTATTGGGTTGCGGGAAGAGAGGGCCTTTTTGGGTAGAGCACAGGTAGCGAGGCTTGGGTATGTAATGAATCTTGTGAATCTTCTTATTTTTCTTCTTGCAAATATTGCAAATATTGCAAGAGTGTGTTGCAGTTGAAATGGTTGTATTGTATGATTTTATTGCTCGTACTTTATCTGCAAGATACCCAGACTCCTATCACCCATTCCTATCCTTTGCTGCTTACTATATTAACCCACTATCATTCATGGAACAGTCCACCCGGCCCCAACCTCTATCCTACAAAAATGAAAGACCTCATTTTTCACATCCCGCAGAACCTCCCGCTTGCATAAATTACGCCCAATTTCTCTTACCCATCCCAAGCCACTTCAGCTCCAGTAGTAATCCTATACGCCGTCATCGTAAGGGGATCAACAATGGTATGAGCGCCCAAAGAGCCCCTCACGGCCTTAGTGTAAGCCCTCAAGAGATCCGCGGCAAAATCCGACGATTCATCCACCAAACTCTCGAGATGAAACAAAGCTCGTCCATAACACGTACTCGACTTCGTAATCGAATACGCATATGGTATCACGCAGGCCGCGACAGCCGACCTCCGAGCTCCATGGCCGACGGGTAAATCCATCGCGTGCTCCATGTGGAAACGATCAGGAAATTCTCCTCGTTCCGAACACCATTTTAGGAGGTTTTTGAAGCGGGAAATGATGACAGCAAGACCGGTGATGTGGAATTGATCGCAGGTTTTGAAGAAGCCGAGGTAGAGACTGAGTTTTTCGTTGGGTTCGGTGATGGAGATGGGGAAGACGAACGAGTTTGTGTAGAGGAATTGGACTACGAGTTGAAATATGGAGAGGGGGGTTTCTGAGAGTTGCATTTCTTGGGAAGTGGCTTCCTTGAAGCTACCGTTGAATGCGCGATCGAAGAAGGTTGATCGAGCACAAAGGAGAGCTTTGGATAGATCGAAACCTTGTTGTTTAGAGCCACCATGGGTGCTAATGAAGACCTTGACCGTGGGGCCGCCGAACAAGGCGGTTTTGCTGGGAAGTAGAGGTTAGTTTTCAATGCGTACAGTTTATCTGGAATAGTAGTACCTACCTCAAGAACTGATCTGCTGGAACTTCGCTGAAAGCTAGTTCTTCTGGATATACCTGTCTCACATTGCGCCTCTCCCATGGTTGATTTTCCGTTTCATCACCATATTCGTCATTGGAAGTTTGATAGTCGTCGTCGTCGTCGTCGTCGAAGGCGAAGACCCCCTCGTCCATGGTAGCCATATGATGTTGATACGAGACCGAGCTGTTGAAGAAAGTTCGATATATTATTGTACTGTAGATCCAAGTGGCTGCGTTGTGGTTGGAGAAATTGAGTTGATCCCTTGGAATTTATTGGGAAGCGTCTTGAGGTTGGTATCCAACAAGGTACACGGATACACGGATGCTATTTGGTGTAGGAGGGTGGAAGGTAAACGCAGGCAGGTGTGAGAGTACAATAAGGGTCACGTCATGTCATGCTTTACGCTAACGGGATACGGCTGAGTTGAAGTTGAATGGCCAACAAGGTTCTTTTCTTTTCTTTTCTTTTCTTTCCTTTTCACTCTCGTCATGTGATATTGTTCATTGTGAATGAACGAATGAATGCTTGCTCCTCCTCTCGTCGGTCTTTTAGTACTGGAACCTCTTTCCATCGAGAGGGTTGTACGACTCGGCGAAGTTTCCTGGCGTACGTTTGCCTGACACTTCACCGTAGACTCGCATAAGATCCGCCGCAAATCCGTCAAGTTCCTGAAGCTCCTGCTTGAACAAGAATGTCCGGGCTTGTTCGTCGGCGACGGGGTAGACGGACTCAAGATAGGCTTGTATACATGATCGGGCAAATAGGGTTCGAATTGCATGTGGAGCTGAAAAGTTAACAGCCTTGCGAATATGCTCTGGCTGAAGATGGCGATAATCGTCTGTAAGCAGCTGTTTGATAACGTTCAAGACCTTCTCCAAGATATCAAGGCCAAGCTTCTCTGCCAGCTCGTAAAACTCCAGAAGGATGGCCTATGGAGATTGAGATATTAGCATTGTCTCATCTGATGTAAGAGATCCATGCTATTCGAATTTCGATCTTGTGTGAATGTTCCCGACTAGGTGAATCATCCAAATGCACTCAAATATGAGGAAACTTGTAGAGACGTACTATTTTCTGTGGCCCGGAGTCTGCAATCACCTTGGGGCAGACAAAAGTACCAGTATAGAGGAACTGCACCACGAAGTCGAATGCTAAGCTTGAGCAATCAAATTTGATTATCTCCTGTGAAAGTTGGCCAATATTCTCAATTTCGATGGCGGTTTCAAAATATGGCGAGGCCTGGATGAGTAATTCTCGCGGTATTCGGTAGCTTTTGAGCACCAATGCTATCCCAGCGGTAACGAAGACTTCTGGGCCGCGGAAGATATTGAGTCTCTTCGTGAACTCATCGGCGGGTAGTTCAGCAATAATATGGTGACCAGCGGTCTTGGCGCGTTTCGAAGGTGGCAAGTCGATTGAATTAGATTCTAAAGAAAATGAGCTTTTAGAAGTTTGAAATTATCTTGGACATTGACATACTGTCTAAAGCCATAGAAGAGCCACTAGTTGTGCGGAGCAAACTTCCGAATAGAAATGGGCTTTCTTTCAAAGGACTCATCATTTGAGAACCAAACGCATTTGATCCCGCTACCTTGGCAGTATTCTTGACTTGACTTGATCGAGCTAGGTATCTGCAAGCGCTGTAAGAGGCTGATCTAAGAGTTGCACTGGGCGTGGAAGGAAGTGAATTGGCAGTATGAACAGGCTTCTTTGAGGAGCTATTCCTTGCCGATGAAGACTTTGCTGCTAGAAGACCTTGAGTCGTGGTTGAGCCGGTGAAATTGGTGGTAGATGGAGTGGTACCGAATGAATTCGTAGTATTTCGCGCTGTGGGAATATCCATATCTTTTGCGACAGGAATCCCATCTCCAGCTGTATGACCAAATGATAAAGAGGATCGAACTGTGCTATCAGAACCAATCAACCTGGATACCGCTGGCAGAGCGTCTATCTCCAAATCATCCATACTGCTGGTTGGACGTGTCGGATCGACGGAACTGATTTGGTAGAAAATACTGGAATTTCGGAGTTAGGAATCTTCTTTTTCAACAAAAACAGAATGAACTATGATCAATGATCAATGACCAGAAGAATAAAAAAGTGAATTGGTTTGGCATTTGTATCCGAACGAGGGAGGAAAGAAGGAAAGAACTCCAACATCCTAACAACCACACAAGGTAAGAACGTTGCAGAAGGTAGTAAGTACCCGTAATTATACAACTACTCCCATTTCTCTCATAATATCTCTCAACCTGTATATAAAATCACGGAATGGGGTTTTCAGTCTATTGCATTCACGTGATGTTTCCCTTCAAAGACCGTCGAGCAGTCAGATATCGAAGCGTTGAGGTAAGGCTTCATGATCCCTTCTATGGGTATTTTGAAGATACTCACTCGTTCTCAAATGATGATGATGATGATGGTGTGTTGTGTACGGGACGAGTAGAAGGTAATCAGAAGCGAAGCGAAGCGAAGAGAAGGGACGAGTGAAGACACCTCCCAAGTAAAGAGTAGCCCAGCGAATCACAAACTCCACCC
>NGKF01000001.1:5213172-5232186 GCA_002162555.1 Monilinia aucupariae
CCCCTCCCCCCAAAAAGACTTGCTGCACAAAACCGACTCAAAATTCTACCACTGTACCAAGGCCAAAAGCCAATGTGAGATCAACGTGCATTTAAATGAGACTAAGTAATCATGGAGGAGTGTACCTGTCTCGACTTTTATTCCCAAATTGTCACCAGCGCCCTGGAAAATATCCGAAGAAAGGTAAAATCCATCAGGCAACCCGAAGAAGCCCGTCTTGCTTTGCCCCAAAAAACACCTCGAGCCTCACTTGTTACCCGGCATAGGCCCCTTCGACGCCGCATGCTTAATCTTCAACTTCTTCTCCGTTTCAAACTCCGTCTCTGTCAATGGACACAACAGCAATACCGTCGAAAGCCCACCCTTTGGCTTCGTCAGCGCAATACTCTTCAGGGATGAACCAACCAATCTCAGAACTTCTAGCTCAAGACCCTCAATCGTCTCAAACAGATCCCGAAAGGTGCTCGCCGTTATCTTATCGGGACAAAGTAGGTAGTTGGCATACGATTCGACGAAGAATCCTGCTAGGAGTGCTCGGACAACTTCGCTGATAGGATTTGTAAAGGCAACCTTGAGCGTCTTTTCGAAGACTAGGCTGCAAGGAAACAGACCTTGGTTTTCATCATCGTGTTTTTCCTGGGCGGCAACAAGTGCAGCCCTCAGGTTCTGTTCCACAAGCTTGAAAGAGCCAGAGAGTTGTAGCGCTTTTGCGATTCGGAAGAATTGAACGTAAGACTGAACCTCTTCAAAGGGGTTCGACGATTCGGTCTTGAGAACAACGTTGCCAATATACATCCACTGAAGTACCATATCGAAAGTCTCGGCGTTCCACTCACTGAGCTCAATCACACCAAGCTCACGCGTAAACTGCGAATTATTGTCTTGTCCACTGATGTGAATAAGTTCCTCAACGCTGTCACTCCCAGATGCCGAAAATCTAATCTTCTTCTCGCAGACTTTCGAATAGTAGGATAGAAGAGCTTGGGGTACAAGTCGAGTAGTCTTGCTAGTTTCGCTTCCTGAAGGAGCTAGAGAGACAAGGACCCCACCCCCTTTAAAGAGACCGATTTTGCTATAAACAATAAGCAAGACGATGCTAAGATATATAGCATATAGTACTTACCCATAAAACTCATCAGCTTTGACTTCAAAGAGCGCGGTATTAGCACCATCTGTTGGTGTTTTGTCTTCCACAGCAATGGTGTTCGAATGAGTTGTCATCTTGAAACCTGCAAACAGAAAGTGGCGATACGAGGTATGTCGAAAATACTGTAGAAATTATTATGGGATCTTGTTGTATCATGTTAAGATTCAGGAAGGGAAGAACAAAATAACGGGCCATGGCAGTCCTTGATTACCAACCTCTAGAAAGATGGAATGTTATTTGTCATTTGATGCCTAATATCAAGTAATGGTATGATTGTTGAGGTAGATTCAAAAACATGGGACGAGTACTCTTAGAGGATCAAGATCTGGTGAAAGAGCGAGCGCCATGTACAGGATCAATCGGAAGCTCCTTCCATCCACACCCTCATCGTACGGTATAGTATGAACTAGGTCGCAGCTTTGGATTATACGCATAGGGATAGTCATTGTCGGTGAAACATTCATCGAGGTATCACAAGGGGTTCTGCTTCGAATCCAAAGGAATTTAATCGAAGAGGATTTCCACTCCAGGACTCCGCGGCAGATAGTCATTCATACCGAGTATTAGAAAATTTGTAATTCGTGATTCTTAATATCCCATTGCTTCTTAGGCTAGCTTGGGTATCGTGAATAAAATGACTAGGCCAGAGAGTGCTCGATCAGCTTCTTGTAGCCTCTTACAGCTTCCTCGAGGTCAGAGATCTTGAGGTGCTCATGATCAGAATGAGCAACCAAAATATCTCCCGGTCCATATAGATATCTCTTGTGGTCCCCGTCCAAATTTGGAACATCAGTACCATAGTTGACTGTGATGGTACCAAAGCCTTCCACATCACTATCACAATGCACTGGTCCGTATCCTTGAGTAAAGTTAACCTCCAAATCCTGTTCCGTCTTCTCCACAACATCCAACACCAACTTCTGTATTTCCTCTGGCGTTCCAGCTGCAATTCTAATGGCAATTTTAGCCATAGCATCTTCGGCAATAACATTTGCGGCAACTCCTCCATCAACCCTCCCAATATTCAACGTAGTATTCCCGTATTTCTCACTCCAAGGTAGTTCCATTCTTCCCAACTCATACAGCGCGGGTATCAGCATCGAATTAGCATTTCTTCCCAAAGAAGGGTATCCTGAGTGACCAGCTTTCCCCTTCGCAGTAAGTTGCACACTTATAATCCCCTTGTGCCCGGCCGCCAATTTCAGTTCCGTGGGCTCGCCAAAAATCACCGTTTCCCATGAGAGACCCAGCTCATTGGCTTGCTTCATACCGCTCCCAAGTGTTTCCTCGCCTACCACAAACAGCAACGCAACATCTCCTTCACGGATTCTGCCAGCCGAAATGAGGTCTTGATACGCAGTAATCTGCGCAGCAACACTGCCTTTTGCATCTACACTTCCTCTCCCCCATATCTCATCGCCCCTTCGCTCATATGGCCAGAATGGTGGCACGGTATCGATATGGGAGGTTACCAATGTCCTCGTTTTTCTCTTATCCCCAATATATGCTAGCACATTCTGACGCCCCTTCCCCGACGAGGATGATTCAACAAAATCAACATCTTGTATCTCCACTGTAAGATTTTGATTCTTAAGATAAGAAATCAGGAATGCGCCAGCATCATGTTCGTTCCCTGTAATGGATCCGATCTCGACGAGGGATTTGTGCAGTTCGAGTAGAGATAAGGAGCCTATGGTTGATTCATCGATAATTGGGGTCTGCGAATCAAATGAATGAACTGCATTGACCAGGAGAAGGAGAGGAGAGAGCGTGGGGAGCCTCATATGGAGTATTCTTAGTATTCTGATGTTTGGATGAGATTGAAAGACTTATGTTGACATTTCAAATCTTCGGCAAATGACGTTGCGCAACCAAGATCTCGGGTGCTTTACCGATAAGGAGCCGAGGAATGCAGATTCAGGGGTTCTGCTGGAATATTTTGGAGATAAGCTTGAGAGTAGTTACACGTCAATTATGAGGACAGTCTTACCAAGCCAATCTTCTTGGTTTGATGAAGCTTTCTACTCGTAGATGAAAAGTCATGTGGTATCATTGGAACAGTACTATAAGAACACCTGGCCGTCGATCCCTACGCCGTGATCATCCCGCCATCTTAATTCCTTCGAAAGCATCTTCCAGGCTCTTTGGTGGACCTTCATCCATCGCCATCTTTTCTGCAAACTCGGGACTGTCTTCCCTTACTCTAAAGCTGTATCCATGCACCCAATACGTCCTAGAAGGAACCAATGCAGCTTTTCTTAGCCCCTCTATGTTCTTTTTGGCATCCACACTGATACACAATGCGGAGTCGAGTTCTTTAATCCCAGGTTCCTTCAGAACTGCCAGAGCAGCAAGACCTAGATACGAGTGATATATATCTGGTGGATCTCCTGGTGTTTTTCCGAAACCACCAATCATATGCTGTGTTTTTTCAAATAAGAACCGTCGTGATCCATCTCTGTTGATAACATCGGGGTGACCGAGCATGTTTAAAGAAGCTCCAACCCAAAAGCAGTAACAAGTATCAACCCGCTTATTGCACCGCCCATTGAAGCCAACAAATGTAGAGTCAACATTGGGTACAAAATGATGGTCCGATGCCGCTTCCCCATGGCCATCTTCCACCTCTTCCTGATCCTCATTATATGGCGTCTGCCGCAATGCTAGCCATCTAATAGTTTCCGGTAGATTCGTCAAGCCATCCAAGGTTGGGTCTGAAGTTGTTGATTCAGTAGGTTGTGAAGAGGGGCGTTTCGGTAGGCGGTCGAGAAGAGACAAAGACGCAATGGCACAATATGTATATCCAGCATGTGCCTCGTGCTGAGCACTCTCTGAAATTCCTCCATCATATGTCTGCCCAGCTCTTAAATGTCCCACCAATTTCTCCACATCAATATCATCCTCTCCCTTCTCCTCATGCGCATCCCCGGTCAACATCCATCGAATCGCTGTAGCCACATAGCAGTACCTCATATCTCTCCCACCCTGTATTTTCCCATCTTCCGTAACAAATTCCCCAAAACTTCCATCTTCTCTCTGCAGCCTTTTTAACCATCGCAGACACTCTTTCCTTTTTACATCTGCCAAGCCACCCACGAATGCCAAACTTAAAATGGCAAAAAAAGTCGCCGGTAGATTTGCAGGATCAACATCCCTTCTACCCTGCCCTACATCCGCATAATAAATATCAGGGAACCTATGATTAGTAGAGCCGCAGAACCCTCCAAATGGATGTTGACACTGCAGGATCCAAGCTCGTATAGATTTGCGCTGCGAATCCGGAAATGTAGATGCGCCAACATCCAGGAGGTCGAGAGCGGAAAGTATGAAGAAGCCAAGAGTCATACGTGAAGAATCGGTGCTGGTGTATGCAGTAGGTAGTAGAGAATGCAAACATCTTTGCCAATACTTGATATGTTTGGCAACCTTCAACTCAGGTTCAGCCATTTTGACGAAGCTTATATGATCATTGACGGAGGGAGGGAGGAATGGGATGAATGGTACAAATGGTATAGATGGTATGGTTGACAAGCTTGTTCAATGTTTCTTCTCATCTGGTATTTTGAGTGGTCAAAGCTCCAAGCATGCATCTAGACTGTGGCCCTCGGGAAAATGTCTAGGATGATCCAGATGAGGGACGACGAGTATGTACAGTGCTGTAGTCATTCATCACCGCAGAAGAGACGGGAGAATATATTGAGGCTCATGTATAAAAGATTCTATAAGTATGTTGTGGTTGAAACCTGAACAAGAGCTGTTGATATGATGCATCGATCCCATCTTCATCAGAGTGTACGAGTATGAGGAATGCTTCTTCATAATCTGGATCTGACATTAAGGTTACGCCGGGTTTCGGATCGGAAAAACCATAACGCCTATATGGAATAAGCTTTTCAGGGGTGGCATCAGTAGTAAATTGGCCTGCAGTTTGATCCTTTGACCAAAAAAGATGGTCCAGCTCACCAAAACAGCCATCATCCAAAGCCATCTCTCAAACCTCCAAACTTCTTCACCATGGGCATAATATCAGGAGCCACGATAATCACCTCTCTCTCCCTCTTCCACATCACCCTCGCATTTTTCTTCCTTACGAATCCCGTTACGATTGCTGAGCAGTCGCTGGTCTTTATCATGGGCGAATCGATGGGAATGGTGAGACCTTACCCTTTCGAACACCTAACGATCTGCTGCAGACAACAAGTGTGAAACTCAGGCTGATTTTCAATATGATAGCCCTATGAACGTTCTTTCGATCGCCAATCCGCACCTATAGCATTTCTCGGGATAGTATTTCTTTTTATGGGCATCACCGACTTAGTCTCCATCTCCATGCCCGAAGAGATCACCCAATATCACTGGGGAACCCAAGGTTCGCGCCCCCTCCCCAACTTTCCTCCTTCTTTCCCACCCGCATCCATATCCAAAACGCAAAAGTGAAGCTGACCTCCCCTAGCCCCCATCCGCTTTTCGCTCTCTGCAGGCCTCGCCCTCTACTCCTGGCTCTTCTCCTCCACCTCCCCAATGCTCAGTTCCCGCGCCTCTTATCGTGCTGGGGGCTGGGGCGAGGGTCTCAAGAATCGCATCGTCTTTACATGGGCATTTATCGAAATGATGGCTTGGTTTTGGGTTTTCGTTACGTTGAGGGAGGAGAGGCAGCAGATTGCGATTAAACATGCGAAGAGGAAGGCTGCGGAGGAGGATATGATGTGAGGGACTGGATACGATTTGGGGAGAGACTTTTGCATTTATATGGAGGCTATCTAAGATGATATAACGGATATGAGCATCGGTTTGAGGGGAAACCCTTGAGAAACCAATAAACTTTGCGGGGGGGAGGTGGAGGCTTCTGTGGGAGGGTGAGTAGCTATGATGCCTCTCCATATGTCATCTTAGAGCTATATGTCACTGTGTATCTGGACCCCAAATATCTATATTCATCACCGTCAGTTTAATGCATACTTCCAATCACCCCTATCTAGGCCTTCAACAACCCCAATCCGGTAACCGACTCTCTCCACCCCTCCACCACAAACCCAGCCCACTCTTCTACGAAGTTCTCCCCCACCAAAATCCTCAACTGCTTCCCCGACTCTCCCACCTCCATACTCTTCAATACTCGATCGATCCACCCACTCTCGTCCAATCCATTCTTAATGTCCTTGGATTTCTCAACCACTGCCTCCAGAAGCTGCTTTGCGCTCCCCGTCAAAACCTTGTTCTGCTCTATTTGAGATTTATGAGCCTTGACACCTTTCTGCGCGAGGAATTTCGTGGCGTGGATGATGTTTGATGCAAGATCATACGCCGTGTACAGTGTATGAAGAGTATTCCACCGCGCCGGAGTTGTATCCCGAGCCTCTTTGATAAAGGAGAGATGTTCTTCCAATTTTGCGCATAGGGATTTATTAGCGGTTTTGACGGAGCTTTGGAAATCTGCAGTGGATGACGCAGTGGGATCGCAGGATTTGACAATGATGGACGCAAGGTCGGTATATGCTTCTAGTGTCGAGGTTTCAGAACGTGTCAAGAAGGATCCTTCTGGGCTGGCTTTGATGAGTTCTACTTGTTTGTGAAGTTCGGTTGATATGCGGAGGAGGGTTTCTCTGAAGGAGGGGAGGTCGAGTGGAGCTGTAGTGGAATCGGGAGTTATCAGGATGATTAGTTTTTCAGCTAGCAAGTCTACACGACTTCGGTTTTTCTACGTGGAGTTAGTAGATTGAAGGTGCAGTTCTTGTGTGGAAACTTACAGATGGACCGGGTGCAAACCGGGTCAGCTTCTCAAGCCCTAGTCCTAGAGTAGATTCGTAGTCTGGAAACGAAATATAGTCATTTGAGTCCGAGAATGTCTCTAGCATCTCTGGATTTTTGGCTGGTCACATGTTAGATCAATTTCGAGTATATATGATGAAATTGGAAAGCTTACGGAGAATATCAAAGACATCAGAGGGCGCGTTTTGCTTCAAGAGCCGCGAGATTTTTGTGGTTTCGACGGCAGAAGATACCGCGGAAACTGAGTTGGAGATAATGCCAGAAAATTCCTGAAACTGAAATATCGTGTTGTAACTTCCATGCTCAAACGCTGTCAAGGTGCTGTTCGAAACTTGGTAGCGACAATCTCTATACATCTTTCTTTGGTTCTTGAGATGATCCACTGGACTGAGGTTCTCAGAAGAGCCGTCTGAGGCAGAAGGGAATGCATGGGGGTGCAGTGATGAGATTCTATCAAGTAGACTGTATCCTAGAGTATCAAGCTGTATTTGCTTTAAACTTAGGTGCAGGTATGCTTTCATAGCTTGTTGGCCACAGCCAAGGGAAGAGTATAGTCTGACCAACATGAGTGAAAAGTCGGAGTTTGATTTAGACAGTGACCAGCCATATTCGAGGAAGACTGCTGCTTGTAGAGCATAAGCAACCTGCTTGTTCTTTAGAGGTTCATCTGCATCACTGGAGCCCGAGATAGAGAGTTTCATCAAGCACATTGCTGCTAATGTGCAGAAATCATCGGCAGGATGTCTATCGGTAGGGAGAAGGGACTTGGAGATTTTGCCATTGTCATCCATTGCAGATGTATAAGCCGCAATGGAATTTATGGAGACTTGCTCGAGACAAACACCACAGTATACTTCACAAGGACTAGAGCAGTATGTGCATGTAAATGATAGTTCGCCAGCTTTGCGTAGTGGACTTGACCGACGTTCGTGTTCAGGAATACTGCTTATTATAAGATAGGTCAATTTATGAAAATTAACGCATCTTGTCATATCATTTGCATTCTCAAACTATATTAGAAGTCAGGGAAGAACGTACAGAATGAGGGTTTAGGATGCGGCTTACTTCGTTTTTAGAAATTGACAGGGCATTGAGTTCGGATTCCGAATCATATGTTTTCGCTGCTTTACCAAATTCAAGTCCATTTCTAAGAATCTCGAGCAGCTTGATCCGTTCGTCGGTTTGTGATAGCTCTACATAAGGTCTGAGATCGCTGTAGGCTGTAGTGGCATCGCCAAACTCCTGTAAATATTTGACTATGGCAGTCACTCGAGGGTATTTCTCCAGATCTGGTCCTGAAGACTCGGTAGAAAATGGAGCACAAGAACTCTTAAAGGTAAACTCGAGCCAGGCTAAAGATGCATTTCGTCTCCACGTCTTGTCAATTCCTGAAGCAGGGTTCAGGTGAGCAGCAATTTCAGTGGAGACACTGTCAAGAGCGCTGCTTTGGTAAGTCCTTGTCTCAACTATTGATATCACAGTACTTACGAGGGAGTTTGTAAAACAAGAGCGGAGCGTAGATACGCTTGCCATACGACCCAATCAGCCATTCTAGCCTCGATTATCTTGCCACGTTCATCCTTCGTGCGTGCTCGTTCAAGTAGACCCCCAGTTGTTTCGAAAAGTTGTTGCCAGTGCTCAGATGCTTCCATGAGCTGTAATTTGTTTCTCCATAATTCCCAATCCCCTTTGGCAACTATTGACTCTGGTCCAAGAGAAGGCTCATTCAGGTATTTTAACTGATCTTCCAATTTTCCATGTGCAGCAGTAATTCGCTGTAAGAGTAAAAGCTCCTGCGGTGTGTGTATTGCGCGAGTAGGAAGAGACTTTGACTTCTGGAATCATAGGTTTGGTTAAAATCAACAAGACTGGCCAGAGATGAAAACATACATCTGCTTGTATTGTAGCGGTGGCAAGTTTGCCAATCTGCCCAAACGCCAAACGGCCCCATAAAGTTCTTTTTTCGATAGGGAGGTCACTCGACATCTGGATACAAGTAAGCAATCATGCTTTAGAATCCATCCCCCCAGAACGATTACTTACAGATCTTAGGAACAAGGAAGATATATTCCAGAAAACGTATTGATGTTTACCTGGAAATGTTTTCTCGAGACTACTTGCAATCTATCAAGCACCTGTTAACATTGCCATAGCGAATAAACTGGCAGCGTGAAATACCTGTTGAGCATGTTCCCAGTCACGTTCCGACAAACAGGCTTTGAATGACTTCAATCCGAATTTTTCCTGCTTTGGATATGCTTTGACACTCTGCCATCGTAATTCTCCAATGGTCCTTGCCCAAATCGATCCAGCCTCTGGAATGGCGTTTACCAAAGCATCATCATACAGATCAATGTCTTTCTGGTCCGTGATCACCCCTTTCTTAGAGACCAAGTCTTCGAGATGGGGGAGTACAGCATCCCTCTCCAACTGAATAGGCGAGCGTGATCTGATATAAATTTTGAATGCCTGGAAGATTTCTTAGCTAAACGTGCAAGATAGAAGATAGCATGAGTCACGTGAAAGAGAAGAGAGACAAGGTCTTCTTTCCACCATTCTCACACATACCTCTAGATGAGACGTCCGCTTTTTGGCCAGCCTCTTATCGACCAACTTCAGTGCTTGCTTCAGATTATCGGCCTCGATAGCGCGCCAAATGAGGACGTCTTGGCGATCACTTAGGAGCCTGTCAGCCATATCTCCAAAGTTGTAAGCCAACGAAGATATGTCCAAGGTAATAGCTAATGAAGTATCTTTCAAATATGTGCGGTTGGTGGATGAGACGCACAGCACGCAGGTTCCTGTGGCTTATCCTCTGATGCAGTTTGTATGGGAACTCGAGTACAGGTCAATCCATATCAATGAATAATTTTTTCGATCGTTGCATTGTTGCATCACTGAATTTTCGCTAGCGAGAAAGAACACCAAGTTCCTAGCGTTCCAAACCATCTCAAAATTATACACCAGACACCAGATTCATAAAGCAGTCGTAGAAAAACATCATGAAGGTGGTAGGGACACAGTGAGAGAAAAAGATATTCATATTATGCTGTTTGATACGACTGGTACTGTCAATTGAAATGGTGGGTGCTGGTGCTGATGGCGATGAAATCTGAGAGCGATGAATGAACATCTACACCCACCTACTCGAGTACTCGTAGGTAGGTAGGTGTATTCTAACATGTGCTTTACTTTATACCTTCAGTCCACCAGTCAGTCAATCCAGCACCGTCCTTTATTCTTCGAGAATACCGTACATTGCGAGTGGAATTTTCCTTCGTTGCCCCCATTCTCCTATCTAATCCCGTTCTCATAAACGGACATATTCACATATCATACATAACACGGCCGGCTGTGATGAAAGCTCCCTCATGGAAACCATCCCGCATTCCTCTTGGCTTCCTTTCGCTGCTCAATCTAGAACCCAAACCAGAGTCATGTCAGCAAGCCGATCAAAAGACCCCCCATAGCGAGAAGAACTCCTCGTAGATACATACCCATTGCTGCTTACAGTCTCGATATGCTCTGCAGATCATCAGTATAGATACGAGTACAGTCTTTTATGTGACAAGACTAAGATAAAAGCGTGTGGTAGCCGCAAAAGACAAGTGATAGTTCGCTCTCGTGGTCTTATTGGACAGGAAGATCCACACACCGTTGAACTACCGCCGGTACTTCTACCTCCCTCCCTTTCTACCTCTCTCCGTGCTAGATACTGGGGGAAAGCTTACTGGAAATAGTCTGTACACATATCTCGATCACCTCCGTTTCGAGCCATGCATTTCAAGCTTCTCGCAGCAGCTTCTTGACAAGGGTCAAAGTATTCTCCAGGACGTTTACTTGAGAGGAGACATCAGTACGTATCTTTGGTTGGTTTAATCTTCGCCACATTTGAGATGCATGAAAGGATGGCCAAGGTATCATCGATATACCTTTCAAACTTCTGGCTCTTCTCTTTATCCCAAGGATTGTCTGCAGGCTTATTGGATGACATGATCAATGCAAGCTTGCAGTATTGGAGTATTGCAGCCGTGCAAGCTACGAGTACGGTATTATGATGATGGTAATGAAGATGTGTGATATTGGTGGGTTGAGGTCACTTTCCTGGTTTCCTGGAATGATTAGGTAGATACGAGTAAAGTCTTCATACTCGTCGTGTTCTAGATGCCGATGCCGATGCCGATAATGCCGATAATGCCGATGAAGAAATCCGCCGAAGGTCAGTCTTGGCAAGTGCGAGCATTTCTTATCTCTTATCCGCTCGTCCTGCTCTTACCCCGCGCTTCCACCCTTTTAGCGAGGCAACACCAAAAACATATCTTCCCATCTCTCCGACGGTTATTCTTTCAACATGAAGCCCACAATGCAACAGAACGAAAGATAATCGTCATCAACATCACCACCATCGTTATCATCGACAGCAGTGAAAGTGGATACACGTTGGATTAATCGTCAACCACCCTTATGCGACAGATTGGCAGTTCCATCGATAGACTCAATCTACTTCGACTCATGATAAACGGGGACTCCCTTCCAAAGCACCAGTCCCTCCACCAGCATTCTCCCGTTGCCAATGTTGTCATCAGGGCCGTATCATGTTTTGTCCTGGGAACACGTCCATCATAAGACACCATCTCTTCTAGAAAGTTGAACGGTCTAGGGATGACTGCCAGCAGTAGATACGAAGCTCACTATGGTCGTGTCCAGGATTGCTTTCCATGAGAAATTACCTTTGGAGCAGAGAAACGATAGAGCCAGATGCTACTCTTCACACTGTGACCTTTTCGCTACGATGGCGATAATGAATTACGACCTTCATTGCGTCTCATTCTTTCTGTTCTTGTCCTCGCTTTTGTCGGGTGTTCTGACAATGGTTTGGATAGATTTCCTAATGTCCGTTAACGGCTCAATGCATCAAGCGAGGCATGCTGAACAAATAAGCGTTTTTGTGTTCCATTTCGGGACATCATTTCCAGTTGGCCTGGTCAACTTGTGATGCATTAGCCCTCCACACCTATCTAATTGCCACCATTTTTGATTCTACGTGTCTCCACAATCGGTGGGCGCCTTTTGAACTTTTGATAATTTTTACCCCAACTATATTGTCAAATGCGAGATCAGGCCGCTCATGACGCTTGAGTATGGAACTAGTATACATTTCCCTTGTTCCTTTGGCTGATTTAATGCTGAGGGAGTGCACTTATTGGATATCATGGCCTGGCCAGGACTCGATTACTGCGTCATCTTGTGCCCGTTGATCATTCGTGTTGCTTCCACTATCCATTTGCAGAAACAGTTTCCATGCAAATGTATCATAGTTACGAGTAAACTACCCAGCACCCATGCCCGCTTGATGCAGAGCTGTTATTGGGTTGTCTTGACAGGAGTTATCAGTTCTGCTGTTTGGGCCAGACCTAGGCGCGTCGATCGACCAGTCCGGTATTTATCGACGATAAGGAGTATTCTGGATGACGATTACACCCCCAGGGTATCGTGAAACTTCCTCACTCAAAGTAACCTGAGAACGTAAAAATTGCTACCAAAAAAGGTGCGGAGGAGCAAAGCAAGGGCGGCCAGACTCGAAGCAGAAGTAAAGGGTGATTGATAGTAGTGTATGGTGATGGTTAGTGGACAACCGTTGCACTGAGAAATTACCTGTTGGAACCATGGGAGGAGGGGTGATCAGCATGCACTATAATGCCTTAATTGATGATGTCCTAGAATTCTAAGAGCAACAAAAAGAGCCTATTTAAGCCCGGTAGCACATACGATAGTAGATGCTGTACTAGTCACATGTTCCATATTCCGGCATTACCACACAGGACGTAGATTTCTTCCTTTGTGCTATTACACCATCTATCAATTTAATCAGCAAATCACTTGTCGGCATCGCCTCGAAGATATTGGTCTAGTTGGTATATCCACATTTCTTACTATAGTTCCAATGCTTTGTCTGCCATGCACGAGTACCGGCCTTCTCTCCTCATATATTTAGATTGACTCCTCAACTTCAGACGGACACGCGATAAGTTTTAGTTAACTTAGAAGGCCCTTAGTATATTGAATCTTGACCTTAAGAAGATGTAACCGAGCTGGCAACGCATCAGACTCTGGTTAAATTTACCACAATCGCTTCTCCTAAATCTCACCTGAGGCATTCACTCCAGTTGCGGGTTATATATATCTCAAGTCCATGGATAGCCCATTCGTTTGGCCTTCGCGATATACTTTCCTGACAGTCAATGGTATTTAATAGTAAGCCACCAGTCATCAATTTTCTCTATTGCATACTCTAGCCTCTCAATCGACAATTTTTCCACGCTACGGTGCCACCCGACCTTAGTACATCAACGCCTCAAAAAAAAAACCCAACAATAACACTCAATATCCCAACCTTTTGAACGTCTCTCCAATATTTATATATCACCACAGTAAAGATGGCTGCTCTTGATGTGAGCTACCAACCAGGAACTCCTGAGCCAAACTTGTTCCCTAAAATGGCAAACTATACCTCCTCTAGAGCAACTCAAGAAAGTCTCAAACGATCCTTCGCCAAGTATCTGGCTTCTGAGCATAGTACGCAGGCTGTTGGGAAGTTGTTCCAACCCGAGAGTCATCTTCAGTATGAAGAGCCTAGCTATATCCACAGCATGGAAGATATTGGGTACTCTGCGATGAGTGGTGTCTCCCCCATTGCTGTCTCTGAGCCGTTTCGCCTTTTTAGCGAGGAGGCTGTCAACATTATGAGAGAAGAGATCTTCGACAAGGATGTTCAAGAGAAGTACAGCTACACTTCAGACATCGCCCCCAAACAGCTCCGTGGATACGCCCCCGGGTAAGTTTTAAAGAGGCAACCCCATTGTTGTCATTGATCATTCAACTAACATGGCTATTTGTCACAGTCATGGAAAATTCATCTATGAGGCTTGGAAGCACCCCGAAACTCTTGCAATCATCTCCAAAATTGCAGGTATTGATCTTGTTCCGGTTATGGATTACGAAATTGGCCACATAAACTTGTCTGCCCCGGGAAAGAGACGTGAGCATGATGGCAGTGCTTTAATTAGCGAAGATTATGAAAAGGCTATCGTCGGCTGGCACAGAGATAGTTATCCATTCGTTTGTGTTCTCATGATGAGCGATACAACTGGAATGACAGGCGGCGAAACTGCTTTGAGAACTGGATATGGCGATATTAAGAAAGTTCGCGGTCCATCAAAAGTAAGACTGATCCATTGCACCAGTTCAAGTGTTTTTTTATTGACATAATCTAGGGGTGCGCTGTGGTTTTGCAAGGTCGCTATATTGATCATCAAGCTTTGCGAGCTTTCGGTGGACAAGAGAGAATTACCATGGTTACCTCCTTCCGTCCACGATCCCCACGTGTTCGCGACGACACCGTCCTCACCACCGTCCGACCAGTCTCCAACCTCTCCGATCTATATGGACAAACCGTCGAATACCAATTGGAAAATTCAGAAGCCCGCATCAGAACTATGCTCAAGGAAATTCGCGATTCTATGAAAGCCGGTTCAACCAATGCCAAAGCCATCAAGACCTTCCTTGACTTTGAAATTGGCCAACTCACTCATCTCAACAAAGAAATCGTTGACGAATCTCTGGTCAAGATGGGAGAGCTGGGTGAAGTCTGCGCAGATGCTGCGAATCCAAATAAGAAGCTCAGAATCGAGTGAGTGTTTGAAGCAGGTGATGGCTAGACTATTAACGACTCTTGATACGAATTTCTTTTGTTTGTATTCCCTCTTTGGCGCCCAACCTTTGGGATATTAAGAATTATTCTTGGGGTTCAGATAGCATGATCGGTACAGAAATCTCAGATTGGATAATCTGTTGCCTGTTCTACGATCTTTGGCCTCCTATTTTAGCCTTCACCCCTTCTTAGTACAATGACAGTTTTGAAACTTTACTGCAATTTGAAACTTTGACTTGATGGTTGCAGATGTCTGTTTTGGTGAATGCAGTATGTGCCTTGTGCGAGATTGTGAATGAGTGGTGAGAGATTTCGAGGATATCATATCATTGGGTTGACGGATGGGCTATTCATTTGGTGGGATAGGTGCCGCGTATGTTGACTTTGCGCATTTCACAAATGGGAGGGCCAGAACCAACGCGACGCTGACATTTGGGTTGATGTATTGGGCATAGGCTACCGGCATTCAACGATATGTTTGTTACTCGAGTGATATGTGCGAGAAAGTAGAAGAGTGTGGGGTTGGGGAAGCTGGAGTATGAGAACTAGGTCTAGGGGAGTTAGGAAGCTGGAGTATGAGAACTAGGTCTAGGGGAGTTAGGAAGCTGGAGTATGAGAACTAGGTCTACTCGAGTAGAGGAGTTAGAGCTGGAAGCTGACTGTGTTATATGAACATATCAGACGCATCGCCTAGAGATATTGCTTACTCCGTAGATCGAGTAGAGATTACCGAGATTGCCGAGAGTATATACTACAGTAGCATGTACTCGAGTAGACTTATCTAGGTGATCAACATATAGTGAGAGCAGTGAAGGGATGAAACATAAAAGCATGAAGCAGGAGTCTTAGATAGGTGGAAAGAGTGAGTCCCTTTTTATCAATACTGCACTGTACTGATCTCCTCGATTACTCGTACCAATGATAACATCACTAGTGCCAATCCTACCGTGGTAGGTACAAATCCCCCAAAATATGGGTCCCAATTTACACGTGATTGATTACCCGGCACCATTTTATCGAGGCTAAGGTTATCTTGAACCTTACAGACCCTTTTGTCTGAACATCAACGACTTTAACGATCTGGCATTGAATTCTCCATTACCACCCAACGCCTCATCTAGGAGGCATTTCGGGCGGTTTCCACGATAAGGTGCTCTTTATCAAGGGTTCAAGAATCAACCCTATTTCACTGCTGGCTTGATTGCCCATCTTCCATTGAACGAACGCAACCTCAGCCTGTTGTCTAAAATACTGTCCCTTCCCAATATCACCATGAATTCCTCTCCCTCTGCCCTCGTTTCTACTCGCACGTCAAATCTTGGCCCTCGCAAATTCGAACATGCCGCCAGAAATCATGAGGCCACATCCACTGCCATAAAACGCGAGTCTGGTACACAAGATGAAACTAGCATAAAAGTCGAAAAGGAAGAGCCGGCTGAAAGTGATGCACAGGTTCGTTTGAAAAGTGCCTTTTCTTTGGGGCACGTGCTTACATGTTCCTCCAGCTTGCTACAAGATACAAAGAAGACTTATTAGGCATGAGAAGATCTTTAACGTGCCCTATCTGCGACCAATTACTTTATGAACCATGGACCTTACAATGCGGACATACCTACTGTTACTCTGTCAGTGCTCTGAGGATCTTGGTGTTTGAATAAGGCTAACATGGATACAGTGTTTGTGCTCATGGTTTATTCCGAATAAGAGAAAGAAGACATGCCCAGAATGTCGCACTGCAGTGAAGCTGATACCAGCACCAGCCTTCCTGGTAAGAAAATCCTGGGAACATTATATACAAATTTATACTTACTGATTCTTCCTAGGTTAAACACATGGTCGAAATATTCATCAGCAGACGACAAATAATGCCAAACGATGAGACGGTAGAACAACACAAACAGAGAAATGCCGAAGAAGCTCAGATCGTAGAAAAAGATAAGAATAGCCCCGAAGGATTATTTAAAGGAACGTTTCCACTCCGTCATGGAGAATTATGGCACGATGAGGCAGATGGTGTCATGCGTTGTCCTTCTTGCGGGCATGAACATGAAGGCGGTCCAACGTGCGAAAGCTGTGGTGCTGAGTTTGACGACGTCTACGACTTCAGTGATATGAGTGATGACGCCGATCTTTCGGATATCGAAGCTGACTACGATGATGATGATATATTAGAGGAGGAGCTTAGGGCCGACATGCTCCACCCTCATGGGATTGAGTATCCGGGGGGTCCTTTATTTGGCGGCCCACCTCACCATTTTCTTCACCATTATCACGCCCATCATCATGACTTCAACGCTGATGATGCGACCGACGACTCGGAAGACACTAGCTATCAGGGAAATAGCGAAGACGAAGATGCGGGTTCGCTCGAAGATTTTATTGCACCAGACGACGATGCCAATGAACCTTTTGCCGCGCCAAGCTTGGCACGTGAGAGAGTAGGGTCAGCTTTAGTATCAGATGAGGATGAGGATGATGAGTCTGAGGATGAAGGTGGTGCCATTACGAATCGTCGCCGACAACGACCTGGCTGGACTCGCACCTCCGAAACCCCCTCTATATCCACCTTGACTACAGAGGGTGATGATACTAGTAGCACAAATGGTTCGGAGTCTGGTGATGATGATTCTCATGAGATGCGGATGAGATTGAGGGCATCTGGTGGTTGGAGTCCTCTAGATGAAGGAGAGGGTGATGACGCGGAGGGACTTGCTCATGATAATTATGGTGGTTATGCCACAACTGAAGATGAAAGAGCTGCGGATGAGAGCGATTCTGAGACAATTGGTAACCCAAATTCGGATGCTGAAGACGATGATGATAGAGGAGGGTATTCGGAAACACGACGTTACGAAAATGCCGACTTCCGACAAACCTCCGATGATTATCCCTCAAGCATGGATGGAGATTCCACACCTATCGATTACGGTATAGAGAGATACGGCGAATCGGTTGATTTCAATAGCGAGAACGAAAATCCTTACGAATATGATACTGATGGGGGCCAATCAAACAATATGGATCGAGATGGCGATACCGAAATGAGTTCTCCTGGTTTACCACGTTCCAGTCGAAGTGAAAGTGTGAATAGTACCTACGAGAATCTTGGTGTTGCCAATGAAATGGCTGAGGTCGATGATGATTCGTCAGACACCTCTATACGCCCTCCTCCCCGTCGACGATCGAGGCAAAATCCCTATGTTCAACAGTACAACCCAAGAATAAGCATGCTGTTTGCAGAACATCAAAACTCTGTGAGGAACGCTCAAAATTCAGGGCTAGATGCATGGGAGGACGAGATCCGTAACACTGTTCGAGTAGAGCCTGCCTCCAGGAGTCGTCGCCGAGCCCAATACCATTATCAAATCCCGTCGCTAGGCAATAACGAAGCTAGAAATAATAATTATCGCATTATACCACCACGTGGCTTCGACAGAGCAAGAACCCCTCGAGGTTCCCCGCCACCCCGTATCGTCCCCGTATCTAGTAGGGCTAGCCGTTTTCAGAGGCAGCATCCAAGAGAAACAAGATAGGACAGAATAATGAGGCGTTTGGGACATACTTCTGGGCTTTCAATATTGGCGTGGCTGGGCTGGGCTAGGTTGGGATGGGAATTTGGGTCAGATACCAGGAACTGAGAGAACAAATCTGGTGATTGGCGTTACTTGAATGTAAAAATCAGGTCTCATGCATTTAATTGCTGGCTTGAGCTGCCCGTCACTGCATACATAGGCGAGCGATATGAGGAGAAAGTATACTAAAGGAAATGATATGTAAATCTTTAATGTTAGAAGCTCTTCCCGTTTCTTCATGTGAGCGAGCGAGTGAGTGTATGCGCCTCTAAAGTAATTTGAGATGAATTTCGGGATATATGCGCGGAGGTATAATCACACAAATCAATAACCCAACGTAAACTAATAAATCCACAACCCATCCACGACCGTGATATGATACCCACGCATCTCGAATTCAACCAAACCTGAATGCCAGATATGATACAAAGATTCTTAAGCTTCCAAAAGGCTTTTCATGACTTTCTATACTTCACACATGTCTAGAAACTCTCTGAAAATATCACCAGAGCCATGTATACATATTTATATGTGTATATCACACCCACCATCTGTTATTTTTTGTGAATTCTTGTCATGTATATAACACACAACAAAAAAAAAATTCTTTTATATTTTCGCCTATCATCCACGACCCCTTCGGCCTTCGCCCTTCCCCGTTCCTCCTCGCCTTCCCTCATCCCATCCCATCCCATATCTATATCTCCCCCCTCCATCCCCGTCTCTTTACCATCATCTCCGCAATATTACTATCTTCCCTCGTCTCCCTCGTCTCCCTCGTCTCCCTCGTCTCCCTCGTCTCCCTCGTCTCCCTC
>NGKF01000001.1:5232286-5291340 GCA_002162555.1 Monilinia aucupariae
CCCTCGTCTCCCTCGTCTCCCTCGTCTCCCTCGTCTCCCCTCCCCTCATCCCATCGCAACTCACTATGAACGAATATTGGTATCAAAGCTTAGGTACTTAATATATAATTGCAAAAAAAGGACCAAAAAAAGAAACCTAAAGAAGAGAAGGGGGGTAAAAAAAGCAGTAGATCGGTATAAGAGTAAACGTGAAAATAAAAACAAGAAAGTAATTAACTACGTGGAAAGCCAAAATAAGAAGGGAAAAAATAAAAGCAGAGGCTACCAAAAGCAATACTAGATATGAGTCGCTGAAGAATAGCAGAAAACAAGTATGGTAAAATAAAATAAAAAACGCTTCTATGTAATATGTCAAAAAATCCATTCGTCCATCCATCCGTATTAACCACTTCTACCACTTCTCCATGTGTGACGTCTGCAACACCCGCGACATCTATTATGTGTGAGAAAAAAATGGCTTGGAAGGAAAATGTGCAGCAGAATATGTACGCTATCTGTACACGCGCATCACATCCAACAGACCACGCCCTGACCCAGCCATGCCCAAAAGACTAGACTCGTGAATCCCCTACCCCTAAACCAAAGACAATCTCTCTCCTGATTTCTATACAGCTCCATTAGTTGGTGTCTTCTCTCTATCGGACTCCTCGATCGTATCGTCGAGCCTCCACATATCACTCGGGGTGAAGACCATTTCTTCCGTTTCGCCTGGACCAGTTACAGGGGTAAAGACCTCGACTTCTTCGATTTCCTCCTCGTCTTCTTCCTCTATGATTTCGCCGCTTCTTCTACCTGCTATGCTGGCGCTTCTGCTATGTGAGCCTGTTCTTGTGTGTCCATGCCCACTGCCTGATGCTGTAGAAGAGGTGTTGTTAAGTGACGGCCCTTTGAATACGTTCTTTTTCCGTTTCGCAAACACGAGTGGAGCACCAAATGAGCTGTTACTAGCACCCCACGAGACGCCTTCGTTGAAACTTGCGAGTGGACTTTGTCGAACGACGCGAATGTTGGAAGGGAATGTGCTAAGGGTAGGCGTTGCGGGAAGGACTTTGACGGAGTGATGAGGGCTACGAGTAGGTAACGATATCTTTGAGCCAGAACCGTTGGACGAAGTTGATGAAGCCTTTGAATGTGTATGTTGATGCATTATGCTACGTACAGAAGAGACAGAAGATGATGTAGATTTTCGTCCTCGTAGGCCACTACTTGGCCGGCGCTGAAAAGTTGAGCGAGGAGTTACTGGAGATGGAGATAACGAATGTCGCTTGGTGCTTGAAGATGTATGCATTCGCGAAACAGGAGTCTGACTGCCCAGTTGTGGTACTGGAGCACGTGTCATCGTAGGCGACTTCGAAGTGACTGGCCGTGGACTAGGGTCCTTCGGACTGCTTGAGCCGTCAGTAGCCTTCTCGCGGAGATCTGGTGTTGAGCGACTAGCTTTTGTCTTCTTCCCAGGCGACCTAGCACGTCTAGCAGAATCAAGAAGCCAATGCTTCCAATGAGCCAATTGATTGATAATAGGGTGCTGATGCTTGCGACGTTGGGGAGCTTGGACAGTGCCATTAGTACTAGGGTGTAGGAAATCATGATTAGAAGTAACCAGCTGCAATGTGCTTCCTCGTGACCGGGCACTTCTAAGGGTGCCTTCTTTGGGAGGAGGGATAGGACGCCGGTGCCGAGACGAGCTTGTCGAGCGAATTGAGTCTTTTTCGAGTGGTGGGGGAGGTGTGTGGACATCAGGCGAGGAGAACTGTGAATGTTCGGGCAATCCAGGTAAATCTGTCAGGATTAGATCCGGATAATGAGCGCTTCGTCTCTCCTTCCTTCCCCTACTCCTAGGTGGATCGCTCATCTTCAGCGGTTGGCCTTCTTCATCGACTCCCATTAAAATCGGCGTCATTTTTTCCAAGCGGCTACTCGCAGCACTAAGTCTTCTTGAGGATCGGTTCTCTGCCTCACGCTCTCTGCGTTTTCGCTCTTTTCGAACCTGCTTCCTTTCCTCCTTCTCGAGCAGAAGAGCCCACCATCCCGCCAGAGCATCACATCTTTGAGCCAACACATTTTCAATGACCTGGTCAATATCTACACCCGCACTTCGCATGCGTTCCAAGGTCTCTTTTTCTAATGCCGTGGTGAATGGTGCCGCTCTCTGTAGTTTTAAAATGACTTGCTGTTGTGGCGCATGCTCGGCAAGAAAAGGGTGGGTGAGAATATCGGACAAGGCAGGTCGTATCAAAGGCCTCTTCGACAGTAGAATGCCCAGCAAAGTTCGCGCGTCGGTTGTAAGGTGATCCGGCCATTTTGGTTCCGCGGTCATGATCCTAGTTCGTGTAACACTGTCATCGTCGTCGTCGAATGGTAGCTCCCCGCATAGCAAGGCGTATAGAATGACGCCTAGACTCCAGACATCAACCTTTTCTCCGGCATACTTTTCTCCCTTCAGCATTTCAGGAGCACTATAACATATTGTGCCGCAGAAAGTCTGCAGGTAACTAGCCTTGCCCTCATACTCGCGAGTGAAGCCAAAATCCACAAGCTTAACATTCTCGTGTTTGTCTAGAAGGATATTCTCAAGCTTTAAGTCTCGGTGAACGCAGGACGAATTGTGAACATATGCAACCGCACCAACCAATTGAGTGAAGATCTTTTGAACCTTTTCTACTGGCAATGGCCCATTCTTGAGTAAATAATTGTACAATTCGTCGCCTACACCATTATTAGCCCAGCCTACTTACCACCCATACATGCGACTTACCAGGACAGTACTCCAGCACAAGCCATACCAAGTTTTCCGTGACAATGACCTCGTATAAGCGAGCAATGTGAGGATGTAGGAACTGTCGGTGATGATGTATTTCGCGGGCCAGATTCGAATCGTCCTTGTTGGCAGACTTAAGTACAACCTACGACAGACCGCCATGTTAGCTGGTATTCTACGAACCCCATTCCCCTCTTTGGCACTTACTTTAGAGTTATGTAGAAGTTTGTGCGAAGCCAAATAGACCTTCCCAAAGGATCCCTTCCCAATTAACTTCCCCAAAGTGTAATTGCCTACTGAACGAAGGTCTTTCGACGAGAACTCTCTGCGCAAGTTTCACTGTTAGCACTGTTCCACTTCCTCTCCCCAAAGAAAAAAAAACATACTCCAGTAACTCATGATATGAATTGGCAAGCTGTGACTCGAATGCATTAGCCCCTCACATCCAGTTCCAAGAGATCCTCCTCCTCCTCCTTGCGCCGACCCAACACTCCCGAGTAATGCCTACCTTAGCTTTCCGGCCCTGCGATTCAGCCTTAAGCCTTGCTGCCTGCATACCAGTCACCTTTCGCCACTCCGTCTGCTGTGTATACAAGAGGCCCTTAGACGGGACATCCAAACTCCACGAGTCACGGCGGGCGGCGCGTCGTGTTGGCGAATCAAAGCTTACCCGTTGGTCAATAAAGGTCCTTGAGATGCCCGATCACAGTACGGTATTGACGAGCTTTGAGTCGAAGAACAGAACCTTAATAAAAATCTTAAGTCATTGGCTACTGCGTAATAAGTCGATACAGTATTGGTGCACGATACTCGTAGATAAGGTATGGCTATGGCAGAGATCAAAGATACAGAGACTAAACAAATGACAAGGAGACGCTTCAACAGGGGGCATGTCTCTTTTTTTTCTCTCTGAGTCTCTGGTCCGGGCAACAGGCTATTCGGCAGCGGCATGTATCGTGTGTATTATGTATAATGTATTATGTATTAATATCTTGACTCGTATGATTATGCTAAGGTTACCTTTGAATAAACCATAACCTCATAATATATATAACCAGAAGACGACTAAGACGACTAAGACGACCACAGTGCCGTAGTTGAGGACCTCCTTCAGATACTCTGTATACACGAGTATATCAAGAGCACCGGCCGTGGGTATACTTCTTATATCTTCCTCCCTCTTTCTTCTATCTTCCGGGAGTTGGGTGCTTTCTTTCCTCTTTGGCCTGCTGGAATGGCGCTCAGTAGTATGTATGAATGAGAAGTCGTAGATATACATCTCTCATCTTACTTTGCATTATTATGGAGGTGTGGTGTTTTTGAATGGTGATGCTGTGCTGTAGAATCCCTGCATGTATGGGATCCTGCATACTCGGATACTCGAGTATATTACTCGAGTCGAGTCGATACTAGATATACTATTCTGAAGAGCCCTCAATGCGGATCCAGTCCACAAAAACATGGGAGAGCGTGCAGAGGTGTCGCGAAGGCGTGAAGTGCTACGTACAGCACCAGCACCAGCACCAGCACCAGGACCCAACCGTACTGTCTGTACATTTAGACTTGCTAAGCCAAGGTGGCAGGGGAGGGAGGTTCATGTTAATCTTGAATCTTGATCATTCAACCATTGTTGAATCTTGATGAGTGTTTCAAACCCTGAGCGACCCGTCCCCATCTCCATGGCCAATGTCTAGAGTAGACGTTACCAACTTACCGCAGAAGATACTAGCAGATCGAATTAGCCGAGCATGGCCACCATGGGCCTACATGCTCAGATTCTGCGACTGGGTTCGCCAGCTCAAGTCTTCAAGGATGATCACTGCCCAACATACAGAATTTTAATATTTTGGCGGGAGAGAGGTGTCAATTGGGAATCTCCGTGATACTGAGTTGGGACTTGGAAGAACCGAGGATTGCTTGTTGAATCTTCACATGCTCGCTTATCTCGAGGTTGCACTGTAATTACAAACATACTTCACAGGAAAAGAGGATCGATCCAATTAAGTTCTGAAATTTCGTGAAGTTTAAAGATGCTCTGATCTCTTTCTCCCCATAACCTCAAATGAGATTTATAGGATGCTTTGATGAATGCCAAATTCACGCTTTTCCTCTTATACCCACTCCCAACACCACAACGCCCAGCAAATGCATTTCCTGTCGTAGATCTAGCGATACAGCCCAGCCCTTAAAACCTCTCCTTCATTCTACTCGCCACAGTTCTCAAATTGCCATATACCTTTCCAGGTGGACTTCCCAAAATTAAACTGACGATTGCCTCTCTCGCAATGTGAATATTCTTAAAGCCTCCAAGAATATGGATTTTACTGTCTGCAAGAACCACTCTGGTCCGACTTGCATTCTCAATTGCGAACTTGGTTTTCCCGTCCTTGCCTGCGATACGGCCAATTGCTCTTCCCAAGTGCTCACCTTGTAAAGTCTTTACATCCTTGATTTCAAAGGTCTGGATATAGAGATCGTCGAGTCGCAATAAGGCGATAGCATCATCGACGTCGAAACCCAGCGAAAAAGCCTTTACGAAATCTTCGCCCTTTTGTAAAGACCCGGTATCGGTAGTATGTTTGGAAGTACGGAGTTCAACGGCCTTATTTTTGATGTTCATGCGGACTTGAAGTTTGAGGTGCTCGACAAGAGGAGGATAGATCTTGGGCCAGGCGGCTTTGAGGGGGGTCATACGGTGTGGAGGAATGGGAACCTTGCGAGTTTCTACCCGAGTCACCGGGTCCTGTTATTCTGTTAGTGACTTGATTGCGCGTATTCTCAGACTAGCAGTATAGATTGGGAGTTGTACAATATTCTTGGCTGGTGCAAATCGAGGTCGCCCTTCTTCGTCAATGTGCATCTCGTTATCGTCGCCGGCTGGCGGCAAGATGGTATCCAATTCCGCAGAGGTAGCTTCTGGTACATCTAATAGAAACTCGTCGTCTTGGTCTAGCTTGAGATTAGCTACTACTTTCATCATGAAAGCATCATGAAATTAATTACTTTGCTTTGGTGGTGGCATATTGGTGGCTTCAGCGAGCTCTTCCGGTCTCCTCAACAAAGCTGTTGGTGCAGGCATTTTGTCTCGTCAGGCTAGATGTGGCAGAAAGAAGCAATGTCTGTGAAGTAGTATTCGTTCGTTGTGTATTTGAAATTTTGAAGGGTCGTTGCATGTCAAATGTCAAATGTCAAATTTAATGTTCGTGATGTCGGCCGATCAAATTGGAAAAAATATTTGGTGGGGAAAAGGATCGCGATAATAATTTACTGATAAGATCACTAGCGTCTTCATTAGTGCCAAAATTTCCAAAAAGGCGCATCCTATCCGGAAAAGCCCATCATCATTCATTTTCTCGCGTGCCTTCATTTTTGATTCTTATTCCAAGATATTTTGAAAGTGGTCTGAAAGTGTTTTGACGACTTCAACAGTCTTACAATCTTTCAGGATGAGCTGGAGGTTATGTCAATGAATATAAGACCTAGGCTATGGTCCCAGTTCTGGGATCATGCAAGCTCATTCGCTGCGACAAAGGGATGCAAAGAACCTCTACCCATACGGCCTTTCATATCTAATTCGATGTGTTCAAAGGTTAATCGTCGTCCTTTTCCACAATCCAACGTCCGAGCCTTTTGTAGTTCGCCGCCGAAGACTCAACTCAGAAGGAGTTTTGCTTATAGCGGGGTTTTCTTCCTTGATTCGAGTTCTAGCCCCTCTACAGCTCCCTCGATAGCATCATGTACGACGACAGTGGAGAAAACTTTATACCCAACATCGTCCTCACCAAGACGACCCTTTCAGTCAAGCTTCCAACATGTATGGCGGCGTGGGATACATTCAAGCAATCGGCGAAGAGAGAGGGGTTATGCGAGAAGAAATAAGAGCTCTGCATCAAATTTACAGGATGCGCGGAGGATACCTCAAGAGACCCGCAAACCCTCAGAAATTGCCAGTACCCCGCCATCCAAGGAAACGGTCACGGATGCCAATGTGCCACACTCTTCCTCGACAAAGTATCACCTTCCTCACATGCCAAAGATGCCGCATAGGCCAACGAGAGAAGAATTACTCGCTGCAGCGACTGGATTTTGGTCTCGGCTGAAAGTTCGATTCAAGTGGTTTACGATTAGAGGCGGACGACCATGGAATGTAGATGATTGGAGTGCTTTTGTTTCGTGGTTTGTCCTAGGAAACATTGCCTGGATTTTCATCGGAACCACAACTTTCTTCTCTCTCGTGATTTTCTCTATAAATACGGTTGTCGCTCAAGGTAAGACTATAGATCACATAGGATGTATGTGTTGACTGACTAGAAATTAGAAACATTGGCGAGATGGGTTGGCGATTACCTCACACACTCAGCAGGTATCAAGGTTGTTTTCGAATCTGCCATCGTGCCACGATGGAAGGATGGAGTAATTACTTTCCGGAATGTGTTTGTCTCGAGGAGACCAGGACAGGGGAAAAGTAAAGTTATTAAGGGGTCATCGTTGAATGCAGCAGCGGCTGCTGCCTCTCAACGGCAAGTGGAGACTGAAGGCAGAAAAGAAGAAGAGGAGGACACAAACTACACTCAATTCGATGTCACTCTTGATACAGTGAACGTCACTCTATCATTTGTTAAGTGGTGGAACGGCAAAGGACTTCTTAGAGATGTGAAAGTCAAGGGCGTCCGAGGTGTAATTGATCGAACTTCGGTACATTGGGGCGACGAATATGTTGATCCGAAATCATTCCGGCACGAGCATAACCCTGGTGATTTCGAGATCGACTCTTTCAAATTGGAGGACCTCTTAGTTACTGTGCATCAACCCAACGGTTTTCGACAATTTTCTGTCAGCATTTTCTCGTGCGATCTTCCTCGGCTACGCAAGCAGTGGCTGTTTTACGATTTCCTTTCGGCAAGTAACATGTCTGGGGCTTTTGATGGATCTCTTTTCACAATTCACCCTCGACAACTCCACGGGTTTGCTGGCTCACACACCCTCGACTCTTCTGAAAATGATGGGTCAAGTCCTTGGAAGAAGCAAAGTCGACTCCGTATAGATGGTCTCAAAATTGATCATTTGAATCGAGGCGTAGAAGGGCCGTTTGGTTGGATTCATGAAGGGAATGTCGATATAGTTGCCGATGTCATGCTACCTGCTGAAACGGATGACAGCATTGCCAAGGTGGTCTCCGACTTTTACGACCGCATGGAAGAAGCTGTAACTTCAAATCGTTACCTGCATATACTTGAAAGTAATCCACGGACCGAGGAATTTGACACACCCTCTGAGCGCGCTTTTTTGGCCGAGGAACTCTCCCGCGATGACGACAAACGTTACATCGTCATGGATCTCCGCATCCACCTTAATGACGTGAAAGCTGCTGTGCCTCTATTCACCCGCGACCTATCCTACATCAATCAAGCCCTTATCCGCCCTATCGTTGCCTATATGAACGCGAAGAAAACATTTATCCCTATAAATTGTCGAATCGTAAAACGTGCTAGCGACTTTGATGGTAGCTGGACCATCTTCGACAGCGGATTAATGGATGATCTATCTGCGGAGACTTACGAGGCATTTGCGAAAGATGTAGTGGATGGCCAGGCACGTCTGAGGCGACTGAAAAAGGTGGGATTTTGGTCGATTTCCATGGCAATTCAGGCAATATTCATGGGTATGGCAGGAAATGTTGCGTGAGCTCGTGGTTTGATGGCTCATGAATGGACGGATTCACGGTCTAGGTTAAAGGATACAACGAATCTCCCCTTACTAGGCGGTATAATGACCTTGGTATAAAATGGTGTGGGAATGGATGGGCAATGCATGGCTTGTTTTGGTTTGGTACACTGGGCATGGCGTTTAGATATCCCCCCAAAAATATATTAGCAGGCGGGAGGGCAGGTGTTTTGGGACTTGCTCATACATGCATGTATGCGCATCACTATAGAACAGTGGAAAGTAGAGTACTGTGCATAGCTTGGTGATTACTCAGCATTGATACTGTATCAAGATCTCCTCGCAGTGTGGTGCTCCTCGACTCTCTTCATGCCAAGCATCTAATAAAATGGGTTTCTGAGTATCACGCAATTCAGGCTCGCCATCGCAGGATAGATCTCATAGGGAAACCCTACGGGCATTATCTAAAACAATCAGTAATACTTCCCCGCGTTCTTATCTGACAACCCCCTCTCTGGCTCATGTGAATGAAATGTCATGGTCGCTTGTGCGTTACAACGCCTTGCAGCATGGGACTTGGGGAACAGCATGTGCTCTTGCATTACCGGTATGTACTGTCCCAATTCTGAATTCGAACTTAGCAACCGAGATATCTCGTCATCATCTAGTGAATCTCGCCATGCGTGCCGTCCTTGCCGGTAGTATGAACTGGTGTTTTCATGGGATCGCATTCGGAGTTGAAACTGATCCCGCATATTCAAAGACAAATACATAGACTGAACGAATCCCTCCTGTAAGAACATCATGATTTCTAGTTCTCTGTGTCTGAGAACCTCAACGTTAATCCTCCATCCCATTCATCAAGATCCCAAGAGCAACACAAAGTCTACAAGCAATACATCATGGCTCCTTCCGCAACAGAAGGCCAATCAGTCACGGTTGCAGTACCAGAGCCCAACTCTGCCAAAGACAACGGTAACGTCAAGTCAGATGTCACCGCTCAAGAAAAGTGGGTGAAAAGCACCGGGGCTTTAGACCAATTTGAGTCTTTCGATGTTACTCCTGTCATCGGTCGCGAGTTTCCCAATGCCAATGTGGTGGAATGGTTGCAAGCACCCAATTCCGATGAGCTCCTGCGTGAGCTTGCCCTTACCAGTAAGTCTCCCATAAAGCTCTAATAGCCCCACGAGTTGATGGAGACTGATAAGAATCCAGTATCACAGCGTGGTGTGGTATTCTTCCGCTCACAAGATAATCTCACCCTCGAGTTACAAAAAGAACTCGTCCAACGCATCGGCCTCCTTTCGGGAAAGCCATCCACGTCAGGTCTTCACATTCACCCCGTACTCAATCCAGAGAGAGAGGGGTATCGTGTGAAAGACCCAGAAATTAGTACCATCGACTCGGAACTCTACAAGAGAATCTACAGCAAGACCAGGGTTGACTGTGCCAACGGTCTTCAGAACTCATCCAAATGGCACTCAGATATTGCCTTTGAGCCCAAGCCATCTGATTATTCTAGTTTAAAGCTAGAGGTACTGCCAAAGACCGGAGGCGACACACTATGGGCCAGCGGATACGAAATTTATGATCGTATCTCGGAACCCTATCAGAAATTCCTCGAAAGCCTCACAGTAACATTCCACCAGCCTGGTTTCATTGAAGCTGCCGAGAAAGGTGGATTCGAACTATACGATAAGCCAAGAGGAGCGCCAGAAAACGTGGGAAAGGAGTTGAAAGCCGTGCATCCATTAATCAGAACTAATCCAGTTAGTGGATGGAAATCAGTCTTTCCTGTTGGAGGCCATGTCAGCCACATTAACGATATAACTCAATTAGAAAGTAAAGCATTGTTGGACTGGTTTAAACGGCTGTTGCTGGACAACCACGATTTGCAGGTGCGGTTTAAGTGGAAGCATCCGAATGACTTGGGTAAGATTATCCATCAACCAGGGGAACATCCGTGCCAATACTGACAAACACAGCGATCTGGGATAACCGCTCGGTTTTCCATACAGCCACCGATGATTTAGAAGGCCAGGGTGAAAGATATGGCGTTCGAGCCGTCAGCGTTGGGGAAAAGCCGTTCTTGGATCCCGAGAGCAAGTCCCGACGAGAAGCGTTAGGTATATAATAATGTGCTCGAGTAGATACTGAGTAGTTGCGAGATAATGACGAGTAGCACACAATAATGAGCATATTACATGAACCTGAGATTGGATAAGACGCTGCCTGTTGTGATTGGCCTTGAGATCGACATCCATAAGAATCGGCGAATGCCTCATCTGCGTCTACTCTACTCGCTCATGGGCGTGGAGGGATATATATGACCACGGCTCCAAGTGCTTCCCTCGAATAGAGAGCGGGCAACTTGAGCATCGTCTCTGGACTTCACGTGATCCCACTGTCGGATCTCAGATTCTCCACTCCATCCAACTTCCAAGGCGCACGCACTGTCACAAGTCTCACAAGCCTCACAACTCAATCCATCATAAGGTTACATACACACTTTGTTGAAGGTTCGAAGACGGCGAGAATGGCTCACCAGCTGCGGGGAACTTGGGATAAAGAGCAGCGAACAGTTGATAAGTCGTTGATGGATAAACTGACGGATAATATCACTCACAGGTACTCTCGAACCTTCACACATCCAGAACCTTGCAAGCTTTTCATCTTCTTGGGGTTTCGGAATGTTCGAGCGATCGCGAAACAAGCACGACAGTACGGGGAGAAATGACAACATCTATTGTTACAGGCATGGCATGCAGCCTCAAATCCAACCATCATCGTGTATCTCCGTCCTGATAAGATTTCACTACTGCGTTGCAGCCAGCCAATGCAGCATGAATCTGCGTGGATTCTTGTGCTACTTTGACCCGTAGATAGGGAAGATCATGGAATAATGGCGGTTGATGGCGACAAGTGCGCCTCAGATGCTCTCATCATGTTGGTAAAGATGGAACTCCTTTTCTCAAGGGTGCCTACGACTACTTCGGAGCATACTCCGGCCGGTATCTACTCTTTGGTGACGACACCGATCAATTTTCGATGTTTACGCAGCGTAGTATGCATCTAGGAGCACGCCATTCTTGCTCTCAAGATCTGGAAGCGTTATGGGTTTCAGCAACCCTCTTTTCTTACCTCGCGTCTAGAGATCAGTCTCGACCAGAGACCACGGGTTATCCAATCGTACCGTCCTCTTCATGAGGTCTTGACTGCGACAACCCCCGAGATACCTCTCTCATTAAGGTTATTGTGTGATGGATTTCTTGTGGATCTTCCTCTGTGTCCACATTAGATGGTCCCGCATATTTGCAGTAACTTCCGTCTTTCGCACCAATCATGGCGGAGATGATATCTCAGTGGCATCATATCTCCAACCTAACATATTATTTAAATATTCAGCTTCCCACGTCGCGATACGGAACACACGATAGGACAGG
Organism: Monilinia aucupariae; assembly: GCA_002162555.1. Classification (NCBI taxonomy): domain Eukaryota; kingdom Fungi; phylum Ascomycota; class Leotiomycetes; order Helotiales; family Sclerotiniaceae; genus Monilinia; species Monilinia aucupariae. The sequence continues at coordinate 5,244,152 of NGKF01000001.1, forward strand.
CTCACTTCTATTCCAAGATGTCTCGACTTTCAGGAGACAAGTCGAACTCTGAGAATAACTCCCCACGAAAACGAGGTGGAACACTTCCGTACGATGAAGTAACAACATTTGGAGACCCAGTTCCAGCTAAGAATGATACCTTTATTTCTAATACCTCTGACTCGGATGAAGATGGATCAGCGTTTGCCAAAAATCCTTTCCTGGACCCAGATGTCAGAGAGCACTGGACTGCCGTCTATGAAAAATCACAATACGAATGCCGTCACGCTTTTGATCCGGATTGCACTTGGACTGAGGAGGAAGAGCGGCAAATCGTTCGACGTTTAGACTGGCGAGTTTGTCTCTGGGCTGTAGGTTTGGGATTTTAAATTCTTCTACATCATTTCTGATAACAATCTAGTGTGTAATGTTCTTTGGTCTACAGGTCGACCGGGGTAATTTAGTCCAGGCCGTCTCGGATAATCTGTTGAACGATCTACATTTAACGACAAATGGTATGTGGTCCATGATATACGACTATCAGTGTGAAATTACTTGGGACTGATGTTTGAATAGACTATAATACTGGAAACCAGATATTTCTCATCTCGTTCTTACTTGCTGAATTACCATCACAATTGATCTCGAAAAAGATTGGACCCGATAGATGGATTCCAATGCAAATAACACTTTGGTCGGTAGTTGCAATGTCCCAATGTGCGATTCAGGGCAGAGCTGGCTTTTATGCTGCAAGAAGTATATTGGGTATGCTTGAGGTAGGTGCCATTGTCAAATTTGAACTTGAGCAGTTGAAACTCACCAATTGATAGGGCGGATTCATCCCAGACATTGTATTGTGGTTATCATACTTTTATACATCTAAAGAACTTCCCGTTCGACTCAGCTTCTTTTGGACCACACTTTCCGGGACTACTATCATTACATCCATTCTTGCCTTTGCTTTGCTCCATCTCAGAGGTGTATCAGGTTGGGCAGGTTGGCGTTGGCTTTTTCTAATCGAGGGATTGATTACCTTGCTAGTCGGCCTTGCTTCGTTCTTCATGATGCCAGCATCTGCGGTGCAGACGAAGGCATGGTTTCGGCCCAATGGCTGGTTCACTGATCGTGAGATATCAATCGTTGTTAATCGAGTTCTTCGAGATGATCCTTCAAAAGGCGACATGCACAATCGAGAAGCCATCACACCAAAGAGACTTTGGGACGCAGCCAGAGATTACGATCTCTGGCCCCTATACGCCATCGGTCTGATTGCATATATCCCTCAACAACCTCCTACTTCTTACATCACCCTCACATTGAAAAACTTGGGGTTCAGCACGTTCACCACCAATTTGTTGACAATACCTTATTCAGTCTTTCACATCATTACCTTGCTTCTGATCACCCAACTCTCTAAACGCACCAACGAAAGAACCCTTGTTTCCATGTTACAACCAATCTGGACCCTTCCATGTATCATTGCCCTTCGCTTCTGGCCTGGCTCAGGGGTCAAAGCTTGGGATACATACGCACTCGTCACGGTACTCCTCTCATACCCCTACTGCCACGCCATTCTCGTAGCATGGACATCCAAAAATGCCAACAATGTAGGCACTCGATCTGTATCCGCCGCCTTGTACAATATGGCAGTCCAAATGGGGAATATTGCCGGAAATTCCATTTATAGAACCGATGATAAACCGCTTTATCATCGGGGAAACACCCGATTAATCATCATCAATATCGCGAGTATTGTGGTATTTTTACTCACGAAGGTTTATTATATCACGAGGAATAAGCAGAAGGAGAAGGCGTGGAATGCCATGACGCCAGAGGAACAGCGGGACTATAAAAGGAATGTTAAGGTGACAGGAAGTGCAAGGTTGGATTTTAGATTTGCGCATTAGCTGTTAGATGTGTTTGGTTTTTGTGATACCATTAGTTGAAATAATTGAACATTATATAATTATACTGTCCTTCCTGAGCAGCTCTTTCCCGTCCTCATCTCCATTCCATTTAATTTCTATAGCACGAGTCTAAATTTGAGTTCCGTAACTACTCAAACTTCAGAATGGCCCACTAGTGTTGGTACGTATATTCGAACGTCCACGTTCAATTATTAGGTAACAGAGGACCTCTTGGATATTTAAAGTGAGAATCGCCCAAGGTTTTTTTCAGCCCCAGGGCCAGGCGGACTTAATCCATGATGGTTCATGCAAATCCATCAAATCACGTAACATACAAATCTGGTTGCCACAACCATTGCATATCTTACTTCCCTTTAGGGCCAGGGTGAACCGGCGCATCAACACGGGAGCACGCACCGGACCCGTGCCGCCAGAACGTCCGCAACTCGGGCACCAGGCGGAATTGGGTACGGCATCCATCTTGTCCTCGAGTGTGCAGTTGACCATTCTGTGGTGCGCGCCAGTTTAGCACGGGTTGTGGACTTTCTGTCGGCACGAGTTCCTCATGGTGTATTGAGGACTGCATGGCGCCGAACTCAAAGAGCTCCTGGGTCCTTGCCCGTTTGAAGGAAGAGGTGGATGTGCATCATGTACCAAAGTAGCTGCACGGGCACTGTTTGAGGTAGAACCTGAACATGCGGTTGATGTCGTTCGACGTGGAAACAAGGAGCTAGTCTTTGTTGCTGTAGTACTCGACGTTACTACCGAGAGCCCTTCTAACGTCGACCTTCTCTAGGTCTCTATCCATCACTCTGTCTTTCATATCGTTCATCATCTTTGGAAATCAACCTTCTTCTGTGATCAACCCCGAAGGTAAGGACTTTCGCTCTTTCTTTCTTTCTTTCTTTCTTTCATGTTTAAAAATAGTCTATTTTGTATTAAGAATATGAATCTGTAAAAGGCAAGTTGGGAAGCTCAGGTATTTAGCATTGAAAAGCAATAACTTGCTGATTTGTTACTTCTATAGGAATAGCAGCTATATTAAAATATCAGATTAAAGTTTCAGGTAGAGAAAAACGTTGGGGTTTGAAAACACCGTATGAAATGCCATACACCTCTCCACTTAGCCATCGTATGACATTTTGAATGTATGATCTTCTCCGTACCACATCTTGTGAGCTAGCTTCGCACAATCCTCCGCTTGCCGAACAAACTGCGGCGCCAAAACAGCATAAAGTTTGCAGAGAAAAGTCAATGCCTGGGTTACTCCATCCATGAGCAACCCCCATTTCTCGATCTCGAAATGTCTACCAGCCACGGCAGGCAGGTTTGCATTCTTGATTACGAAGCCGAGGGAAGTCAATGCTCTGAGTATCATCGATACGGCTTTGTTTAGTATGTTCTGCTGGGCATAGACCTCGGCCAGCTTAAGATACGGTTCTCGCAACGCTATCCGTGGGACCTTGGTCGCCGGGTGTTTGTATGTTCCATCGATAGCAATCAGTAAACGCTCAGCCTTAGCAGTGTCAACATTTCTGGCGCCTAATACCACCTTGAGATCACCGAGGAACTTCTCTCTCGTTTTAAATTGCCTGTTTGTTGCTTCTTCCAGGTCAAGGCACATGACACACTTGCATTGAAACCCCCAATTTTCCAGCGCTTTCTTCATTTTATGACGGTTCTCTGTGGGGATTGTATACCAGAATGTCAATTCTGTGTCTGCAGGTATGTCACATGTAGCACGTACGAGTTGTAGATCTCCGAGGAAGCTTCGATGAACATTGCTGAGGCATGAGTGATTGATCTTTGAAGCCATGAGCCAAATTCCGCAGGAATGATGCTTAAATTCATCCTCCCTAGACTTGGCTACTGTGGAGCGAGCCTCGTACGAAGAGGTAGGGCAACCAAAGACATTAAGAGCCATACTACGTTCAACTAGGAAACTATTTCAAGGGCATGATTTCAGTATATATCAATTTGTTTCAAGGTGGCAACTTACGTATCGATGACCGGTTTTTTATCCACCTCGATTCTTCCTACGGGTTGATATGACCCATGGTGGAGTGTTGTGAACTTTGATATAAGAGATGGATTTTTCCAGAGCTTTTGCACGATAGTTGTGATTAGATCGCTTTGAGTGCCCAGAGTCATTCTATTCGTACGCATATTCATCAAAAGAGTTATTTTTGACTTTGTTTCCGAGTCCTCTGAAGTTCCAGCATAGCAATGTGCGAATGCTTTCTCACACAAAAGGAGTTCTCCCGCCTTAACAGCTTTGGCGGTAAATAATCCTTGGCCGCGACCCGGAGAAGGCTTAATGACTACTGATCCAACAAATGTGGCGTGGTCTAAGTGCGGCGGTGTGGTTTTTGAAATTTCCGTGTAGATTGACTCAAAGTCGTATATGCCGCTTTCCTGCTCTGCTAACCGGTGACGAGTCCGCATAACTTCTGTGGCAGCGATAGAGTTATTGGGATACTTCTTGCAGAGACTTTCGAAGACATCATGGCATTCAGAAAATCTTCCAAGCCCATATAATGCTTGACCCGCTCGGTACAGCGCCTTTTCTGGTACATCCGAGAGAGACATCATACATTGGGTGTCAGCCAAAGCCGCATCGAAGCTACCATCCTTAAGATGTGCTAATGCACGATTAAGATGGATCGTATTTGTATCTTGAGCGGAAGGGTGACATTGAAGCGCAGCGGTATAGCTGCAGAATAATGTGTTAGCGGGAAGAGTTTTGATGTCCCATAGAAAGCCTCATGTAATACCTCTGGATAGCTGCCCAATAGTGCTTTACCCCCATGGCCGAATTCCCTTCCTGCTTCCAATCATCTGCAGTCTTACCAATATCTATCACACCCCTAGGCTTCCAGTTCTTGGGCAGTATACCGTGATTTTGATCAAGGCAGACTAGATCGCTGACATGGTCGACCCGAATGCCATAGCCGCCATCACCCGTAGTCTTCAAATAAGGCTCCTTGATTAGGAAAACATCTTTCTCCTTGATAACAGCAGTGGCCGGGCGAAGCCTCTCATCAGGTTGTTGATAGAGCTGTAATGGTAGGGCATCTGCGTTTTCATCTTCAACAATAGCCATGATCCCAGTCATTCTATATGGAGGTGTTAATGCCCGAACAAGAAGATATCTACCGCGGTGGTGGGTTTCTAGTCTCAGATCCTTGATATGTATTGGAGTCAAATCCTCAAGGGGTGTAGTAGATGGCTCATATGGAAGTGGAACCCAGGAGGTATGTAGCTGTGGATCATTCTGTATTTTCATTCGAAGGACCATATGCATCATCATAAACTGACTGATGAGTTCCTGACGAGATTTCATGTCCTTGGGGTGTTGCCCCTGACGGGCCATGGCTACATTCAAAGCTGCCTTTTGTCGAAACAAGATTTCTAGGAACTGGGGAACCTCTGACACATTGTCAATATCCATTTCGGCGATTTTACACCGAATTCTCGGTTCGGATTGTAGGTTGAAGGAACAAAGAAATATCAGAGTAGGTATGTTGGTATCACCCGGGTGACAGATATCCAATATATGGTCTTCTACTAATAATCTTGTTGCTGTTATGATTGTTGAAGCTGTTGATCGATCGCGACGACGATATAAGGGTCGGCCCGCTAGTGTGTTCATGTGCATCATTCACTCATGTCGCAACAAGGTATAACGGAAACCGGGCTACGTTGAAACAAACGAAACAAACGAAGCAAACAATGAAATATGGAATCCAATCTCCCTTTTTCTACCACTCCGGGTAGATGCAGCCCTTTCCTGGTTGGGTCCTACCTATCTTTCCATATAGCCCTTGTTTGCTTTGAATGTTTGATTTCTACAAACGCGCAAGCCTTGTTTCCCTTCTATACGCCGATACAAGAGACTTCCCTTATTATTGGTCCGATTTGAGGTCTTGAAATGGGCCAACCTGACCAATGTACGAAAGGTATGGATTGACGTGAGTTGTGATGTTGAAATGGTTTGAGATATTGAATCTATTCGGACGATTTAGCCCCAACTAAAATACCAAATTGCATCCAATGACTGGCGTATTTTCGAAAACAAGAAGACTAAGGGGTTCGAACTGCAGTCCAGACTTTTGGAAATCCTGCACTTGATGTTCATTTGCATGTCATCAGAAGAATTTACCACAAAACGTTACCCAAATAAGCACCCTTTCATTCTAAATTATATAATGTCCATATGCGGTGCAAATTGTTCATAGCTTCATCATATTCATGTCCCAACTTCACTTGAACTGATATCCCCATTCATCCTCTCAATGGCAGGATATGCTGGATCAAAACCTCTCTTCTACACAATGGACATTCAGGTTTCTCTCTAACCCAGTCCCCAATGCAGCTCCAACAAAATACATGACCACATCCCAGCACACTTGGATCTTTCAGCTCCTCTAAACACAAGGTACAATTTCTGTTCTGTACCCCCTTGATCCATCCCATAACCTGCTTGTCACTCAGATCATATCGTGCACCTGCCAGCACAGGTGTATTTGTAGTTTTGCCAATAGAGCTAGCGGAATGTGGAACGGCAGGGGCGGAAGCGAGGAGATCGCTAGGAGAGGAAGGTGAATCGAGGGGAATCTCTACGCCATTAGGCAGGACTGCGGAAGTTCCAGGAGCAGTGGAGGGAAGGTCGGTGGAGAAGGTGCTATTTAAATGGAGGTATGTTTGCACACTCATTTGAAGAAGGAGAAGTACGCCTAAGACTTCATACCCTACACGTTGTTCTGATGGCGCAATTCGCTTTGTAAAAATATAGCGGAGCCCCAACAAGCGCTTCGAGAGTTCGTAATAAGAACCCGAGAAATAAAAGATAGTGAGGGTGAGAGCGTGGATGGGCGAGGGTGACGTGATGGTCGAGAGATGAGAGAGAATATATTGTTGGAATCTATAGGAATAGGATTTTTGTTGTGATTTCCGGGTGAGTCTGCGGAGGTTGGCTTCGAGTTTATCACGAATTCGGGTACGAAACGAAGGAAGGATCTTGGTGAGAGAATATGGAAGAAGTATGGAAGTCAGGATATAGCCTGCGCGTCGAGAAATGGCGGGAAGTCTGAGAGTATCATCTTCAATCTGAACAATATCACAATACTCTTCCCCCAAAGTGCGGTTCCCAATGAATGTCGTGAGACTGAGATAGAGTAATTCGGAGAATGTCCGCGCTTCGTTGGTGTATGTGTGCAGAAATCTTGCTCCATACAATCGACGGAGGAGATTTGAAAGATGGTTCAGGAGAACTCCTTCAAAGTACGCATCCTTTTGATGTGAACGAATTATGTCTGGCGCCGATGCGAATGGGTATTGATAGGATGGACCTGTGCTCTCCGAGGAGGATACTTCAGATATGTGATCCGACATTATTCGTATTGAGTTTGAAGAATAGATATCATCAAGAGTGTTCTTTGTATCACGGAGCTTGCGCAAGCTGATAAAGATATCCAGAGCCGAGGTCAAGCTTCCCGCCATCTCCCCAGCCTTGCGCCACAAGTGGCTAAGCTAGCTCGAGGCTACTCCCTCCGAAACTCTTATCTACTCGAGTAATTTCCATACGTATCAGCTTGTTTTGGGGTATTCGCATGCAAACATCTCCCTTTCGAACTTGAGAGTGTTATTTGCTTCATTTTGATTCTTCGCATCTCACTTCAGTCGTTCATTCGAAGCATAAGAACTCAGATGCGGCGTTCTGATCTGCGGCAACAATGGATGGAGACCCGGCTGTTGAGAATGAGCTCGACTCTTTTAGTCGCACTCTTCCTTTACCCTATAGGGTTGCGTTGATCATTGTCTTGGGTATGTAGCAACTGCCCTCCTATGTATGGGTTTGCGGATCAGTTGCTTATGGACGACTAGGAGTATGGGCTTGGGGAGCGAATCTTCATTATCTTTCTATTGTCAAAATTGTATGTTACCATCTCCCTAGGACTCGACGCAACTCTCTAACATAGGCGCCTTGCAGAATGTCCCTTCCCTTATACAATACCCACAACGGGCCTCCCCTCGTACCGATCCTCCCCATCACCTGTCTGCCTATCGACTTGCGACCTATCTCACAACCCCTCTCGTCCTTTCTATCCTCCTCTTCTGGACTCTATCCCAACGTGATCCGGCTCTCGTAATCTACTATGACTTTATTCCAATATCTTACATCTGCCTCCTGTTTCTCGCCTTCTTCCTTCCTTTCCGCCGCGCATCCTATTCTGGTCGCCTTCATTTTCTGTCCGCCCTGAAGCGTGTCTCAATCGGTGGCATTGCTCTCCCCAATGAAGGAAAATTTGGCGATATCCTCCTCGCTGATGTGCTCACTTCCTATGCGAAAGTTATAGCCGATCTTTTCGTCTCCTTCTGCATGTTTTTCACCCCTTCTGGTAGCGCAACATCTCGACCAGATCGCGGTTGCGGTGGGCAATATCTTGTCCCTATTATGATCGCGATACCCTCACTTATTCGTTTCCGACAATGTATAATCGAATATCTACGAGTCAAGAATTCACGTTCAACGACCTCTGGATGGGGTGGCCAACACTTAGCCAATGCTCTCAAATACTCCACGGCCTTCCCAGTGATTATCTTTTCCGCTATGCAGCGAAACCTGTCAAGAAACGAAACTTCAATAAATATCACCACTACAACACTCTATCGACTCTGGCTCGTAAGCGTCTTCATCAATTCTCTCTACTCCTTCTACTGGGACATAACCAAAGATTGGGACCTCACCCTCCTCACCCCCTCGTCAAAGAACACCTCCTCCTACCCCCTCCGACCCCGCCTCTATCTTCCTACCCAAGAACTCTACTACATAGCTATTCTCCTCGACTTCCTCCTCCGTTTCACATGGTCCCTCAAACTTTCTCCCCACCTCGACCATTTTGCCGATTTCGAAAGCGGTATTTTCTTATTAGAAGTTTTGGAAGTGGCCAGGAGATGGATGTGGATATTTTTGAGGGTGGAGACGGAATGGGGGCGAGAAAAGGAAAAGGGAAATGCGAATGGGTTGCTAGGGGGTCCTGGGGTAGACGATGTGTTGTTGGGAGATTATAGAGACGAGGATGATTTTAGTGATTGAGATTGAGAATCCAAATGCACGAGTAGAGTTAGATTAGAGTCGATTTTTTCCTGCTTAATGAGAGTGGAACGTAAAGTAGGGCAGTAAGCTTCTTCCGATGCAGGAGCTCCTATATATCTGAATATCCGGAGTAATACCAAGAGACTGCCAGTGGGTGCATCAACCGAAAGAATGTAGGATAGCTATCGACTTTTAGAAATTGTGCAATACTTGAAATACCCATCAATACTCATCACCTAACTCATAATAGTCATCAGATCCATGGCACGCGAGTTCCACCATGTCAAATGTCAAATATCTAACCAACCCCAAAGACTCAAGTAATCCATGCCATCCCACCATTCCACGCCCACCACCACATTACCCATTACCCATTACCCATCACCCATCACTATACTCCCTCCTCTCACGCTACAACTCGTCCTCCCTACACGGGCAGAGGGAGATACGAATATACACCTCACTCTATTGGATGTATAGTACGTACAGTACGTATAAAATAGCGAGTATCCACCCCAGACACCCCCCTCTCTACCGAACCCCAACATCGAACTCGGGATAGATAAATCAGACCAGCAATGCAAAGTTCCAAACCTCTCCCACTGTAAGGAACGTTTCCTGACGTTCAAACTCCTTGGTCGGCTCGGCGTGTCGAGGACATGCATGTGGTTTTCTCGCGTGATTGGATGAGATGGTATGATATGATATGACATGATATTGAGCAGATGAATAAATGTTCGCATATGAACAATGCAAAGAGAGGTGAGATGTGAGCTCGTTCAACCGAGGCCACGCACGCCACTTGAATCATGCGGCCAGACTCCAAGAGCTAATTAGCCCTTTTAATCCATTCGCCCCTATGAAACGGTAAGGAGCACCTAGCAATCACACGAATGTGTAAGACTCGGAACGTGTGAAAAGAGTTCTACTATCTCATGTACAACTTCCTTCCATTGAATGGTCATTATGTACATCAAGTTCTACCTTGCCATAAAATTCTTTTGAGCATATCAAGCCAGTATCAACCCCTTCCCCTCCTCTCTCCAATAATCATTGCAAATCCTGATCCCAATCCGGACCTGGTGGACGAATCAAAATCCATAGTGAGCCTGCCCGTATAACCACGCCATTCTCCAGTCCCATGTCCAAACTGACTCAAGTCCTTTCAAGCACATAAGAATGATACATTGCAGCACAGGAATCGTATAAGTATGCCTGCCATCCAAACGCAAAATATAACGCCTGATAGCAATGTCGTTTTAACCTTCTCTTCTCTCCTTTTTGATCCGAACTAATCTCATCTCATTTCATCTCATCTTTGAACATATACGCTAGAGAATCTGAACTCGAAAAAAAATAAGCTGAAATAAAAGTGTTAGTGACCGACGAGTGCAAGGCACTTTAATTCGCTCCAGGAACCAGACGCAAATATAGGAACGATTGCCGAAGGAGGGGACCGTCAGGAAGCATAAATTAAGGCGACAATGATCTTCTAATAATCGTCATCGTCATCGCCTCGGCTACCATCCTTTCCTCCTTTTCCTGGCCCATCCTTTCCATCCTTTCGGATTGGGATCTTAATACCTGCCCGATGCAATTAGAATTTAATTCTCTATCAGCTAAAAGCGGGGCATAAAAATTTAAGTACCTTGTGTAGCAAAGCATTTACTCAACGGTGTACTTTCTACCACCCCAGGGAATTTCTTTGCAGAAAAAACTTTGAAGACATCTGAGAAACATGAAGCAAGAACAGGGGCCTTGCCGGTGTTAACGGAACACGATGAGTTGGCGTTATTCTGCGGTGCCGAGGGAGCGCCAACGTTGACGAAGGAAAAGCGAAGGCTGCATTCACATTAATTTGAGGCGTACCAGGGAATGCATAGATCAACAACTTACCGGAAATCACCCTCGGTCCGGACGGAAAGATCTTGAAGCACGAACCAGATCCCGATTCGGTCATCCGGATCTGTGAGCCGGAATGCGGAAGCCGATAAGCTGCCAATAAGGTTTCGTGTGAACATGCCTTGCGGAGCATTTGTTTGGCTCATGGGAATGCGACCCATCCCGAGATCTTGTGGGGTATAAGGACGAGATGGGTAAGGATCTTGATTATTTTGGCTTGGGACTGGCCGGGAGGCTATAAAGAGCTGATTAGTACATGACTTTTCCATTTGTAGTAACCGAACTGAATGAGAATAAAGGTTTGTAGATGTGGGTCCATACGTTGAGGGTAGTAATAGTTTGCTTGTTGCGGTGCTACTTGATATCCATTTTGGGGTGGATAGTTGGGATTACCACCATAGCCCGGCCCGGCTTGCTGTTGTGAGTACGGGCTCACCTGTGGTGGTCCTGGAAATGGATTGAATCCGGCTCCTTGATATGGCGCATTACCATATGGTGGGCTGGTAGGTTCTCGTTGGCTTTGACCTGGGAGTAGGTTCGAGTACGCCGTTGCACCTCCTTGTAGTTGTGTATAAGATACTGGAACCGTCGCTGAGATGGAAGGAGAAGTTTGTGAATGTCGAACGAGGTTGACTGGTCGCTCGCCGTCGGCTGACCATAAGTCTACATTAAGCACAAACATACCATGTTCGATGTTGCTAACCAGGACTTAGAACGGCTATACAGATATATGGTACCATAACTTACTTGACATCTACCTCTTTCCCAGTAGCAACTTCTGTTATACTGAGTTTAACACATGGAGGAGGGGTGATGGGCCGACGATCCTAACAATAGTCAGTTCCAATCGAACATGAGACCACATGAGAATGGAATATCCTCATAGATTTCTTCATTCTTGCCTTGTCTCCAAATCCACACATTCGAGCCCGTTTGGGTTGTTGCTGGACTTCCAATCTGACAAAGTAATTAGTAGCGGTTACCTCAACCAAAGAGCAAAAGTCTAATATGCCAGCCCAGAACATGTTGAGGTGCGGGAGAAGCTCTATCCAGATTTCAACGTACGTATATTTTCTTCCGTCTATAGTAATAGAGCGAGGCGATGGTTCTTGGCCTGGAAGCCCAATAGAAAAATTCGATACAGGGTCTGATGAAGGCAAATGTTCCGGAGGGGGACGTGAAGCGGGAAGGGAATTATCATATTGTTCGTATGCTGGAATTTGTGAATGTTGAGATGCCATTGTGTGTGGCATCGAGTATGGAGCTCCTTGATGAGGGGGGCCTGGCCGAAATGCTGCATCGTGAAGACTTGGCATGGTTGATCGAGGATGCATATCGCGAGGTGGTGAAGCATATGCTGTAGTGTTCATGATGGATACTTTAATATTTGGCTGTCTTTATTGACAGCCGCGTGGTGAATGGTTTCCTTTCCTTTCCTCTCCGCCACTTTGGATGTCCCAAATGGATCTTGGACGGTGTTGGATGTGTTGGATGTGTTGGATGTGAGGGGGGAGAAGGAAGGGTGAGTCGGTAGGTCGGTAGGTCGGTAGGTAGGTTGTGGTAGAGCAGGATAAGTGTGTGTGTGTGGGATGGATGGATGGATGGACGGCACACTCGTAGATGATATTAATATGTCCAAGATGTAGAAATGGAGTCCTCGAGTATAGATGAAGGAATATGTGGGAACATCGAGGTGGTATGCGGATGGATACCTAGTACTCGAGTGGTAATAGTAGTATTAGACGAAGTGGTATGATATGGTAATGAATGATCCTTTAAGAGTTAAAGTGCTTGTTTTTACGAGTGATAATGCTCGTACATACCCGTCAGTATATACAATTCATAAGATGGGAAGATGAAAATATCATCAATGGTTAATTAAATCAACACACTTTATATTAATATTGATAAGAATAAGAATAATCATCTTAAGATTATAAAAAGTTGAGCTATAAATGCAAAGCATTAAAAGTGTATGGTTTTTCTATCACAGCTTCTTAATTCTCACCTCTTTATCTCTTTATCTAATATCCATAGATTCAGACATTATTTAATGGCCTAGCTGATGACTTGTTGATCTCCCGTAACTTGACCGATAGAAGGTATCATAAAACCGCTATATACATATATATATATAACTATCTCATAATAATACGTACCTCGTGATGATAACTCAAAAGGTAAACCAAATTTCATATTCAAGAATTTTATATGATTATCATTCTGATACCGTATCGTCCTGTACTGTACTCTCCTGTAACACTGCAGCCATCAAATTTAAATAAACATCCTCAATCCGTTCATCGGTAAAGTTGATGGATTTTTGTCTTTTTGCCCGTCGTCTGTCGTGGCGTGCATGCATACGGTGCTTTGTTGGTACGGTATCATCTTTCGAAGCATGAATTCCTAAAGGCTGGAAGCCATTTGCGAGCACAGTCGAGATCCATTTGCTTTGATCCTGGGTAATGGCGAAGCGGCGGGGAGGAATTTTCACGGTTGGATACAGCGTCAACGCCATGTGTATGTAGGTATCAAGATCTGAATACCGTAGGTGTCTCTGTCTAGTGTGCCTCGCCGACTTCTTGATAGATGCTAACAGATGCCATAGTACTCGAGTGTGTCCTACACATCATTTTTGGAAGAAAGATGGGGCAAAGGTTGGTATTCAGGATTATTTTTACCCATGCTCAACTGCACACCACATCAGTTATATGTGAATTCAAGGATGATGATATGCTAAGGGATGGGAGGCTCCGATTGGGTTGAATAGTGAGTAAGGTAAATGCTCGCAAGATGTTTACCGTTGGATTGGTAAAGTACCGCAGACGCAAGCATCAGGATCAGGATCAGGGTTCAAGTGATAAGATTCATTATTGTGCAGTATGACGAGGGTCCAGTGTGTATGTCCGACTCGTAGATGCCCACTGTCATTGCCCGGGCAAGGCCTTTCTGTTTGGCTAGATGCGAATGGTGTCCAGCTGACTTGGTCGATAGAAGGGAAACTCTTCGCCAAAGCTACTCGAGTTATTCTGCGCAACTAATCAATAACCGACCCCCGACCAGACTCCAACTGCACTCTGCATTCTTGCATTTGCTGGGAATCCATGAGACCGAATGAATTTGGCCCTGGGGTCCAGCATCTTACCCCAGTTAGGTAAATATACGGCGGGTTCAGTTCGGAGGGGTGTCTACTGCGGGCGGCCGGTTAATGCTCTTCGAATGTCGGCCAGCTCAAAGGATGAGGAACCTTGGAGATTTAGTCTTGATCAGTCTTGGGCGTCTTTTGGCTCCAACAAGGTCAAGGATAGGGGCTGAGAGGGAAGCTGAGAAGCACTGTACAGTACAGTATCATACATCTACCTATCGATACAGGTGGTCAGGGTCAGGTAGAGCCTGGAGCTGGCCCAAGTGTGATTTCTCATGACCGGGTCACCAAACGATTGTGGGGTTCATCGCTCTAGCTGACAAGATAGATTGGAAAATGTGTGTCATTAATAGGGAATTCGTACTATATTTTGGTTTGAAGGGGTAATAAACGGGTAAAAGTCTAAATATACGGGAGAACATCCGTCTAATGAAACTACTAGCCTACTACCCAAGTGGATCTTCAGAGATCCTTTACTGGTACGAATTGCAATCTAGTACCCGTGGTATAAATCCGAAAATTGGAACTCAGGGGCGAACATCGCTAAGAAACTTTTAATTAGATCATGACCTCTGGACTCCCATGAGGGCTCGGTCAATTCCAAATCATTACTGTATTGTAAGCAATACCGGTAGATTTTTTATGATTAGACCTGAACAGTCAGCCCATCTTCACAATATCCAATAGAATCGCATCTTTCTCCACTTTCCAGATGGATAGTATTTTTTCCCCTCATCTCCAAAACGGCTGCCGTGTTGCCCCGAGACCCTCAACAACCACTCAAAAAGTGGTCTTACTTTTCCGTGCACCTTCATGTCCCTTGCCGGTATCACGGGTTCTGAAAGCTCCATAGTACATACCAGTGATGCCACCATCTTATTTCCCCTTTTCCACTGCCTCATAGGAACCGAATTGCAGCACATGCGGACTCTTTCTCTTCATGCATGCATCGACCATGCATACATATGGGCTCGCCAACCCCGAGGCCTCGGTACGTACCCGAGGAAAGGGTGCCGGGATGAGTTTGGCGGCGGTCGTATTGTGCTTACTAAGCTGCTAGGCATCGAATACCTGCCGCTCAAGTACGCGGATAGTTGCTCATCTCAACCATCATGCTTTTCGGGAAGGAGGTATGTGATATACAGTCCCAAATACTCGAGTAAGTACCTACCGGCAAGGAATTAGAAATTGCAAACGATGGTGGATTGAAGCTTTCTGACATGGTGGAAATCAAGAGCTTCAAGAGATTCCACCACCGCCTTATTCTTACCATTTACATTGTGTTTCCTGTTCTATCCAGGTAACTATTCCAGGGGCTGTCCAATGTGCCCATGTCCTTGCCGCAAACGCACGTTCTCAGCAGCTTATCGATGTCGAAAACTAGTCACCCATTATTAAGATGCCTATGGCGATGCACATTAATGAACTACGAGTATGTTCAGTTGTCCATTGGTTTTATCCGTGCCGCGCGACTATTTGTACATGATTCAAGATTCAAAGAATACGGAATACTATGCAAATTCGGTTGCCCTACAGTTGCTCTTCACGAACTCTATGCGGATTCCTATAATAGAATTGTTCGTCCGTCGATGGTGTTTCGCAAGTTCTTTGGTGAGCTAGGTGGAGTCTGCATGCAATACCATGAAAATGGGTTTTGGTGCATTGGCCCCAAGAGAGCCACCAACATATGCAACATTTGACGCCTCCAAGGAACCCTAGGTACGGTTGACCATTCCAGGAATCAGGAAAAAGTCAATCGAGTACCGGCATCAACGACTCCATTGGTAGAACAGTGCATATATTTTTATTGCAACTATCTATATTATAACCGTTGGTGGGAGCCAAGCGCCAATAAAGTAACGCTCCAGCGCTCTGCCGTAAAACGCCATGCTCGAATTGTAGAGTGCCAGCCATCAGGAGCATTTTCATAACCCCCAAAAAGCTGGGTAAAATCCAACGACGCCTGATATCATTCCATTCTACGCCTGGAAGTCCCTCAGAATTGTCTAAGCTTTGCCTATTTTATTCTTTAGCCATGCCTTTCCTTTGTCCGCAAAGCCTTTCTCGGTTTCGGGTTTGATGTAACCGGGCTTGCTATACTCGAGCTCATCCTCATCCGAGATCGCACTGTCCCACTTGGCATCTTTGCGTGCTTTGGCAATCTCGGCCTCGGTTGGTGTGAAGACATTTGCCGCCCCGCCTCGTCCGACATGGCTTGGTGATGAGGATTCTCTTCTTGGATTACTAGAGCATTTCTGTTTAGACTTTTCAATTTGATTCGAGTCTTTCGATTCGACCTACCCAACGACATCTTGCGCCTACCTTTCGTCAGCAATAAAGAAGTCTTGAAAGAGTGAATTAAATACTTACCCGTCTCGCAGACTCAGGGTCAGTGTTCTTTGTCATGTTTCCACTTCCTCCGCGACCGGTGGTGTAAACGTCACCTTTGAGCGTAGGTGTATTGAGAGAGACGGGCTCTGTATCGTGGGGAGATGTTCCAATGTTACCTAAATAAGTTAGTAGGTAAATCAAATAAAACAGCAGAGCAAATATCAAACAACTTACCAGCGCCGCCACGACCGTGAGATAGGTTGGCTGGTCGGATAGAAGAAGACGAAGCGCGACGAAGCTCTTCTTCGGCAAGAAATTGAGGTAAATCAGACATTTCCAATGGTTTACTATACCTCGGAATATGGATAGAATCTATTGTTTGATCGTTTAATCTCGATTTTGAGAAAGAGGAAGAGTATTTTGAGTTGTTGTTCACTTGAATTGCGGTCACAAGTATTCTTTGTTCAAAAAATCAAATTTAGAGGAGAATTCCACCAGCGAATGAGTGAATTACACTACACCTTCGATTGCGTGATGGTGTGCAACAACAAAGTGAAAGCAGAAGAGTAAACTTCCATGACACAGCTTACTTTGGATCATTTAATATTGCGGGGAAGGATATATTTATACGTTCGATGCACTATACCAAGAGCGGACGCAACGAGGGGGTTCCTGCAGCATCACACAAGAAGAAAGAAAGAAGAAGAACTCTCTTCGTATAGTAAGATTGAATTCTCCTTGATCTTTCATATCATGTGGCACTATGTAATACTGCTGTGCTCACACCAGGAGAGGTTTCCGACAGACGGGGCGGTCCGTTCCAGCTTCCAGAGCCCTTTCTTGAACTTTCGGGGTTTTATAAACGCCCGTCTGATGATTGAGGCTGCATTGTTCAAATGAGCATGAAAGAATAGGATGCCTCCTACATATGCTCAATGCGACAACAGCGGTGTGACTTTCTTCATGTTCATTCAAAGCCAACCGAGAGAATGATACTCAAAAGAGCAGGAAAACTGAGCAGGAAAACTGAGCAGAAACTTGAGGTTCTGGACCTAAGTATGGGTATCGAAACGTAATGAAAATGCACGAGGACTCGCGGGGTAATATGGTGCCGTTCTTCCTTTCAACTGGGGAGCCTTATGTGTGTGTGGCTTAGATTGGAAAAGCTCATGGCAAGTCATCAATCTGCAGGCCAGAGGGATCTGACAGCGGCCGAGCTGCATAATGTTTGATGCATTTACCCGTACATATAGAGTATATATAGGGAAGGATATTGTACAAGGGAAGGACTGAAGGGTAGATGGATGAAGGCCGACAGCGCAATGTCCAGGTACACCCCGCAATTGAAAGAAGAGAAGGATTCTCTTCAACAGAATTCAGGATGATACTGTAATCATCAAATGTCCCTTGGGAGTTGAGAATTGAGAGTTGAGAGTTTGGGGGGAGTTGGGAGTTTTTCATTGCAATGCTTTCGCATGGTCATAGCTCCTCGCCTAATGAGCACGCTAGTGAGATTGGAGCTAGGCTAAGCATGAGTTTGGTTTTTTCTTCTTCTCTTGTAAACTTGCAATCTCTGCCATCGCACAACAAAGACACCTTTCGTGAGAACATTCAACAATCTCTGAACTTCAACCTCAACTTCAACTTCAGATCATCCTCATGTAGTGTATGGGATTTCACCCGATGAGGTATCTGATTTGAAATTGACATACGAGCTTCCACGAATCCGATCCTATCCTGCTCCTACTTCATGCCGCCAATACGAAACAAATATACATACAAGGGCATTGGGGCAGAGGTAGGAAGGATATGTATAAGCGCAACAGGTACAGATGGCTAGCTGCACGGTGAGCCCTATTCAAATGAGTAGATTCACGTTTTCTCTCATTATCTTTCCCATTTTCTCCTTCCCCCCACCACGCCAGCTTTCAAAACATTACTTAACGGCACTCGATTTCTTCAATAAAACGAGATGTTTTCGCGCTGTGCGAAGAATACTTATAACCCGTTGCTGGGCGCCTGACTTTGAGATGTCGTTTAGACTTTTCTGAAAGGTTGGGAATCAGCTGAGGCTACATTCTTCTAGACTATCCAAACTTTTTTAGATGGGCAATGTCGAAGGCATTGGAGCTTGAGGATATAAATCTTCATACCGTTTGACAAATAACTCTGCCCACTTGAGGGTTGAGGTTGATTGCCTTGGTGTAAATGATCGGAGGCGGTCTCAATTTGATCTACCTTTCACAATTTCAACATACCAAGATGTCTTGGATTCATATAGCAAAGTCCAATAATTAATAAAGTAAACTCATTCCAAGTTTCAATTGTATTCATAATTTCATTACTCTTGCTGTTCTATTGCCTATAAAGTGCCCTGAGTCTGCGTTCTCGTCTGACCCAACACCGTGTTCCGTTATGCCAAAACTTCCGTGCTAATTCTCAGCAAAACGTACGTTGTTGCACCCAACCTCAGCGTCGTCGCCAACCATTACTCGTGGTGCTATGGTAGGGTTTCAGGATCAAGGCTCTTGTGATCCTCGGATGTGATACCAGGCGTGCCGCATCCCAAATACATAGTCTGAATTGTTGGCCGAACTTCGATTGGCGATTCGAGAGCGCAACCTGACAGACGTACTCACTACTATCGTGATGGGCGAGAAGTCGAAACTGGAAGACGAGAACAGATCACGGCTGAATAGGGCACGTGTTGTCTCCGGGCTTGGGTCACAATTTATGGAGTTGTCGCTGCATGGACATCATGTACTCTCGTGGGAAGAGCAGGGCGCAGGACGCAGGACGCAGATCTCGATATGGATACCCTGGAGAAGACGCGTGAGATCGACGGGGTCGAAGAAGATATTTACCACGAGAGAGACACTGCCAATGCGGTGAGTGTTTTTGATTCGGGTATCTCAGATATAGGCGCCTAGAGGTTTTATCCAGGGATGATGTTCAGCTACGTTGGTATGGAAGTCATAAATCTTTGCTAGCTGCAGACCTTCTACTCCTACATGGGGAGAGATTTGGCAAGGTCCTGCAGTTGCTGATGGAGGAATCCGGTTCTGGGCTCGGATAAGATCTCTACCAAGTACACTGTGCCGGAAGGAAAGAAGAGCATAAGGGATGAACGCTATCCTAGAGGCAGAGAAGAGTACCGGGAACGAAAAATACAGAACAGTATCATCATTCCAATCCATTTCATGACGCTTGGAATCCATTAGCTTCTTAAGTACTCTTTAACCTTCTCACCCCACACAACACCCCTCTTATAGTAATGCATCTCCGGTACACTCCCCTTCCTCAGTCCATCAATTGCCTCGGCCAGCTCTTCTTCCAAACCTTCTTCCTTCACTTGAGTAAGCGGTGTTAGGTATGTCTTGATGGAGAATATCAGGGCTTTGGTTTGTGGAAGTCTATGAACTAGTTGACGTTCACAGCGGAGATATGTCTAATTTTGTTAGAATTTTGGAATATAAGTACAAGAAACAATTTTGGAGCTCACATCATTAATATCAAATTCCTCGGCTTCCGCTACTTCGCCTTCAAGTAGATGGTTCTCACTCGCTGCAAATAAGCGCGCATCGGTAGTTATCGACCACTAGAAAGCATTATTTAGCATTGTTTAACCCGCTACTTCTCTAATACCATCTGAGAGACTTACGTTGACTCTCTTAACCATCTTCCCTACTTCCAATCGATCAAAACTTCTATACATACCCGTCTCCAGCTTCTCCTTGTACCTTGGCACGGGCTTGTGAATATCCCTTATTTTCTTACCAAGCAATGCTTGCGGATCAAAGCCATTGGGGAAACATGCAACAAAGCCTCCAAGAAAGTATCCGTCGCCATCAGGAGAAGGGACTAAGAGGAGAAAATCGGTGTCGGTATTGGTACCTAAGTTATGAAGAGCTTGGAGGGGAGAGGAGGGATTCAGAAGAATGTGATGGTTCGTTACTTTATTCAAAAGATAAGTTGGGGTAAGAGAGTAAATGGTGGGGAAGCGAGTTGGGAGGTATATGGTGGCTAGATAAGTGTAGAGCTCTTGTATTGCGGCATGGGATGAGGGGAGGGCTTGGAGGACAGTGGATCTATGGTCTCTTATTGTGTTGGTACGGATGGCAAGTCGGTCGAGGTAAGTTCGGTTCATTTCTATGAGTTCGGATGGAGGGCATGATTGGAGACCTTTGTTTCATAAGTAGACATGCTTGAATATGATTGGGCAGTAGGGGTCTCAAGGAAACTTCGTACCCATTGTCCTGTGGTATACCGGCTTGAAAGGTCGGATCTTGAGTGGCTCGGTGGTACGCCAGTCAAAATCTGATAGGGCAACGATAGTGCCTGGGGCTTTCTCATCGTTGCAACGGAGCTGGTGGAATTGATTAGACCATAAGTTTGAAGTGGGTAGATATTACACAAGAGCAGCAAAGTCACTTGACAATGTTCTACAATAGTGCGGATAGGAGTTTGTTCTCGCGGAGCCACTTCAACGATGAAGGTGAGTGATTAAAGACTTTTGATTGCTCGGGGAAAATTGAAGCATTGGCGAAATACTCGAGTAGCTCTTCAGGAGATAAACTGGAGGGAAATGTGAATGAAAGGACCAAGCGAAGGGAAAAGGAGCGCGTAAGATTTATATTTAGAGGCACTGTACCGCATCATTCTTTCGATATATCCAAAACGTTGAGTGTATCTTCCGTATTGCGTATACTCCAAAGAGTACTGCACCAAAAACTTGGAGCCAAAAGATCATGGCGGTTATTGATATCCTGAAATGTACTGTAATGTCTTCTTAAAAGAAAAGGAGAAACCCCCATGTGAGGCGAGTATATTGACTCCTTTTGTCTCAGGAGTATATATGATTCACCCTTCGCCATCTCAGGAAACCTGATCCTGAATGGGAAAGTAAGTCTTACAATCAATCTAGGACTCATTCATCCGTGATAAGTAAGGGATGACTGTTGCGATGTACGAGTACTCGAGTACTCGAGTAGTTCACAAATGATTGACCACAGCGTAAGTATCAAGCTGCTCAAATCCTCAATATCTCTTCTTCTCCTTCAGATCTTGAGAGAAATCATGACATGTACATACTCGAGCTGAAGGTAAGGAAGGTTATTCCGTAAATCAAATGAAAAACGGCGTTGATGAGGGTTGAGGCACGTAACCTTGGTGATTCCTCAACTCTCGGTACAGGGCTGATCATTGTCTGACCGCCTTCGCTTGTAAAGATTCGCTTATATTTTGTAGAGGCAGAATAATCCGGTTGGTAAGGGCACCAGTGGGTGAGGTCAGGTCAGGCGTACTCGAGTACCTTTCCGTCGGTAAGGAGGGCTAAGCATCAACGGGGCTTGGATCATACTACTGTTATCACTCGGAATACACGGTGCGAGGAAAGTAATCGAGGCTCCCCAGCTTTGGGAGACGGAGATCCATCCATACTCGTAGCAAATCGGACCCGAATATCGAATCCGCTACCATTCAAGCGCTGCTCGTCCATGTCGGCGAAAAGCCGCACTTTACGTTCGACGCGGAGTTCGACGACGGCAACATGTGCGAGGCAATGGCTTTTTCTTTGCTGACTTGGCTCTCTATAGGGGTTGCATTAATCATATAATCCGACCGATGCGTAATCTCGGTATGATCACGTTTTTGAATCATTATTTGATCCTCGAGTATATGCCAAGTATACTCGTACACTCGAGTAGATAATAATCTATCTTTCTTATCTACTTGGAATATTACTACTCTACAGTCGTATAATAAGAAACTACCGGTATGATCAAACATTTTACAACTTAATTTACTCAATTTGGAAAATTTAGATTCTAGTTATAGCTTATGTACATGATTCCAAGTTCTTTTATAGATGTTTTCACTTTAGCAGCATAATTCTTCGAATATCGCAATTTTAATAGAGTTTCCAAGTTTCTTATTTTTGATTGGATTTTGGAAAATAATCCCATGAGTCCATGCACCTCACCCACCCCCATTGATGGTCCGACGTGTAAACCTGTAGACTCCGAAAACCCAAACTCTACACATATGTTCACAACTCCAAGCTTCTTACAACGAAGTAGACTTCTCTGAAGCGCAAGGCCAAGCAGCGGTTTGAAGGGCAATTGGATCAATGTAGCGTTATGCGAGCTGCTGCCTCGCAATCATGCAGTTCTGAGGAATATGTGATATAATTGACATCTTTTCCGTGATCGAGCAGCGAGTTCATCGCAACATCATCTCACTCTTCTTCTATTGTCTTCACTGCACGTCTTCGAACATGAGGTGCAATCTGTTTCTGGCCAGTGTAGTCACTGGGTTGATTGCTTCAGCATCTGCTTCTATCTTGACAAAAGTTGGTACTGTAAAAGAGTCGGTGAGATCAATTTCTCAGAGGGAGACTTTGGCTTACAAGCCCTACACCATAGATCAGCCAGTGCGTTGAACTTCCCAATCCCCTCCCGTCTATCTATTCTGATCTTGATTTGTAGATTGATCATTTCCCGACTGATCCAAGGTATGCTCCACACACGGATGCTACATTCAAACAAAGATACTTCTTCGATGCAAAGTACTATAAAGCCGGAGGACCTGTCTATCTCTACGTTGGAGGAGCAACCAATGCCCAGAATGAATTTAGCAATCTCCAGACCGGAAGTATGCTGTGAACATTAAGCGACCATGTTATCTTGCTGACGATATCCTAGTTATCCAAATATTGATGGAAGCTACAAATGGTATTGGAATTATCCTTGAGAACCGATACTATGGCGAAAGTTTGCCATTCAATACTAGCACAACAGATCAGTTGGCGTACTTGACCCATCAGCAAAGTTCGTATCATGAAGATCACCCCGACCAGACTGAGAGCTAACAATCTTTGTTCCAGCCGCTGCGGATAATGCATACTTCGCTCAACATGTATCGTTACCGGGTTTCGATGCTGATATCAAAGCACCAGGCACTAAATGGATACTTTATGGGAGCTTCTTGGGTGGTACTCAGGCTGCATTATCTGTGAAGTAAGTGGCCAATTACCTGATCATTGCAGTGAGAGAATCTTCGGATTTTGCATCAGATGTATCGTTTGCAGCTTGAATGGTAGAGCTTGTAGACAACTGTACTGTAATGGAACTAACATCTTCTCACAGGCTGTATCCAAAAATCCTTTTTGGAGGTGTTGCTGCTAGTGCCCCTATGCAGCCGATCGTGGGTTTTCCAAGATGGTTAGTAGATACCAATCTATCTCTTAGTCAATAGCTTTCCGTGTTAATCCTGTGATAAGGTACCATCCGATACAGAAAGTGGCACCCCAAGACTGTATCGCAACTATCAATGGAGTCGTGGACAAATTTGACGCCCTTGTGGCCGCCAACAACACAGATGCTATCAAAAAGCTCAAATCCTTGTTCGGGCTTGAGGATTTGACTGATAACAGAGACTTTGCAATGACGATTGCATCTCCTGGTAAGATTTCCACATATATTCTTAGGATGTTCTGCGGCTAATGCAGGGCAGTTGGAGGGCCAATAATGAACGATCTAACTGGCACATGGCAAGAGCTTAACTGGAATCCCTCTCATGGTTCAAATGATTTCTTGAACTTTTGCTCGAATGTCACGAATATCGATGCTCCTAAGGCGGTCACAGATATTGATCACGCCCTCTCAGCTTACACAGGAGGACAGCCATGGATAAACCTTGGA
Organism: Monilinia aucupariae; assembly: GCA_002162555.1. Lineage (NCBI taxonomy): Eukaryota > Fungi > Ascomycota > Leotiomycetes > Helotiales > Sclerotiniaceae > Monilinia > Monilinia aucupariae. Next base: position 5,268,215 of record NGKF01000001.1, read on the forward strand.
AATTATGCCACTTATATCAAGAACCATTTGATCCCACTCTGTGACGGGGCGCCTATTGGTAGCACATCATGCTTTGGTACCCAGAATGAGACATACTATGCGGATGTAACCAATGGAGCAGGCCGTTCATATCTCTACACTAGTATGCACCCCTTTTGCTTAATCGTCAAATTAGTTTTCATCTACTGACAACTTTCTAAAGCATGCGTTGAGCTTGGTGCCTACCAGGTAGGCCCAAAGACTGGCCCAACACTGATTTCTAGAGTCGTTAAAGAAGACTACACGTAAGTAGAGACCCCTTCCTTGCATAGAAAGCCTACTGAACTTCAATCAGTCAACAATGGTGCAATTGGGCATTCCCACCGGGAAAATACAATTCCATCCCACCTGTCGTTAATCTCACTATCATGAATCAATATGGAGGGCGTGACTTTGCTGCCGATCGCGTAGCTTTCATTGACGGAAGTAAGTAATTATCAAGTCCACTTGAGTTCATGCCCCCTATTTTCCCCACCTACTCGAGTATATCTCGTCAATTACTGACCCAAACCACAGCGACGGACGGATGGCTCGACCTCACTTACAACTACTACAATGCCCCTGTCCCCAAGGTCTCCACAGATCTCCGCCCGGAAGCCGTCATTACAGGCGCGGGCCATCATTGGGATTCTTATGGTATCTTGGATGTAGCAGCTGAACCGTTGTTCATTAAACAGGCACATCTCTGGGAGATTAGGATCATTAAGAAGTGGCTAAAGACCGGTTGGTAAGTGAAGATAGGTTACGAGATATGATTGGTGGTCTGAATGTTTTTCAATGACTGCGGAGGCATAAAACATGACAGTAATGTAAGCGACGAGGTAGTCCAATTTATGGAGTGATTTCCTGTATTGATACAATGAAGAGACTGTCCACCATATGTATACAAACAGTCCACAGTGAAAGTTTTATTCATGCGTCGATCGTTTCACTTCAAGCAGGATTCAGATTAAGTCGTTCCAAGCTCCTTCCCTAGCAACTAAAAACTCGGCCCCCGATGCACACCATCCATGCACCCTTGACAAGATCCGGTATATACTCCGGTTCTTAATATCGAAAAGCTTCCCACCCCCTCCTTTCTCTCTTCCTTAGATACAAGAGAGAACAGGAGGACATCAATAGCGAAAGGGTAAATAGCCACATCTCCATGTTCTCTTCCGTCTCTTGCGAGGCCTTTGTCCGGCGAAAACACATAGGTATGAATAGAATTAAGAGCTCGATCATGCCTGTTCTGGTATCTCAAGGGATAGGCTGGCTGCCATGTTGGCATATTCGATTGGTAGATTGTAGTCTGAAAAGATGAAGGAGTGGGTAGGCTCCCTGGGAATTTCCTCTTGGGACTCGTGACTTTCGGCAAGACTGCTACATGGGACGGAATATGGTTTGCCAATTTGTGTATGCTGGAGTATGGATTAGTCAATGAGAGAAACACAGTATTGAGAAATGGGCGAGGCAAGCACTTTGGATGGCAAATGATATGTTATAAATCAAACCGTTTTTAAACTTTATAGTATTGATCTATGCAATTACCTTAGGAACAGATGAAAAAATCCATCAGCCTCGAAATCAATTCCATAGCTTTTAGCAACTCCAACCCTTACAAGATCGTAAAGGGCAGAAAAAAGAGATATTTTAGATTATTGAGAGAATTTGATTCCTCATGGAATGATCTCTTCAGTCTCCTCAACAATCTCCTCAACAATCTCCTCGATCTCAATGGCTTGTCCTTCATCACCGCTTGCCATCTTAGATTTGAGAGGCTCCAGAGGATCAAGAGGAAGGCCGGCCTCTTCTCTGTCGGCCTTGACATCCTCTTCCATGTTAGCCCTCCAAGCAAGCCACTCGTCCAAGAGTCTGCGTCTGTGTTCGACAACGGCAAGATCAGCGGATGCACCACGATCGGCATCCTCTTGATCAAACACTTTGCTGTATTCACGGAGATTTTTGCGGATTTGCTTTTGTTCTTCTTTGGAGAGTAGAGTAGGGGGTCGAGGACGCCATAACCATTGCTTGAACTTCTCGACTGGTTCTTCGCGAAGCTGCTCACCCTTAAAGTCGTACAAGTGGTAGCCGTTCTCCATCTATTTGATAGTTAGCATCTGGAAAAATAGGGGATATCGGCTATACTTACGGTGTGCTTCCAAATACTAGCACTGGTAGCAACAAACCGTCCTGTAGGGTCCCAATCGATATCTGTTACACCATAGTGATCTGCGGTATTCATGAGTTGTAAATTGGCTGTCAGATCCTTATCGCTTTCAGGTTTTTCGCCTTCAAAGTCCATATCATAAAACTCCATGTCGAAACTTTGTTGCGAGTGAACTGTAGCTACAATGACAAATCTACCCTTTGGAGACCAGTAGATGGCATTGCTGTTCTTTTTGTCATAAGTGCGGATGTGCTTGAAGTTACCGACACCATTGCCCTTGACCTTTTCTGGGCAGTAAAACGATACGGATGTCTTAGGTGGAACGGCTGTAGCGGCAACAACTTCTGCAGTTGTGATGATAACGAAGCGGTCACCCTTGGGCTCCCAAGCAAAATTGATGACAGTGTCCTTGATCGAATCGACAACCTCGACGGGTACCCCCTTTTCTTTTACACGGAAAATCTCCAAACTGGTTGCCAGGGATTTCTTAGACTTTGAATGTCTATCGACCTTGACACACAAGTATGATGCGTCTGATTGCCAGTGGAGTTTTGCATCAGTCACACTGAAAAGGTTCAATGTTCGGACAACTTCTTTAGATGGAATACTCATCAAACCAACCTTAGCTGGGTTGCTGCCAATTTCAGGGGTCCAGTAGCAGAAAAGCTGCTCATAGGTCTTGACACCTTCACGATGTGGAGTTGCTGGCGCCCAATCAAAGTCCATGACACCATCGATCTTGATTGAGGTTTTGTCCAAAAGGTTCATTCTAGGCAGTTCATAGACAGAAATTGACGAGCCTTGAGTCAAACGAGCAACATATTTGTCATCTGATGACCACTTGAAAGCTGGCCACTGGATCTTTCTCTTGACAGGATTACCATCTGCGTCAACACTAGTACTTGGCAAGTCAAGATTGGCGAACGAACGCAATGGCAGGCCAGTTTCGATGTCCCAGATAACATAGTTCTTTCCGTCATCATCCACAGACAAGGCTGGGTGTCCTTCCTCTCCAATGGTGATTGGTCGATTTGACCATGTTGTAAGGTACTTTTCTCCTGGCGAAAAGTCGACAAGGTTGACGAAGGGGTGTGCGAAACGTTTTTGTCTAGTCCAAGATGGTCCACCCCAGAGTTGTACACCTTGCTGATGCATCGAAGTCAAAAAGGTACCTTGAGGGGACCATTGTACGAATGATTCAGTCCAGTGTTGGCGATCGACGATGCTTTCTGGTGCATCCCTCTCGCTGTTCCAGAGAACTTGTACTCGATCATCCTTATACATGACAAACTGATCTCGTCCACGCCCGGATGGATCCGCAAGCCATGATCTCAAGTGCTCCTTCTCGGTGAACTCTTCAATTTTAGGAGGGGTGTATTTCTCATCGATCCGTCCTTCGCGGCCATAGCGATCAATATCTGTCAATTTGTTGACTCGGAGGGTGTGTTTCTTGTCGAGGGGTACACCGTCAAGAGCTTTGCATGCAGCAATAGCTTCAGCTGGGGAGGAGTATTCGACGAAAGCAAATCTATCCTCATCAATTATAAGTCGAAGCGGGGCCAAGAATATCTCAACTTACTTGTGCGACTTGCCATCTGGTCCGATGGGCATGTGTATCGAGTCCTTTCTTGTTTGACCAACAGAGTCCAATTTTCTCAACAGAAACTTAATTAGCTTCGGCTTGGTATCTTCGTTGACTTCTGGGAGACCATCGATAACAACAAAGGTGTCGAGACCTTGTTCAAGTTGGACCTCAAAACGTTCTCTTAAGTCTGAAAAGTCGAGCTCTTCCTCATCGTACTCATCCTCCTCCGGATCTGGGAGATGATCGAAACTTGGCGCCATGATTGCGATTTGATGCGATCAACCAGCAGCAGCGTTTTGCGCGTTCTCTTCTTGTCAGTTCGATTATTGTTGTTGATGAGTTGGTTTTGTGTGAATTCGTTTGTAAATTTTGACCCCACTAGCCCGCTTCCGTACAGTCTATTAGAATCAGACTCTTCGATATGATTTGATTTGATATTGATCTATTATTGTAACCAAAGTCTCAACTCTTGTATACAATCAATCCAGTAAATAAAAAAGAGGACAAAATTCCCTGAGAAGAATGTGAGTGGTGGATTCTTGACAAGGCTATCACAAAATCGATTTTTCCCCAACTTTTAATTTTCGTGTGCGAGCCACTAACGAATAATTTTAGTGCCACATTAGCGATTACTATTCGACGCGCCCCTAGAAACTTTACGCGACGACGAGGTGTTTTCCCCCCTCAAGAAATTGTAGCACATCTCCTTCCCAGACAAGATGGCTTCCTTTAATCCAACCCAAATCTTTGAAGATGGCACGACCGAGGAGAAGGGAGAGAATGCTCGTCTCTCCGCTTTTGTTGGTGCTATCGCAGTTGGAGACTTAGGTATTTTGAGCCCCGCCATGAAGCTTCAAAATACATTTTACTGAAACATTTGTGAAGTCAAATCAACTTTAGGTCCCAAGGGTATGGACAAGATACTCCAGAGCGCAAGTACTGGTGAAATCTTAGTCACAAACGACGGTGCTACTATTCTCAAAGCTATTGCTTTGGATAACGCAGCTGCCAAAGTTCTTGTCAATATTTCTAAGGTCCAGGACGACGAAGTTGGAGACGGAACTACATCTGTTACAGTACTAGCAGCAGAGCTTCTGCGAGAGGCTGAGAAGCTGGTTGACAAAAAGATACATCCGCAGACCATCATTGAAGGTTACAGGATAGCAAGCCAGGCGGCTCTTGCAGCGTTAGAGAAGTCAGCGGTGGACCATAGCAGTAATGCTGAAGCCTTCAGAAAGGATTTGGTAGCAATCGCACGCACAACTCTAAGCTCCAAGGTCCTCTCGCAAGACCGAATTCAGTTCGCAGAGTTGGCTGTTGATGCAGTTCTGCGTATGAAGGGTTCTTCTGATCTAAGTCACATTCAAATCATCAAAAAGGCTGGTGGAAAGTTGAGCGATTCATATCTTGATGAAGGTTTTATTTTGGACAAGAAAATCGGAGTCAACCAACCCAAACGATTAGAGAAAGCTAAGATTCTTGTTGCAAATACTGCTATGGACACAGATAAAATTAAGATTTTTGGTGCTCGAGTAAAGGTTGGCTCCACCGGAAAGTTGGCTGAACTAGAGAAGGCCGAGAAAGACAAGATGAAGGCAAAGGTGGACAAGATCAAGGCACATGGTATCAACTGTTTCATCAACAGACAACTCATCTACAATTGGCCAGAACAACTCTTTTCGGATGCCGGTATTATGTCTATTGAGCATGCCGATTTCGATGGTATTGAGCGATTGGCTTTGGTTACTGGTGGTGAGATCACATCAACGTTCGACCACCCTGAACAAGTCAAGCTCGGCCACTGTGACTTGATTGAGGAAGTGATCATTGGTGAGGATACTCTCATCAAATTCTCCGGCGTTGCCGCTGGTCAAGCTTGCACGATTGTCCTAAGAGGAGCTACTGAGCAATTGCTTGATGAAGCAGAGAGATCTCTGCATGATGCCCTTGCAGTCCTCTCACAGACCGTCAAGGAGCCAAGAACTACCCTTGGTGGAGGTTGTGCCGAGATGTTGATGGCCAAGGCTGTTGAAGGTGCTGCGGTCAAGGTAGACGGCAAGAAGCAAATCGCCGTTGGCTCTTTTGCAGTAGCACTGCGCCAACTGCCAACCATTCTGGCTGACAACGCCGGTTATGATTCAAGTGATCTAGTAGCTAGACTCCGATCAGCTATATACGACGGTATGTCCACTTACGGACTAGATCTTTTGACGCCAGGAGGTGGAATCGCAGACATGCGAGAACTAGGTGTTATTGAGAGTTACAAGTTGAAGAAAGCAGTAGTTTCATCTGCTTCCGAGGCAGCAGAGGTCAGTATCGTCAATCCCATGTTTGTCTAAAATACTAATCCCATATAGCTTCTCCTCAGAGTGGACAACATCATTCGCAGTGCCCCACGGAGACGAGAAAGATGAGCATAATGAAAGAAGAAAAAAATTGACGACTGTATTATGAAGGTGCAAAATTTCTCAAGGGGGTTTGTACCAATTATACCATAGACATATTGCAGCAACAATAATGAATGGATGAACCGCCCTTAAATGTTCATGGTCATGTATGGTGTCTAATTTCGGAACATCCAACCAAAGGACCTGGCCCCAGAAGCGACTGTGTGATTACCCACCCCGTGGATGCAAGACACAACATTGGGCTCTACCAACTATGTGGAGGGTAGTATACTCATCGACTCTGCCCCACTACAGTCCTTCGATGTATGGAACAAGCTCTGAAACAGCTGTGCCTTGGTGATGCATATACGTTCGCAGGTATAGAGTATGGCCCGCATGTATTTACGAAGAGAATTCCTTGATTTCATCGAGCTCCATCGCAGCAAGACCTCAAATCCCTTTCGAGATATTTCGTGCGTGAGTATACGTTGGTTGGTATATTCCATTTGGTCTTCACTATTTCCTTTTGCACCTTTGCCATCCAAGATGACTGAGCATCATATCGAAGAGAAGAGGTTGCTTTCATTCCCAACTTTCTGCATTGGTATGCGTGGTCCTTCGCCGTGTGTTTACCCTACTGTCCCTTCAAACGATCTCAGAACATTGGCGTGAATCGTAAATGCTCCATTAAGATTACAGACATTCATAATTATTTAGAACCGATCTCTCTGCAAGGACGTTTTACGATAGCCCCTCATAATAGTATAGCATCAGAAAATGGTTTGGGGGTGGTGGTGGTGGTGGTGTGGATCCGAGGTTTAAGCCTTCAGAAATCTACTTGCTGTGCGGAACTAATCAACAGTTGAGACTATCACTACTAGATAGGTACTAGAGTGGTTGGAGACCACCGAGTAGAGAGGAGCGAGGAGCGAGGAGCGAGGCGATATCTATATAGTGTAATTCTTTCATGAAGTCTAAAAATCTAGCTTTTATGAGTATTGTTGTGTTGTATCTACGAGTACAGCATGCATGCTCGTAGAGCTTTAATGTTTTGACGAGCGAAAACGAGGCTTAATCTCAAGATACTGGTGATAAATCTTCTACTTGGATCAAATACAATATCGAAAATATCAAGATCAAATACTATTGTTATGTTGTATCTGTGAGCATACACAAGGTGTTAGCTTTCATCACTCGCGTCCAATGATATGGTTGGTTCTACGCGTAGACACAAATTAACTTTTTCTAATGAAACCGATGGCAAACTTAAAGCATCTGTTTTTGCGCTCTTTGCTGGATCATCATTCGATCGTATGAAGTGTGAAGTGTGAACTGGTTGTAATAGAGTCGATGGAAGATTTACTATTTCCTTCTTCTAATTCAACATTATCCTATCCATCGCACGTCACGCAAGCTTCTCGAGATATCTGGGAACGGACCGATTGTTTCTAGTACTTTCTTCACTCCCTCCCATGATCCCGCCTCCCACCTCCCATCTCCCATCTCCCATCTTCCATCTTCCACCTTCCACCCACCCCTCCCCTTCACTCCACAATCGGTTTGCGTGTATCGACTAAAAAGATCGGGGCTTTTCGATCCTTGTGAATCGGATATTTTTATCATGTTAGCGCCCTTTTCTCAATTCTTCTAACACGAACCACCGCGCACACACACACACACACACACATACACACACATACCACACACGCTCTTATAACATTTTGCAATATCATCCATTTCCTTTCCTTTCATCGAGGGTGATTGGAGAATTCATCATTACTCCTCTGCTCGACCTCGACCTCAATTCTACTCAAAGCCCTTCCCACAGCAAAAATCTATCTTTGTTCAGCGGGAGATCGGACGCTGGACCTTGGTCGTCGTACGATAATTCTCCTACCTCATCAAGTCTTTGGAGAAATAATTGTTCCCTCCAAATACTTCGCTTTGTGCGAAGTATAAGCAAATACACGTTGACCTTCAACCATGGTCAGGCCCAAGGCCTGTGGCGAAGCCGTGCATAATATATACATCTTCGCAGCATTCTTACTTGTTATACCATGGCTAGCCGATGCTCAGCAGCAGCAATCAGCTCTAAAGAAACATGAAGCCTACAGTTCCCAGGCAATCCGCGCTCCTCTCGCAGCGACTAAAATAAAAACTTTCGAGGCCCCTTTGGATGTTTTACGACGAAAGAATACTCTGAGCCTAAACCGCGGATCTCACGACAAAATCGATGCGAGCGCCGATTCAGCACCATTAGCTCCTTCACATCTTGTAAAGTCCAGTATACTCGAGGCTAACGACCTCCAGTCTACCGGATGGGGATATTCGCAGCCGAGTGCGCGGGATCTTCAAGACTGGGAAGTAGAAGATTTTGTGCTCCTGGCGACCGTTGATGGAAGTGTGTGGGCACGCGATAGGAAAACTGGTAAACAGAAATGGCGACTGCGTAAGTTTCCGGGTGGAGTCATACAACTACATCTTTGATTACATGCCATGAAAAAGAGTCACCCGTGCTGATAAATTCTCTCAGAATTACCTGAAGTTTCGATGATCTCCACCACACATCACAAGAGAAACAAATCTGCCGATATCAACGAGGTCCCTGCGTCATGGGGTCTTGATGATTATGTCTGGATCGTGGAACCTACCGAGAATGGCGGGTTGTGGATCTACCGACCGGACGGTGGCTTAACCAATACGGGTCTAACAATCAAGAAGTTGGTTGACGAAATGTCACCATACCAAAGCGACGACCCCGAGGTAGTGTATACAGGTTCAAGAAAGACTCAGATGGTGCACGTTGACGCCACCAATGGAAAAATACTACAGGTGTTTGGAGGAGATTACATCGTCGATTCTAAGGATCAAAGCTGTAGTCCAGATAATGGGTTTGCGGGCAGAGAGGCTGACGAATGTCAAAACCCCACGATTTGGCTAGGATTGTCAAAGTACAAAGTCAACATCATTGGCAAGGATCACCATCCAATTGCTACGTTGATGTACAATGAGTGGGGCCCTAATGTTCAAGATGCGAAGAGATACGGAGACAAATACCATCAAACACTCGACAGCAAATATATACTCGCTGGTCAGGATGGCCATGTGATGGGCTTAGATCGTGAACGCAACAAGGACCACGAGTTGTTGTTTCAACAGAAGCTTCCTTCACCTGTCGTTAGGGTGTTTGATATTTTACGCCCCTGGCGCACCGAGGAGAAGAATCTGAAATTGATGATGCTTCCACAACCTAAGCTCGAAATGACAGCTGAAAATGAATTCCTAGAAATGGATCAGAACCGGAACAGCCGAGTGGTCATCAACCTTTCTAAAGACGGAAGCTTCTATGCCATGTCTGGGAAATCATATCCTCTGGCTGTAGCAGGCTCTCAAAGTCAATGCTACCAACGCGGATTGTGGAAACATGAGTCTTGGCAAAACCTGGACCAGCCTGAGCTCGCAGCGGCGCTGATCGGTGTCCATTGCATTGATGTGCAAATCGAACCCCGTCTGACCATATCTGCTCCTCTATTTGATGATGATAATCAAAGCGAATTGACTGTACCAGACCTCGCCCCAGAGCTTCTTGGTGAACCAACCATTCTACAGAGCTTTCAAAAAATTCCACGGCTAGCGATCGAGAGTGTTGTCGAATTTATCAAGAATCCTGTGCTTTTCCTATCTTTGATGATACTACTCATATCGAACCAAAGACAAATCCGAGCTTGGATTGGTCGCCATGCACTTCACAATAAAAGAAGCGCAATTTCTCACAAGGATCGGTCAACGGCCAAGGGCGTGCCTCCAATTGATAATTCAAATGACAGTTCCACAAACATCACCGACCATGGGACCGCTCATCTACCGAAAGTTCCAGAAGATAAAGCTCTGGATGAACCACCTTCTGAAATCAAGGATTTTCCACCTCTGAGCAACGGTCCTAAAGATGCAGCTGCAATTGTGCCACTCGAAGATGGTGCTATGAATGATGCTAGTCTGCCATCAGACATTGCACAAGATTCCGGTGATGCTCCCGTACCATCCCCCGAGAAAAAATCGAGAAAGCGAGGTAGACGTGGTGGAGTTAAACACAAAAAGGGGGGTAATCGTACAGGCCAGCCTGGGAGTGATCACGAGACACCTCAGAAAGTTGCCGTGCAAAAGCCAACTCCAACCGTTGAAGATGCCGTGCATAATGCCCAGAACATGTTTCCACAGAACACACTCGAGCCAGATATTCAGACGGTTTCCAATAATCCTGCGGAAGTTTCTGGCTCCAAGATTCGTATCGGGGCACTGGAGGTGGACGAAGGTAAGCTAGTTGGGATGGGTAGCAATGGTACCATGGTCTTTGAGGGGAAATTCGACGGTCGTGCGGTTGCTGTTAAGAGAATGCTCATTCAGTTCTACGACATTGCGTCACAAGAGACTAAATTATTGAGAGAGAGTGATGACCACCCAAATGGTAAGCGTCACATGGACTCTGTTCTTTCTCCATACTAACATTCTATTAGTCATTCGATATTTTGCACAGCAGAACGCTGCTGGATTCCTTTACATTGCCTTGGAGCTATGCCCCGCCTCGCTAGCTGATGTGATTGAGAAGCCACACTTGCACAGAGATTTGGCGCGAGGTGGTGAAAAGGACCTGCCAAACGTTCTTTACCAAATCACCAACGGCATTCAGCACCTCCACAATCTCCGTATCGTCCATCGCGATCTAAAGCCCCAGAATATCTTAGTTGCAATGGGCAAAAATGGTAAACCTCGACTCCTTGTTTCGGATTTTGGACTATGTAAGAAACTGGAAGTGGAGCAGTCATCGTTCAAGGCTACTACTGCCCATGCTGCTGGTACATCTGGCTGGCGAGCACCGGAGCTCCTCCTAGACGATGATATAAAGCCAGGCACTATGATTGATACAAGTACAGATGGTGGTGGATCAGGCTCAATCCTTGTTAGCTCGGATGTGATGCCAAACCGCCGAGCAACACGTGCTATCGATATCTTCTCCCTTGGATTGGTCTTTTTTTACGTCTTGACCAAGGGTAGTCATCCTTACGATTGCGGCGATAGATACATGCGTGAGGTGAACATTCGCAAAGATAATTTCAATCTGGATCTTTTGGAGATCCTTGGAGATTATGCCTTCGAAGCTAAAGACCTAATTGGTTCCATGCTTTGTAAAGAGCCCAAATCTCGTCCATTGGCAGCACAAGTCATGGCTCATCCATTTTTCTGGTCGGCAAAGAAACGGCTGAACTTTCTTTGCGACGTTTCTGACCACTTCGAAAAGGAAAAACGGGATCCGCCCAGCCCTGCCCTTCTGGAGCTTGAGAAATGGGCTCCAGATGTCTGCCAAGGAGATTTCCTTAAGCCTCTAGGGAAAGAATTTGTGGATTCAATGGGCAAGCAGAGGAAGTATACCGGTACGCGACTCTTGGACCTTCTTAGAGCTCTGAGGAATAAGAAGAATCACTACGAGGACATGCCCGATAAGTTGAAGAAAGATGTCGGTCCATTGCCTGATGGTTACCTCGGCTTCTGGACCAGGAAGTTCCCCAATCTATTGATCTTATGTTGGAATGTCGTGTATGAAGTAGAATGGGATCAAGTAGATCGTTTCAAGGAATATTATGAGCCAGCTAGCCTTTAGAGTGGCCATGTATTGGTGGTTGTATGATTATTCAAGGCGCAAAGGATTACAAAAGGCGTTGTCATTTTCTTTATGTCTGGAAGAGGCAATTACGAGAATACACAGCGGAGGTTGAGGGTCGATTTATCGACGATATATCTTTCTTTGTAAAGGATAAGCGATCAATAAATTGTGTTCCAATTATTCTAATCTACTTGCTCAAATTATAGGCTGCTGCCCAAGATACCTGATGATTTTTCCATGCTGTTCCGTAAATCGAGGGCCCCTTGATCTCGGCATGGTGGTATGCTAGAAACGACGACGGCGACGACGACGGCGACGAGGATGACGTACTCATTACTCGATTGAAAACATCTCACATGAAATAAGTAAAATGAATGAAAGAACAGCTAAGGAATTGAAGATATACAGGAGCGCGGCTATCGTCCCACGTACGAGTAAACTGTGGGCGCAGATCTAGGAAGCGCCGCAGCCCACCTCCCGGAGCTAATGACAAAGGCTTAAAAGGTAGGCTAGGCTTGAACTGGGATCCTTGCATCCTCTCCCGCCTCGTCGCATCATCACCTGGGCAGCTTTCCAACGACATTTGGAAAAGCAAACTTTGAAGAGCTCCCTTCATACTCAATACTCATATCCATATCTCTATCCATATTCGTCCTCATACTCATCCTTATCATTCCACTTCATGAACTCCAGCCGCCAATTTTTGGATCATAAAGCCAAACACCGTCCAAACTACTTCTGGAGACTTTTTTTGCATGGAATTTCTTTATATTCTTGTTTTAGTTTCTCATGGTTAATTCTGCTGATGCGACAATAATAACAATAATAGTCCAACATCAAACTGTGCGCACTGGCAGATGAAGAGTTCTTTCTATTGGGACTGCAGTTAAAGAAAATTGCTGAATTGTTTTGCCTTATTGCTCAGAGATTCACTTGATACCAATTATATTTTGTCACCTTTCCTAGCCCCCATTCCCTCCTCTTCTATCCTCTCCTCCCTCGCAGGTAGCACAGCTTCTAGAATCTGATATCGGCACAAGATTCCTTCTTGCCAACAGCACGATGTCTTGTAAGCCTCCCCAATGCTACTGTTCAACATAACATAACATATCACTAACTCTAACTCAATAAAAGTACCCCCGGAAGAAAATTCAAGGTATTCCATCATCATCGACAGAATTCTGAAGGAGGGTGATCTCAGTACTATCTCTGCCAAACAAATTCGCAAAGATCTTCAAGCGGAACTGGGCTTCGACCTCTCCCACCAGAAGGTAGCATTCCTCCTCTAACGCCATACTTCCAATGCTAATTACTGTCTTTGAAGGATGCTGTAAAAGCTTTGATTCTGGAACGATTCGACGAAGTTTCGAAACACGCTCAGGGTACGTCTGCTTCTCCACCGGCAGCCAATGGACACGTTAAGGATGAATATGTCAAGAATGAAGCATCGCAGAGTCTCTCGCCGAAGCGCGAAATTGATGGTTCTGAGGAAGATGAAAAGCCAAAGAAGAAGCGACAGAAGCAGGATGATGACGCGAAGCTAGCCGCTTTACTGCAAGCACAGGAGAACAGCAGGTCAAGGTCAACAAGAGGGGGTGGAACTAAACGGAGTGCGGGTGTTAAGAAGAGCAAGAGTGCACCAAAGAAAAAGAAGTCCTCCGCAAAGGTCAAGGCAGCAGATGATAGTGATATGGAGTTGGGTTCAGATGGGGAGCCCAAAGAGGTTGTCAAGAAAGGCGGATTCCACGTAAGACACTGCTTGAGAACCCCAAACTATCGCGCAGTCATCTAATTTCGAGCAGAAGCAATATCATCTATCCACAGCTTTGGCAGATTTAGTAGGGGAGCCAACAGTACGTGTCACTCTATTCAGCACTTTGTTATGCTAACACATGTTAATAGCTATCACGGCCGCAAGTTGTCAAGAAGATTTGGGAACATATTAAAGGTCACAACCTTCAAGACCCCAGCGATAAACGTCAGATTATATGCGATGATAAGATGCAATTGGTATTCAAGCAGGATAAAGTTCACATGTTTACCATGAATAAGCTTCTTGGTAAACAGCTGTACCCGATTGAGGAGGAATAGGAGGAAACAGTCATAGGAGATGAGATGAGGATACGGCCGTTTTTCTTTTTACAGTTGGGCGTTTTCTGGCCGGCATTGCATTGAAATGTTGGGTAAGGGGTATGATTTTCATCCAATATCAGTGGGACCGCGAAATAAGAAATTTGGAATTCATGGGCACAGGATCTGCATGGATTCTCTAGGTATGAATCATTTTGGTAAATACTCAATACATGTGGTTTCTAGGAAGTGACTTTGTACCAGCTTCGCCCCGTCGTTTGTGACTATTGATCATGAGTGCTCAGTTGATTTATCAGCCTTGGTCAAGTCACTCCCGTAGCCTCGCCTTGCGGGGTGAAACAATTGCCGATCCCACACCTCTGTAATAATCTGTCTTGCTTGTGTACAAGCCAACAGCATACTTATTCTCAGAGAAATTCGTTATAGCTATTTCATTCCCATACAAAGAAGGGTCTATCCATTGGCAACAGGAAGATACCAATTCATATTTTGCAATAAAAAGTGCTTCACAGGCACACTTCAATACTTCACACGACAACTATAAACCTCACACTTGACTAGCAATGGCTGCAGCCGAAACCACTTCCACAGCCGACCCTCCTTCGCGGCCCCGCAATGATGGGCAGCGAGGCCAGAGAGGAAGAGGCAGGGGTCGTGGTCGAGGAGGAGCTTCAGGAGAGGCTGGTGGCGATTTTAGACATTCGGAAAATCGTGGAGGGAGGCGGGGTCGCGGTGGAAATCGGGGGGGTTCTGCTAGTCAAGAAACAACCAATACGAATACCAATGCCATGAACTCTACAGACCTCACAGCGAAATTTTCTACCCAGAAGAAGTTGCTCAAAACAGATGGAGAAGCCAAGGATGCAGATGGGGAGCCGGTTGAAGCTGAGGTGTGCTTTATTTGCGCCTCGGATGTTGAGCACAATGCTGTCGCCCCATGCAATCATCGCACATGCCATATATGTGCTTTGCGGATGAGGGCACTGTACAAGACGAAAGACTGTGTGCATTGTAGAGTAGGTTTCGCTCCTGTCGGATTCATCAGGTCAGGCTAACATCTTCAAGGCCCCCTCGCCGTTTGTTATATTCACGGACAATGCTACCAAAAATTATGAAGACTTTTCCGACGAAGATATTTCAAGTACTGACCCAAATATCGGAATTCGATATGAGAGTAACGATATTCAGGAGGATACTTTGCTGCTTCTGCGGTACAATTGTCCTGATCCTACTTGCGATGCTGCGTGTAGGGGTTGGCCAGATTTGCATCGACATGTTAGATCCATACATCAGAAGAAAATGTGTGATTTGTGTACAAGGCACAAAAAAGTATTCACTCACGAACACGAGTTGTTTGCGGATAAAGAATTGGAAAAGCATATGAGGAAAGGGGATGATAACCCTGGAGCGCTCGATCAAACGGGATTCAAGGGTCATCCTCTATGTTCCTTCTGCGGTCAACGCTTTTATGGCGATGATGAGTTGTTTTTGCACTGCCGAGAAAAACATGAGAGGTGTCATGTCTGTGACCAGCTGAGCAATAACGGGCAACCACATTATTATGTTGATTATAGCTCTCTCTCGCAACACTTCCGAAAGGATCATTTCCCCTGTAACGAGCCGGAATGCTTGGAGCAAAAGCTTATATTTTTCGCAACGGAGATGGATCTCAAAGCACATCAATTGGAAGTCCACGGAAGCACTTTATCCAAAGATGTTCGAAGAGATGCGAGAACTGTTGATATTTCAACCTTTGAATATCGACAACCATACGTACAAGAACGCAGCCGCGGTGGAAGTCAACGAGAGCAGCGAGATGGCCGCGGTAGGGGCAGGGGCAGAGATCCGAATGCTGAACCGTTGGCGCCATCAAGTGCACAACCTTTACGTCGGGATGAGCAAGCTTTCCATCGACAAATGGCTGTGCAAGGTGCTCAAGCTGGGTCGTCAAGAGCTTTCGGTGGCCAATTGACTGCACCTACCCCAGCTCAAGGTAATGCCAGAACCAACCCGGCAGAGCCTTCACGAGCAGCTACCGCTCGACCTGCAGCTAATGCTAGGGATCTCTCCGATGGATTAGCCGGCATGAACGTGACTGCACCAGAATTGACACCACAAGAACAAGCCAGACAGCTTCGACATCAGGACGTTATTGATAGGGCCACCAGACTTTTACAGAACGATCAAACCAAGTTGAATCAGTTTCGCAACTCTATATCTTCATATAGAAGTGGTGGAATAAATGCTAGTGCTCTCATCGATGCATTTTTTGCACTATTTTCGGACACTACCCCCGCTGCTCTTGGCACACTGATTCGTGAAATAGCCGACCTTTTTGAAGATCAGAAGAAGAAGACCGCTATAATTACTGCTTGGAATGATTGGCGTGCGATCAACGAAGATTATCCATCTCTTCCAGCCCCTACTTCCAGCAATGGTAATACCATACCTTTAGGCTGGGCATCCATGAATTCCAATTCTTCGTCTGGCCCACGATCAAATCGTGTGCTTAAACTCAAAAAGTCCACCGCACAATCATCCCGCTCAACCGTTTCACAAAATCGGTCATGGGGCACTGCTTCGACCTCTGCCTCCACCTCATCACCAGGCCCATCCTCATCAAATCAATATACCAACCCTTTCCCTACTCTCCCCTCATCTCGTCCCAACCAAACCGACTCTCGCATAACAACCACACCCTGGGTTGCACCAACCCCCGTCGCCTCCTCTTCAGCGCCCGCATCTGCATCTTCTAGTCGAGCTCCTTCCCGCGCGCAAGCGCGAAATGGAAAGGGTGCCGACTCTAGTGCATTTCCTGCGTTGCCACCGGCTGCCAAACCGCAAAGTACTATCTTTGGGTATGGTACGGGGATGGTTAGGAGAGATGTGGGCGGGAAACCGGTTGCGAGTGCGTGGGGATCAGGGAATGGCGAGGAGGGATCGGGGACTGCTGCAGAAGCGGGATCTACGGATGTTGGGCAGGGAGGGAGAAAGAAGGGAAACAAGGGGAAGAAGCAAGTTTTGATGAATTGGGGTTGAGATTCCTGTGTTTTTTTTGCGCAAAAGTTGGTTGTTGGAGGTTGGATGATTTGGGTGATCTAGATGACTTGCATGATGAGATGGGATGAGATGAAAATTTCAGCTTGGGTTATGTGCATAGATTTTAGGATTTTTTATCCATATTCTACCAAATCGACCATAGAACATAATATAACGAAGAAAAACTTTTGCGTCGTATGAATGAATACCCCCCTCCCCTCCCCCCCAAATCCGTATGATGTGGAAGAGAGATGTATTCTAAAACCGAGGTGCCTGAAGGAAAGCTGCGTGCAGCGTTCGTTCGATACCCCAGGGCCCACGATGACTCGTGTTGGATTGGGTTGGGATGAGAGGTGAGGGGTGAGGGGTGAGGGGTGAGTGGAGGAGATTCAGATTCAGATTCATCGTTAGAGTACTCGTAGAATCGGCAGAATCGGTAGAATCGGAAGAATCGGAAGAATCGGCAGAATCGGCAGAATCGGCAGAATGCATGAGATGGCATCCCGATGAAAGAGAGTACTTCGTCATCAACTCCTCGAGTAGCACGCATCTACCTATCTATCTCTTCACTCTTGGAATTCCTTCTCTTCACCTCTTGTTTTTTGTTTGTTTTTTTGACCTTCTTTTGGAATGCTGTGCTGGTTTTCATGCTTGAGTTGGCGTCTGCTTTTTGGGCTCGATTCGTGTATATGAGTGTGAGTAGTGAGTCGTACGAGTAGGGTGGTGCTGCTGCTGGTGCTGGTGGGGGGTGCGATGAGTTGGGTGCTATTCGAGTACTATTCGAGTAGATGCAATCCAGCACTTGATGGTGAGAGAAATCGATAGCATATATATATTTGTGTGGATGCATGTATACATGCATAGGAACTTTTTTTTTTTACCCCAAAAAAAAGAAACTTCTTTTTTGAAGTTCGCCATTTGTTGTTTGTATCTCTGCTGTCTCTCTACGGGTATCTTGAGCTCGGTCTATACTGATTACTTCCTACTTCCTACTTCCTACTTCTTACTTCCTTCTTCTTGTATCTTTCTTCTTGGGGTAGTGATGGGTATTAGGGCGGCTAGCTGTGGGAAAACGCAAGGAGGGGGGGGTTATATAAGGATATGTATACGAGGATATGTGAAGGAACTTCTGGGTTTTTGTGATGTTGAATATCTGAATATATATACCCTAAGCGAGTCTGATCACTTGGTTGGTTGGTAGTATAGTGTATAGTGTATAGCTGATAGCTGATAGCTGATAGCTATATTTATCACTTACTGTATTTTACTTGGAGCTTGAGGTATATCCACATCAGGATTCCCCTCAAGGCCAAACTGCGCTGCATGTACGAACATAAATATAGAGATTAAAGGCGCAAAGGATAAGATCGTTAAAGACTTACGAGTAGTAGGCAATCCATCGATTTGCACGTCACCACCCGTCAATAAGGCAGCCCGAGCACCCAGAAGAGAATCATAATCTGGATTGAACAGAAGATCTGCAATGGCTCGAATTTATAGCAAATCTATAGCATTAGCTGGTCCTTCAAAAGTACATATTGACGGCTTGTCGCCTACGTGGTGGTATGCCGAGCTTGAGGTATACGTATTGAGAAAAGGGCAGAGCAGTCGATTGAGGCTAAGCTCTGTTGCCCAGCATGATCAAAGGAGAAGAATGATGAGAGGCTACTAGCCTCTGCGGCTGCGAATGCAAGGGGTACTTGAGCGACATTGGTGCGATCTCCCTGGGCCATGTTGAGTGCAAATGCGTCAACATGTGCACTTTGCCCGAGTGCCATGCTGGATGCCTAGTCGGCTTGAGTAAAAATGGAAGTATTACTTGCCTGGTAAGATAAGTACAGGTTTGGTGCCGTGGAGCTCAACACAGCTTTTGCTTGGGCATGGCATGGCATGCGCGTGCCAATAAGTTTGATCCAAATGCAAGTTTCATCCTGTGCGAGCAGATGAAGTCCTGAAGGATGCTTTACTTCTTTCAAAGCAGCCGACGCTTGCTATTAAAGTATTTTCTTGGCTCCAGGAAGCTTCATGGGCTTCCCGACGGTAGCTCCAAGCTGGACGTGAGATCCTATCTTGTATAGTTCGTCTGAACGTACCCATCCTCGATTTCTCGGTGTATTCTCCATGATAATACCCCGGGGAAGCGACTCCGATTAAAGCGAACTGCCAATCGAGGAGTCGTGAGGGAATTCGCTAATTCCCTTTCACATGAAAGGCCTGTGAGTCCGATTCGAGGTCATGATCATCTCTTCCTTCATCACTAGCTATTATGCGAGCTGGATTGTGCGAGAGAGTTGATCGGATCAATTGGATTTGAAATCATCAGATGCCGTGTTGAGATCGTTGGGTTGATCGCAATGGAAGCCATGCTCAGGTGGGATTGGAAGTGGGGATGAAGACTCGGAGTTATCTTGGTGTGAGGCTTTAGAGACCTTTTTGCTTTGAATCCTGTCATTGTACATTTTGTCACTTCCAATTCTCGCCCCTACTGATAGTAGGATTATGCTGAATATCATACCCGATTTAGAAATCATGAAGAGATATGAAAGATGGAGAAGTGATTTTTGGATTGAGGTGATTCTAAGCGCCGGTCACGAGTTAAGCTCTTTGGTTACATAGTCACTTGAACCTTGGACCGATGGCCCTGTAAAGTCACTTCTATCTGACAATGAGCTTGAGAATAGCTTCAAAATCTGCGCCCGTTGAAGGTCCTGTATGGTCCGCACTCGCGAAGTCTAGGTTTTGATATGCGAACACCTATAGCAGGGTCTACAACCAGTTGTTGGTGACTGAACTGAGTCACTAGCAGGCAAGCTCGATTGGAAGTGGAGTGATATACGAGTATCGAAGTGACGTTGTATGTAGCATGTTGGTGTGATGCTGTTGGTGCTGTTGATGATATGTTAGAAGTAGAGTTGTATATTAGTATAATGATATCGGTGATATGTTAAAAGTAGAGTACACCATACTATGAAACTGGTGTGATGCTGATGTTGGTGTTTTGTTGGAAGTTGTTATACGATTGGCTCTCGTTGATTTTCCGAAAAGGCATTAAGCGAACACGAATGCGACAGCGAACGCCCTATGGTTACTTATCTCAATTCGCATTCCAACTACGAGTATTGTTCTCTCATTATCACATTCTCTCTCTTTACTGTGCACCATGAACTGCGAAGAGAGTAGAGGTATGATCTCATTCCAGCAGATGCACATACTTAGTTGGGCACGACGCAACGCCCAAAATCTCGCAGGCCGAGACATCAACGGCATTTTCATCGACAACACTATGTAAGCATAACCTATACACTACTTACTCACAATATCTCAACCACCAACGTTACTCACCCTTACCCCCCCGAGATCCGCCAGAAGATCCCCCATCATGCAACCTACACCCCCAGGCTCGCACCCGCCATCCCAAACGCCCTCCCTAATTGTGTCCAAGCCCCGTAGTTTGCAAGGTCTGGACGGGCGTGAGAAGGCCTCCGACAAGCGTGAGAAGTTCCACGGCACCGACATCATGAGCTCCATCTTTATCGTTTGCCGCCTCATGCACGCTGAGCTCGAAGGAATCCTCTTCACGCGCTTCATCTTCTCATGCCCCGCATTCCATGCGCCTGGGCCACCGCACCAGAATTCGCGACCACGATTCGTCCCCGAGCATGTACTTTGCTATGGGAGATCATGGCGATGATCAGTTTTGACCTTGGTTTGATGGAAATCCATTGCAGGCCCAGGGAGCTTTGATATATTCGAAGAAAAAGCTGTCGGGGTTGAAGAAGGTGCATTTGGTAGTTGGGTTTGTGGCAGCTCCGCTCGGTGGTGTGGTTGGAAAGAGGAGACTAGATGGGTTTGCGGATATGATTATGGAGTTCGTGATCAGTTTTGCGTCGGGGATTGAAGTTGTGGTTACTACTGGGATTCTCTGCAGTGCAGAAAGGATATCATGCAAGTTTGTAATGAGAAAGTGGAAGAGCTGATGGCTAGTTCCAAAATGAAGGCATTGGACTGCGACATAAAAGGGCTTTACCCCATCTTGAGCCTCGTTTGTACTAATTACTTCCTACTTCTTAAATGTATATCTTTCTGGAATCATGATGAGTGTTAGACAGCTAGCTATGGGAAGCGGGAAAACACGCATATATGTGAAGGAACTTTCGTTTTACTCCCCGATGTTGTTTTGAAGAGACATACCCTGAGCTGAGCTTGATCAGTTGGTCGTATATAGCTTTATTTACTACTCAGGACCGTACCTATTTAGAGCTGAGCGGAGCGGGAGAGATTTCGCATAAAAGAAAAGGGGAATAAGATAAATAAACGCTTGACTGAGTACGAGTAGATGGTATTTACTACTGTACCCACCTGGCCTTACTGCCGAATTGAAAACATCCGTCCCACTCCTGCGCATCCATCCATCCATCAGCACATCCGGATGCAAATGGACTGTCAAATTTAATATTGAGATCCGACAATTCTTGAGATTGGGTCCGTCCGTTCGTTTCCTTCCCCCATGATACCCATATGCACGTAACCATTCCTACCTACCGTTATCTCTGTATAACGTACGGCTGTGCTACCAAGTTGCTTGGAGGACGACATCCTCATTGGTCCATGCCAGACCGATGGATACTTTTTGTTTGCTTGTTACTTTTTTGGGGCAAGGGGGGGAGGAGGAGGGGAAAGAAACACCGAATATTAGATACCCTTGTATGGGGCTGAGGCAAGGGGATATACCTCTCTTGCTGTGCTATAATGCACGGTGGATCCCCCGACACATTCATTTGGTACGGTACACCAGTACTGGTACCAATTCATGTATATGCAGAGAGTATATGTATGCAGAGGCATACATGTGTATGCAGAGGACGAGTGACATGAGGTCCCCCAGGAAAGAGCGCGATATTTCTTTGGGTGCGAGAGGGGGAGGGAAGAGGGAAGAGGGAGAAAGATAGAGGGCGGCGTCGTTCGTGTTGCCATATATGTACATATTGGTACCCATTGGCATGTATCCTGGCATGGGAAAAGAGAACCAGGGGCACCATTTTTGGACGAGGCAGTGTAAGTAGAGAGAGATTGGGGGGTGCCTTTCTTTTTTTTTCGGTTTTTTTTTCGGTGAGCTGTCAGGATGCGAGCACCCGGGACATTTCATACTGGTTTATGGCTCGGAGAATTGATAACTAGAATTGAGACGGGGAAAGGTACGCGGGTGGGAAATGTAACGAGATGTGAAGAGGGAAGGGAGAGAGAGGGGGTGAGGGTGAGGTTGATGTATGTGATGTGTGGTGTTGATCTTTACTTGACCTGTGCGATGGTGGTGAAGTGGTGAAGTGGTGAAGTGGTGAAGTGGTGAAGTGGTAAAGTCTTACCAGCTCGTTCCTTTCCCTCTTGAACCCTACTCCATATACGATATACCTACCTCCTTGGAACTCAAATGCGCCAATGGAGACGAAAGAAGATTACGTGCAGCAGGCAATTCACCCAGGGCGAGTATCATATCCAAGAAAGAATCTTGATGAGGACTAACATGAGACACTCGTTCTTTTCCTGGCAATATTGCCAGATGCATGAGAATATACCGAGACCTCTGATGCGAGAGTGAGGGTTATTGGATGAGAAATGGCCAGGACCGATTAGGGCTCGACAATAATCATACATCGTTTATGAAGATGCACGAAACGAGGCTGATTGATTGATTGTGTTTATATTAAAAGTTAATTGATTCCAGTAATTAATGACCAAAGTTTAAATGGGCCACCAGTCAGGCCCGCGAGATGTCGAACAGAGAGACCGTAAAGTATTGGCATCGCATGGCAACCCTGCTCTTATCATGTCCTCAGCTCTGATTGGCCACGCCGCGCTTTTTCTTTTTCTCTTGTTCATTTTATCTTCACGGCGATAAGCCGTTCGATTGGAGCCACCCGTGAGCCAGAGTCGCAGATTCTCACTGCTGTCACATTCATGGGGAACTCACTTGCTTCAAGGAGATCTCGATTCTGCTGGATGGATGTAAGGAGTACCTAGGGAGCGAGTTGGGCTGAAAATGATGTCTGATTACCTCATTGCTCATTGGGTAGGTGCTTGGACGAGGGAGTCCCGGATATCCCTGGTGTTTATCTCTGGCCTCTTTTATTCATGCTAATACTATGCTAGAGGAGGTGGGGAAGAGGAGGAGGAGGAGGA
>NGKF01000001.1:5293142-5305200 GCA_002162555.1 Monilinia aucupariae
CCTCTCTCTCTCTATCTCTTTGTCTCTCTCTCTCTCTCTGTCTCTCTGTCTCTCTGTCCCCCCCCCTCTCTCTCTCTAGATACTACTTTAGTACCTCTTCCTTGAATCCACTCACTCGATCATGATAGTTCAAACTGTATTTAGCACTGAGTAATGATGATGATGATAATAATGATAATAATAATGATAATAATAATAATAATGATAATAATAATAATAATAATGATAATAATAATAATAATGATAATAATATAGATATAAATACGTTTCTCGAGCGGGCTAGCTATCATATTTCATACTGGAATAAAAAATAAAGTAGATATATACCTAGCTACATATAGCAGTATCCAATCTAATATATTTTCAGTAGTTTCAATACATCTTCCTCTCACACTCCAATAGTCGTTACTGAACTAACTCCATAAATAAATAGATAAATATACGATCAAGTGGATGATATAAATCCAGTAAAAATCCGACTATTACCATCCATCATCCATCATCCATAATCTATAATCCAAGCATCCTATAACCCATAATCATGACTTAAAATCACTAAAAATTGACTAAAAATGTACCTACTTTTCCTAACTTTTTCCTCTGACGCCTATTCCCTAGTCCTTCTTTCTAATACTGGTCGCCCTACTCATGCGCCCCAAAAAGAACACCGTCCATTCCTTACCTGATCACGTCCCCTCCTTCTTTCAATTTCACACTTTACCTTAACTCGCATTACTTCTTCCCAAATTTCTCTCTCTCTCCTCTCCTCTCTCATCTCTCCTCTCTCCTCTCTCCTCCCTCCTCCCTCCCATTTACACTCGCACTTACTCACACCTACATCTACATCTACATCTCGCCCACGATAATAATTCTTTCCTTCCTTCACCTCGAAAATCTTCCCTCCTCCCCCTTCACCTGCTACTCCAGGTTACCCTTCCTGTCCTTTGGTCCTTTGGCCCTTTTGGCCCTTCGTCCCTTCGTCCTTTGTCGACTTCTTCACAGCATTGCGCTGCTGGACTGCTTCAATTGTGTCCTGTCCATACTCAGTCATACAGGTTGCGTTTACCGATTCCCTTTCGGATTTCGACTTTTTTTTCAACCCAGTTGTTAGCCCAATCAATCAAAATATGTAAGTAGATCATTTTTCTGTCCCTGCGCCTTACTGGTCGCGCGCATACAGCTTCAACCCCCCCTCCCCTCCAAATTGACCCCTCATTGCACCTACCACAACCTCAACCTTCACGGTATCAAGTACTGTGGCCTTGTGGCCACGGAAAGAAGCTCATTCAACGCAGGTGGTATCTGGTGGTTGGCATGGTGGTATGTAGCTTTGCTGTCGATCCCGGCGCAAATGTTTGACCTTGGCAACTGGCCTTGGTACTACCCGTCGATGCAAACTTGCGAAAATATTCCAACAAAGCTCTCTTCCGCTTAAGAGATCCCCCCATCACCCCTTCATCAACACACATATTTCAACACAAACACCAAATATTGAACAATTGACTGACATGTTCATCTGCTAGTTTTGAATTTATTCCCGAGATTTCTCCAGCAATAATTCAACTCTTCCACGCTCGACTTTTCGCAGGCGCAAGCGTTGTCTTTCGGCCTTTCGAATCCTTTTCTTCGATAACGAAGTCGCCACTCAGCACTTACATTTTCAATCGCACATATCGGTTATTTCGTTGGGTGATCAGAAATAATTTACTGGGACGATTACTTTGAGAATTTCAAGGTAAGCTTTCTACCTCCGAATATGATTTGAAAAATGGCAGACCCCAATGAACCTGGACCGGACGAACTCGAAATTGGTGGGTTGGGGGGAATCGGGTCGAATTTTCCTATTGTCGCCTTTCATCCATACTTCCCTACGATGGCTGAGAGTCGAAAATGCTGCGTGATCTGTGTCGGATACAGGCTTCAGTGGCAATGTGAGCAGTTCTCACGGTCGCTGGCCGAAATGGTGGACATTGAAGCTTTTGGGTGGAGTGGGCTGTATTGCATCAAGCAAGGCTTGTTGCCCCGCTCAATTTTGCCATTTGTGTCCAACACGACCTTCTTGTACGGGACGCAAGAGGCACCGACTTGCTGAGGTTCCAGCTGTCATCACCTTTCATTTGGATCCATAGTGGTTATGTGACTGCTAGCCCACATTATCCTCTGAACCAACTGCTCATCGGATAGCTTGGATCATACACCTGCCCCCAAACCCCAGCCCCACCCCCATGTGGCCGAGTTATGGCCCAGATTCCCCTACTCTCCTCCGCCCCTACTCCAGTGTGAGAGAAGTTCACGAGGCTCTGGCGCGAGTGATACAACCATTTCAAATTGCAATGCAATGATTAGCGAGTGCTTTTCTGATGTCCCGAGGACCAGTAGTATATTGGAAAACCTCATCGCAGTGTGATGCGAACCATTTCCGAAATGTTGTTGCTCGCGCGCAAGTCGAGATGAGCATTTGAAGACGCTTCCCTGGAACACTTTTTTCTTCTGGCGTGGTTTGATTTCGCTGCTCCGTTAGGTTGAAGTTGGACCCATGGACTTGGGCGTTTCTTTGATTTGGCATATGTCTTGTGCCCTTGAGGTGATGCCATAGCGTTGGCGCTTGCACCCTCGAGTCACCGTATCTTGTTTTGTTTCCTGCTTCATTCGATTGCGTTTTCAAAGTTTTCCAAGATCCCTTTCATCTCTGGACTTTCTTATCCAATACACATTTCCAAGATTTAGGGGATGGGCTGGTAGTTTCTGTGAAACAAGAAGTCAGTAAAATCTACATGCAAACCCATAAGCCAGCCTACTTATCATGCCAAAGAACGTCCAAGATGTATCTACCAATATTTCTATCCACCAACCTGCTCTAGAGTATGGCAGTGGAAGTATGGAGTAGGTGACTTTCATGACAGTGGTTTGATGTGACGAGAAGTCCACAGACCTTCTAGATTGAATATCAATCATGAGCCCAACAAAGGCGGAGTGATCCACTATCATCTGATGCACTGGACAAAACAAGCAATTGTAGTGAGGAACTTTCTCGTTGTCATATCTGTCATGGTAGGATCAGACTGTGACAGACGAGATCATGACAACAGAAGCAAGAAAATTGTTTTGATTTTTGAAAACGTGGGAGAATATTCAACTGTGGAAAGTCTAAGTGGCACCTCATGAATTCAAAAGAATATGACAAGTTTTTTATTATTCCGTACTTTTCCGGATGCTTCTCCTCGACATATCCTTCCTTTTATGAACCTTTGTTTTCTGCAAGATCCTCATTCAAAATCTTCAAGCAAAACATGATCCACTCCCTGGACTTGATATTGTTCTTTTCAGCATTGATTTACTTTCCTATCCCCTTTAATGAGTGCCCAATCAAAGAGAATTTGGATAACAATCTTTTACTAACATTGGGGTCTGCCACAACCTTCACCCTAGCGTGACATTAGCCCCATTGACCACAAGCTAACCATAAGTGAATTAGATCGCGACGACATTTGAAGCCATTTCAACTTCGTCCTCATTCTCGAACTCTTACTTTCAAAGTTACAACCCAACAACTTACCTTCCATTAAAGTTTGCAACTATAACGCAAGAACCACCTTTTTGCTTACTCATTTACATCTTCTCTTCACCCAGAGTCAAGTCATCTCTTGTGAAAGAGATCGATCTTCGCAATGTCTTTCCAACAACAAAACTACGATCCAGCCCAGCAAGGTGGCTACGAACAGAATAACGGAAACGGCGCAATGCCTCCTCCAGCAATGCAGCAGCAACAGCAGCAGCAAGGTGGTATGCCTGCTGGAGATGGTGGCTCACCAGCTCCATTTGCACAACAGGGTGCCGGCGTCGAAGGTTCCTCCGGAGACGTCACTGGAGATGCCAAGACCACTCTTTGGTGAGTTTCAATTTTTCTTGCTGCCTTTACTCAAATTAATTTCTTGTGACCTTATCACTCGAGCTTGTTCTTTCCACCTTCCTGTCTTGTAATCTCATTGCCTTTCTACTCTCCGATCCCCACCCGACCGTAGATCGGGCACACTTGCATCCTGCCTCGCATTACCTTGCGCGCTACTGCAAGCTGTGCCCAATGTAGAGGTCCAACTCCTCTGTGATCTTACCCATAGCTCTGGCCCGATCTCGATCTTCGTCTTAACGATTTTGTATCATATGCACGGCCTTTTTCATCGCTCGCTTTCCACGAACTTGGCATAACTTTTGACCTCGACTAATAAATTACACTAGGATGGGCGAGCTTGAACCTTGGATCGATGAAAACTTCATCCGCAGCGTCTGGTTTGGAATGGGCGAGCAGGTCAATGTCAAGATGATTCGTGATAAGTTCTCTGGGTAAGTCATTCTCATTGATACAACACGTGAAGATGTGGAGTATTAAACTAACCATCCACTCGTCATTTCAGAAATGCAGGCTACTGCTTCATCGACTTTTCGTCCCCTGCTGCCGCCGCCAAGGCCTTATCTTTGAATGGCTCCATGATCCCTAATACTAGCCGACCATTCAAGCTCAACTGGGCTTCAGGTGGTGGCCTCGCTGATCGTCGGTCAGAATCCCGGTTCATATACCTCTATTCCTATGCCTTGGGCTTTCCTGGACATACCGCTAACTATTCATAGGGATGACCGTGGCCCAGAGTTTTCTATCTTCGTTGGTGATCTTGGTCCAGAGGTCAACGAGTATGTCCTGGTATCGCTCTTCCAGGCCAGGTTCCCTTCCTGCAAGTCAGCCAAGATTATGACGGACCCAATCTCCGGCATGTCACGCGGCTATGGCTTTGTTCGATTCGCCGAGGAGGGAGATCAACAACGTGCTTTGACAGATATGCAAGGTGTTTTCTGTGGCAACAGACCTATGCGCATCAGCACTGCTACTCCAAAAAACAAATCCGGAGGTGCTGGTCCAGCAGGCATCCAAATGCAGGGCGGCAGCATGCCCGGTGCTATGGGAGGTGCCCCAGGCATGTACGGAATGGGTGGTGGTCCACCTATGGCAGGATACTATGGTGCTCCTCAGCCCATGAACCAGTTCACCGATCCTAACAACACTACCGTTTTTGTTGGTGGCCTATCTGGTTATGTTACCGAGGACGAGCTCAGATCTTTCTTCCAAGGCTTCGGAGAGATCACCTACGTCAAGATTCCACCTGGAAAGGGCTGCGGATTTGTTCAATTCGTTCAACGCCATGCTGCTGAAATGGCCATTAACCAGATGCAAGGTTATCCTATTGGTAATTCTCGTGTTCGTTTGTCTTGGGGACGATCCCAAAACAACTCTGGGCCAGCTGGCACTCCATACAGACCAGCCCCCCCACCTCCCCACTATCAGCAGATGGGTATGCCACAGCAGCATAACCCTTACGGTGGTTTCCAACCCTTACAGGTAAGATCCCCTTATCTCTAACGTCAATTTCACAAACAAGCTAACAATTCGCAGTAAGCAAACATCTTCTTTCGCGAATGGAGTTAAGTGTTGCATGGCGTCTTTCTGCCCTGGGCTTGCCATTTTTCGGGCTTCACTTCTTCGCGTCCAATGCCTGGATAACTGTTTCTCGTCTTAGCGTTACTTCAAAAGTATCGGATGGGTGGGAATCTGCGTTTTCCAATGATGCCCATGTATAAGCATAGACTTTTCATGCGACCACGATCTTCGCTTTTCTTTTTCCTTTCTTCTACACATGTAATCTCACTGCTTTGCTGCCTAGTCTGCCTGCTTCTCTTCTTCTATTGGCGACTTTAATTGCCGTTGAGATCTGTTTGCGCAGCTTTGCACTCATGCCTTGGAGCAGCTTTTTTTATTCTGGACTTTATCCACAAAAGCTCAAAAGTTTAGACTCTCTTCTTTAAATAGGAGTATCGCGGCTTGTGCGGGCTCGATTACAAATGTACTCTTCATCCATTACTTTGATTTGCAGACCGGTTTTTTTCCTTCTTGCTTGCATACATTTTTATTCTTATGTATTGCCCATATGTTTTGTGCTATAGCTTGTGCGATGATGATCACCTACCCTACAAACATTAACTTCGATCATTGGACTTGTAGCGTTTATCCTTAGGTCCCGAGACACATCCCTTCATCATCCGAAGTTTCGGATAGACGCATGTTTACTCCTGCAATGCTCAAAATGATTTTTGTCTTCTCTTAAGCATCCTTCCCGGCAAGACGTTTTGCTAACGTATACAAAACAGGTCTGGTCCTCAAAATCCACAGCAGCAGGGCAATGGTTATAACGCTGGATACCAGCAACACCAACAACAGCCACCTGCCGGTCAGAACACCAATGGTGGTTTTAACAGTCAAGCACCATATTCCTAGGTTACTATAGTCGCGTGGTCCTTCTCCAATTGATCATCTCTTGCGGATACCCTTCGGTATACTTCTACGATTTAGCTTCTTTGGTCTTTCCTTGGTTTCTATCACACTGCTGCGAGATACCCTACTGCGAGATACCCTGCTGCATCTAGGATACTTTGACGACGCTTGCTCGACTTTGATGGGATTGACAATAAATGGTGGACGACTCGACTCATAATTCCTTTGGGCTCTCTGCTTTTCCCCCCCCTTCGTTTGACTTTCTACTCCCGACTACGAATCACGACTCTTCGAAGCGTTTTACGACTCGATGCACTTTTCAGTGACCTTTAAAATTACCTCTACGTTACATACCCTGGCGAAAATGGGACGGAGTCATGGTTTGGTGCATTACAGTACATCGATCATGATACCACTCTTGCGTGCATGGATGGGGCATGGATGGCATTGCTTTTAGTTGTGCTTGGCGTGATATATATAGTTTACTTCGTGATCTTTTCTCTCTTTTCAATATTTCTTCCTTGCGCGTAAACAGGCGCGACGGTTGGTCTTTCCCATCTTTACGCTTCTGCCCTGATGGAATATACACTAGTTTATTGGTAGTATATCGGGAAAGGTTGGGATGAGAAATGGGTGGTGTTATTTCTACCGATGGTATAACATTTGATATTCTTTTCGCAAGTTGCATGGCACGCTTGGCATCATATATATATATATATATATATAGTTGCAGTGGTTCATCACAAAGCAGGCTTAGGCATGGATTGGAGGGATTCACGGGCTGTATTGAGATGCGTGATGCGCGATGTACGATGCAAGAATTCAAAATGATTATATCTATCAATTTCTTCTGACTCTGACTCTGACTCTGACTATGATTTGTGGTTATCCTCAGTACACGTCGCCGATTCAACGTAACTTAGCTCGGGGTACTTCCACTCTGAACTTGAACTCTGCCAACTCTCAATATTTACCTCCTCTCAATGACTCACTCCCCTTGCAGCAGCACTCTTTGAGATTTCCAGTCCCACTCCCCACTCGCCACTTGCAAAGAACGAGGCTTTGAAAATGTGGTGTCGTTACATTGATTGATATGGGATGTTATTATGTGATGTAATCATGTGAGGGTGAGGATGAGGCTGGGAGATTTTGGAAGGGGGGCTGAAGGGGATGGAGGGATGGAGGGGATGGAGGGGAGGGGAGTAATGAAGAGGGAGGAGATGGTAGTGGTAGTGCTGCTGGTGGTGAGGAGGGGTAATTGAGGGGGTAGATGGATGGATGAACAAGTAGATGAATGATTAAATGAAAAAAAGGAGAGGAAAGGAAAGGAAAGGAAAGGAAAGGAAAGGAAAGGAAAGGAAAGGAAAGGAAAGGAAAGGAAAGAGTGATAAATTGATGCATTGATGCATTGGTGTATCAACAAAAGGTAAAATAAACCAATTGATCCAAAAGGAAGCTCGGAGGCCAACGAAGGGGTATAGCTGGATAAGATATAAGCGTGGAGCGTGGAGCGTGGAGCGTTAGCATAAAGATAGATAGATATCTAAGATATTCAAGAGGCCGAGCCGAGATGACATCAAGAGAGAGAGAGAGAGATATATATATATGGCGTATTCGGTATTTAGGGGAGTGAGCTAGCTATGTATGGTACGGGACGCAGATTCAAGGGGTGGAAAGAGATCGCGAGATGTTGGAGAGGGGGTTTTGGGGGGGGGCATCAGAGGGATTCATTCACTGGTGCACTTGAAAAGGTGGCGTATGTTCGGGGAGCAGTTTGCAAGTGGGAGAGGAGAGGAGAGGAGAGGAGAGGAGAGGAGATAGAGGATTGGGGGCAGGTTAGGCGAGCTGGACAGTGGAAAAGATCGTGATGCAGCAGCTATTATGACGAATGAATATATTAAATGGTGATTTGATAGGAATGTTCATCTATCTTTGCTTCATCTCTTCTGGCATTTAAGTGGCTGCAAACAACCAAGACTCTGGAGGGGGCATAGCTCCAATTATTGTATGCGCAGCATCGCATTACTAAAGAAGCCCTCAAAATTAATCACTTCCGAACCTTCCGAGCATGCTTAACCAAGTTTTCAATAACCCCCTCAAAGGCCTCTCTATCTCCTAGCTTTTCATCCGTTCTCATCGTCCAATACTGTAAGAGTTCTTTAGCTAAGACTTCCATTTCCTCGAGTTTTTTGACATGTTCTTTGAGTTCATTTACTGTTAAGCCATGGAGAGCTTCTTCTGTAATCTCGCACGTTTGGCGAGCGGCCACTAGATCTAACTGGGGGACAGGTGGTGGGCCCTTTCGACGCCGGCTGTCGGAGCGAGAGGGTTTGGCATTGCCTTGCAAGTCGAGGGAGGTAGAAGAAGAGGACTTGATGCGATCTGTGGAATTATCGAGAGAGCCAGAGGATGAGGGGTGCAAGGAGAGGGAGGGGAGAATGAGTTTCTTTTGTGTGGAAGCGGGGAGGATCTCATCTAGGGAGACGGGGATACCGAGACTGACGAGAAAGAGGCGACGGATGCGGGATCGGATCCAGTTGGGTGGTTGAAGGGGCGGTGGAGCTACGAGTTGTGACCAGAGTGATGCGGATCGTGGGGTGAGGAATATGGGATTAGGGTTGTCAAGGGGTGGTAGGGTTGAGGTATCAATTGTATCGGAGGGAAATATGTGATCGAGATACGGTTCTGTTGCCAAGCGAATATCCTCGGGGGCATTGAGATCTGTTAAATCGAAGATGGGCTGAACAAGAAACTCATGTTAGGACTGAATGTAATATTGTTGAACATGAAAAGTAGACGACTACTTACAAAAGAAGGTGTTACAGAAATTGGCTGTGAGGGGGGAGTAACTTCAGGTTCTTGAAATCCATCATCAAAATCCCCAAACTCTGCATCTTCCTCTCCTTCCTCAAAGTCATCAAAATCATCCCCAAACCCTCCATCGTCTCCATCGCCTCCATCATCTTCACTCCTTCCATCATCTCCGTCCTCTTCTTCGTTGTATTCCTCCTCTGCGGTTGCCACTGGAGGGTTTCGGCCTCGGGAGCTTAAGGTCGGGGAGCTAGATTCTAACTCAGTCAATAACTCTGAAGGTAGTTGGAAACTGGTGTTTGTACATACCAGGAACATCGGCGACATCTATTATGTCGTCTGGTTGGGCGTCTTCTTTGCGCAATTCATAAGCAGCGGTTCCCGGTACTTCACCATGACTTGGCCCAGAATCCACTCTTTCAACTACCGTCTTAGGAATTGGTAGGTCCCCTGGTGTACTACCAGCTCTTGATCTTGTTGTCGTATTGAGTGTATTAGAACGACTGCGGCCAGGAGTTGAATCTAATACCAAATCCGGAACTGCATCTGCCTTACGCTTCTCATATGCAGGTGTACCAGGGACTTCCCCATGACTAGGAGTATCGGGGTCTATCTTCTCGACGACAGTAGTAGGGATCGGCAAGTCACCGGGAGTTGAAGGTCGTCGTGATTGTGACGTGCTTTCATATCCTGGAACCATTGCAACTTGATCTGGTTCGGCATCCTCAGCTCTCATGTTATATGCCTCTGTGCCTGGAACCTCCCCATAACTTGGTTCATCGTCGACTTTCTCAATTCGAGTAGTGGGGACAGTGGGTGAGGTTTCGGTAGATGGTTCTAGACCTGACTCTGCATCTGAGAAATGGTCATCCGAATCTGAGGATCCAACGGGTTCTACGCAAACCAACGTTAGAATAGGTAGTTATTTGCTGAATCCTGACGGTGTATTATGTATCAAAACTCGATATATTGAAATTCATTCTGACCTTGAAGTTCATGTGCTCCTGGATCATCAATGCTAGTCCTTGTAGGGGGTTCTAGACTTCCGTGGTCGCCCTCAGCCATAGTTGGTGATACCGGCGATAACTCCAATAAACCTCAGTACCTTGACAATGATGGCTTGGACTGAAGAGTGGTGGTATTATGAATGAATGTGTTGACCTATGCCAACTGAGTGAAGTGCTACAAAAGAAAGCTTCCTCCTTCACGTCTCGGTCCACCAGGTCGGATCGGATAGCAAGAGCGCCGATGTTCACTCGCTTAACCTTAAATTTTGATGGAGGGACGCGATAAACTTACCAAAAGGTCGCTGGTGTAAGGTAAGGAAGGCGAAACAGAAAAGATAAAAGACTTCAATTTCACGCGCTTTGAGATGCGCAAGGCTGATTAAATCAATTCGGTTCACGTTATTGCAGAAGCTGTAACTTCATTCATTCTTATATTCTACCATCTTGAATTACTGATCTTTTGACTCTCTTCACAGGAAATCAGCTCTTGACCCGGGTCAATAACAAACGATAAGCAGTAAACAACATCGAAAATCTTCCTTCCTCGACCTCGATTCGCATTCATTTTCTCAGCAGTTCAATAGTAATACCTAAAAGATGTCGGGATTCACATTTGGTAATACTGGAAGTACCGGTGGGAGTATATTTGGTGGTGGAAGTTCTAATAGTACTCCTAATAGCTCTGGTCCTGGGTCTTTTGGAGGTGCACCAGCTACATCTGGGCCCGCTCCGTCACCTCTGTTTGGTGGTGGTGGTGGATCTGCAACAGCAAGTGCTTTCGGTGCGAAGCCTGCTGGAGGACAAACACCATTGTTTGGAGGTGGAGGAGCATCGAATACAGGAGCAGCCAAGCCAGCCGGTGGAAGCATCTTTGGTCAGAGCACAGGAAATGCCCCAAATGCAGCGTCTGCTTTCAGTTTTGGCGCAAAGCCTGCTGCCAGCACCACACCTACAACTTCAGGGGGAGGTGGATTGTTCGGCGGAGCAGGCACAGCGACATCTTCGGGAGGTGGAGGCTTCAGCTTTGGAGGACCTAAAGCCGATGGCGCTTCAACCCCAACGACAGAAAATAAACCTGCGACTCCTGTAGGAGGTGTGTTTTCAGGATTTAACAAGCCCGCATCAGGAGGCATCTTTGGAGGAGCAGCTTCGAATACCACAAGCTTAGGATCAACAACCCCAGCACCAAGTAAATCTTTCAGTTTTGCATCAACAACCCCAGCAGGGCCACCGCCCACGAATAATGCACCAGCTGCGAGTACAGGAAATTTGTTTGGTGGTGGTGCTCAACCACAATCAACTGGTGGTTTATTTGGAACACCAAAACCTGCAGCCACATCACAACCTACGCAAACACCCGTTGCACCTGCTCCTACTGGTGGTCTATTTCCTAGTGGTACTCCTGCGACTGCAGCTCCTACTAGCAATTTGTTTGGTGGAGCAGGTGCTGCAAAAGCTCCTGTTCTTGGCGGCAATTTGTTTGGCGCAAACAAGCCTGCTGCTTCGGCTGCTCCTCCCACCAACTCGACAACCGCGGCGACTACAGAAGCAGCCAAACCAGCCCCATCTTTCAGCTTCCCTTCTGCTACCCCCGCAGCTAGCAACCCAGGAACGCAAGCTTCTACTACCCCCGGACCAGCGGCTCCTGCTACCAGCAATTTGTTTGGAAAGCTCAACACAACGACATCTACACCTGCTCCATCTGCATCTGCTCCAGCACAAACACCATCTCTCTTCGGAAATGCCGCCTCAACTGGTACCGCAACCACTTCTACTCCAGCACCGGCCGCTACAACGTCGAGTTTGTTTGGCGCAGCCAAACCATCCGCTCCAGGTACCTCTGGTCCAGCTACCACAAGTACTCCGGCCCCTGCTTCATCGACCGCAGCCGCGGGCTCTACAAACCTGGATCAACGAGCCG
>NGKF01000001.1:5305215-5316480 GCA_002162555.1 Monilinia aucupariae
GGGGCAACAGCATCAGGGGCAGCAGCAACTCTCGGAGCTTCCACAGCTGGCCCAAGACCAGAGTTATCCCGTCTAAAGAACAAAACCATGGATGAAATCATTACCCGATGGGCGTCTGATCTATCAAAATATCAGAAGGAATTCCAAGAGCAAGCGGCCAAGATAGCTCAGTGGGATCGCCTTTTGGTTGAGAACGGAGATAAGATTCAAAAGCTATACAACACTACGTTCGAGGCCGAAAGATCAAGCGCAGAAGTCGAACGTCAATTGGCAACTGTGGAGGGCCAACAAGCCGAACTCGAACAATGGCTCGATCGTTATGAGCAAGAGGTTGATGACATGTTCAAAAGCACGGCCCTCGAGACTTTACAAGGTCCAGATCAGGAACGTGAAAGAACCTATAAGATGGCGGAGAAATTGGCGGATAAACTTGATGAAATGGGCAAAGATCTTTCAACCATGATCGAAGCTATGAATGATGCCTCTGCTACTCTGAACAAGAGCACTAAATCTGATGACCCAGTAAGTTACTTCAGGCCATATATATGCTCAAGTACTTTCACTAATAAAATTTGTGTTGCAGCTTTCCCATATCGTCAGAGTTCTTAATTCGCATCTCATGCAGTTGCAATGGATTGACCAGAATGCCAAAACATTGCAAGAGAAAGTGGAGGCGGCGCATAAGTTAGGTCAAAGTATGAGTGCTAATGGTCTTGGTGGAGCGGAAGGTGATGCTGCAGACCATTTCTATAGATCGTTTATGGGCAGGAGATAAGTGATTGGAATTGGAAGAGATGAAACAAATGCAATGGATGACATTTGTGTATGTGCGTGCGTGCTTAACGGATGTTAGGGGGCGTTTCGACTCGGCAGGAAATACATTTGCAAATCCAGGCATGGATGGCCATCTTTCAGAGGAGTGCATACGTGGATAATGGGCATCGAAGACTGGATATCATAAGCCTTCAGTAGAGAATCAAAGAGAACAAGAAGAAAGAACTCATGTTTTCAAATCAAGTCCAAGCATAGATGTATGAACGGGGCAACTTTGTGTGTATTAGACAGTATGAAGCGAGGAAGAATAGAGATTCACAAGCCCACCAACAGACTCATGTTATTCCATCGAATTGTGACCAACTTGGCTTCATTTGGAGGGTATGTTGAGGAACAATGCAGAGACAAAACAAGTCATCCCGTTATACAAATCATCAATGCCATCAATAACGCGACCATAGTTCATCATCTCATCGCCGCCTTGATTTCATTCGATCCATCTTCCACCCTTCACTGGCTTCCATTTTTCCCCTCCCCTTTCCACCTGCTCCCTAACCTATATTCGCATATGACGTTTTTGTTCAAATTTCAATATGATTTAGCTGGTAATAAACCAAAGCATTTAGCATCTCTTTCTTTCTTGGAGTCTGCAGAGCGCCAAAAAAAATAGGAACAGAGGGGACGAAAAATAAATATTGATTGCATTTAGAGGAGTGGTGTCCATTGATGGACGGTAGACTTCTCAAATTCTGACTATGTATAGAGGTACTTATGGATGCATGCTAGATCTTTTTTTTCTTCTAAAAGCTTGTGGGTGCTTACTTCTGCTCGCCGCCAGATTGCCTCTCGATTTCGGAACTGGAGGGGGAGGGGAGGTTAGCTTTTGGATGGATGGTTTGCGAGGGAGTCAAGGGGGGGAAGCCAATATGCTGAAGTGAGAGGGGCATCCATACATGTGGTCCTCGAGTTTCTTCAAGTGATCACGTTGCTCATTAATTTTCTTCTTCAACT
Organism: Monilinia aucupariae; assembly: GCA_002162555.1. Classification (NCBI taxonomy): domain Eukaryota; kingdom Fungi; phylum Ascomycota; class Leotiomycetes; order Helotiales; family Sclerotiniaceae; genus Monilinia; species Monilinia aucupariae. The sequence continues at coordinate 5,307,001 of NGKF01000001.1, forward strand.
CCAAGAGCTTCTCGTGCTCGCGCTGGCGAATGGTATAATCCTCATTGGCCTTTTCGCGTTTGGTGAAGGCATCTCTGGACAATGCGTGTTAGCTCCATAGCTGCAAATGCGAAAGGAGCCTTACCCTTTCGCCGAAACAGGGAAGTGCAAAGGGAAAGGGAAAGGGAGAGGGAGAGGGAAAGGGAAAGGGAAAGGGGGGAGGGGGAGCGGGGGAAGGGAAAACTTACTGTTGGCCACCAAATCTAGCAGCTCCGGTGTCGCCCTCGGCCATAGTGCGTGCTGATACGGTAAAAGCTCTGACGGCTGGAATGGAAGAGCGGACTGCAGGTCGCATGGCAGAGTTGATTGCAAGACGATACATGATGATGGTTCTTTGAGTTTTGGAGTGGTGTTACTGAAGTAGAGGGATGGCGAGATGAACTGATGGTGTGAGGGAAGAATGAGAGGGAGAGAATGTGAGTGAGATGATTCGCTGGGCGATAGCTTGCAGGCTTGAAGCTTGGATGGAAATTCTTGGGGGGTGTGAAAGACGTAAGCGTGCCTTAGATGTAAGGTTGAGAGGGGAGAATCAGCCCATCGTCATGATCAGATCCGATGGGGAATAATTGCAAGCTGCTTTAAAGGAAGGTGGGTAGGACGGTAGGAGAATCACGATTTACCAGATGAAGGTTCTTGTGAGTAAAAGTGGCATTGAGATATGTAGTAAACTCATCGATGGCTGCTGCTGCTGCTGCCGCTGCCGCTGCCGCTGCCGCTTCCTCTTCTTCCTCTTCCTCCTCCTCTTCTTCTTACCTTTTTATGATGTGCCTCAGAATTCATGTATATATGGAGGATGTGATCCTACACCAAGTTACCAACATCGTGACCTGGTGGACGAACTATCTACAGCACGGAACTTTCGACAAAGAGCCCCACTAATCGGTTAAGATTCCTATCATCTCATATTATTATTCATTCGGATTGTCGGCATGGATCATCGGAGTTGAATTAACTCTTTACAGTAACTCGTGAATCTCGATCAAAAGCTTCAATTAAGCATTGCTTCAAACATCAAGGCAACAGGGGCATAATTTAAGAATGGTTGTTTTGACGGCGAACGGTCTCTTCCAGTCCAACACGGCGCATCGGCAATAAATACCATTATCAAGGCAGGATGTTCAAACGTCTAAACGTCTGCGGTGGTATGGCTATGGCTATGGCTTTGGGACCTCAGCACTGCCACGATCCATAACAAGTCTACGTCTTGAGTTGAAGTTCAAGATCAAGTTCAACAAGTCAGCCACCAATCATGCTGGAACGCCAGAACGCCAGAACGCCAACTCGCCAATAAAGAAATGACCAAAATGCTTCCGCCTCGGACCAAGATCACACTCAATGATAAGGTCAATCTGGGACAAAGTTCAATCATGTTACATTCATGCGACGGGCAACCACTTGTGATGTATCACGATCAAGATCATTGACCCTCAGCACTCCCTCACTCACTGCCCCCCTTCCCTCTTTCCCTCGATACTCTGAGGCGGCTAGGTAAAGGTCATGATAGGGAATGATGAAAGGGATGAAACTCGACTCTTGATGAATAACCAAACCATTACACCCAGCTCGTTTTGAATCGGATGGAACTAGAGCCAGCCATACTGTAACCATGCAAAAAGGAGAACCGAGAGTATATACTCGCACACACGGTAGAGATACGGTAGAGATACATATATAAGCATAATATCATATCCAGATCCATATAACTGATCAAGGTTTATCTATCCCATCCCATTCCATTCCATTCCATTCAATTCAATCCAATTCACCTCACCTCAACATCAAGCCCACATAAAACGAACGCATGAACAACGAGACAACCCTTTTGCCTCTCCCCTCCTTACTGTAGAGCACGACTGCTGCACACCCTTTCTTATTCATCTTTTCTCTTTTTTGGTCCCGTTTATCAAAAGAAATTAATAATATATAGCATAGTCGTAGAATCTCTATCAATAAAACCTCAGCCCCTTTTTAGAATCATCTGGACGTCTTCATTGGCTTGCATTCTCCCTTTACCTCCTCTCTTCACTTACGACCTGGTGGACTTACGACTTACTACTTCACTTCGCAGATCGCTTCCCAACTTCCCAACTTCTAAAAGTGGCACTAGTGCGTCCTTCCAGCAACTTCCTCACGGCCTACTTCCTTTCCTCTAGAGTACAGTAATCGAGAGGAACCCAACTTCAACCATCAAAATCAAAACCAACACAACAACACAACACAATCCCTTCGTCGCATAACAATCTGCCTGCCTTTTCCCTCCATTTCACTTTGTGAGATCTCTTTCCTCAAGACAGACATCTCCACATAAAAAAGAACACTCAACTCAGGTAAGATCCATCCTCTTTATTCCCCTCTCGAGCATTTGGACCCCGTCATCTGTTTTCTCCCTCCGCCTGCTTTGACTGCCCATCTCCCAACGCCATCGACAAACAATCGACGTGTGCTACACTTTCTACTGTGCACCTTCACTCGACTTTGATGGCTTGAATTTTCCATTCTCGTGCAGGCTATCCATCATGCAACGGGTCTCTGACCTTCCACTGTTGCCCCTCCGCTGGAATACTGAGGGGTATTTGCCGGGCTTTTGCCTTCAACAACAGATCCGCTTGTATTCAGGTCATCACACGCTGTGAAATGCATCGATTGGCATATTCCTCCTCGCAGATGGAAAGTTGGCGCATGTGGGAGGGGTCCGACCAAATATCGGTGACAGCCCGATCACATCGGGCACCATCAATGTCGCAATTGCTTATTCACTAGTTTTCCGGGCATCTTCATCACAAAGCCAGTTTCTCATTCCAGACAATCAATCACTAACACACACCTCTCTCAACAGATTTACAAATCGCAGTCATGGGTTACGAAGATTCCGTCTACCTCGCCAAGCTCGCCGAACAGGCTGAGCGATATGAAGGTTAGCAGATTTGGAGAATTCAATCGAGGTGTATAAATGCTAAACAGAAATACAGAGATGGTTGAGAACATGAAGTCTGTTGCCTCTGAAGATCAAGAGCTCTCAGTTGAGGAGCGTAACCTTCTGTCCGTAGCCTACAAGAACGTTATTGGTGCTCGTCGTGCATCATGGAGAATTGTCACCTCCATCGAACAAAAGGAGGAGTCGAAAGGCAACTCTTCCCAAGTTAATCTCATCAAGGAGTACCGTCAAAAGATCGAGGCCGAGCTTGCCAAGATCTGCGAAGATATCCTCGAGGTTTTGGACAAGCATTTGATCCCCTCTGCCAAGAGTGGTGAATCCAAGGTCTTCTACCACAAGATGTATGTATTTTGCATTTCAGAAACCTGACCTTCTACGAAGACTCTTACTAATGATTTTGTAGGAAGGGTGATTACCACCGTTACCTCGCTGAATTCGCCATTGGTGACAAGCGAAAGGAGTCTGCTGACAAGTCCCTTGAGGCTTACAAGAACGCAACTGAAGTTGCCCAGACTGACCTCGCACCAACCCACCCAATTCGTCTTGGTCTTGCCCTCAACTTCTCTGTTTTCTACTACGAGATCTTGAACTCCCCGGATCAAGCTTGCCATCTTGCTAAGCAAGCTTTCGATGATGCTATTGCTGGTAAGTCCTATTGTAGCAACTGATACAACTATTCTAACCATTCGTAGAACTCGACACCCTCAGCGAGGAGAGCTACAAGGACTCCACATTGATCATGCAACTCTTGAGAGATAACTTGGTACGTAAAAACAGTCCCCCCTCCCCTGCATTCCCATTGAAAGTTCTATTACTAACGAAGCTTACCCCCCTCAGACCCTCTGGACTTCATCGGAGGCCGAGCCAGCTGCTCCTGAGGCTGCTGCCGCACCTGCCGAGACCAAGGATGCCGAGGCCGAGGCCGCTGCACCAGCCGAGGAGAAGCCAGCTGCTGAATAGAGAATCATCGAATATGGCGTTGATGTTTGGTCGACTGGGCGCACGAGCGATGGAGGTTACGATTGGGTTTTGCATGCTTCGGCAGATGAGATGAACAGAGGGCGGATTTCATAACGAGCTTTTTGGGGGGTCTCACTCGCGACTTGCTTGCCTTTAGACTCTTTAATGCACTAAACCATACTGTACTTTCCCTTCCCCACGTCCTTTCGCTACTCTGCGAGTGTCTCTCGATCGGCCAACAGCTCTTTTCCTTTTTCCCATTTTTTTTGTTGAAGACCACTTCTACATGTCGTTTTCCGGTTGTTCATAGGCTATGGTCTGGCTCTTTTTCATCGAATCTTTTAGACTAAAAAAAAGTAGCAAATCCATAAAACCAAGCAAAAAATTTGATATCATGATGATGGTGCAATGTGAAGTGATCATGGACTAGTGTGTATGATGCATGCACGTGTAAATAGTTGACTGGTCGTTTGGTAGTACCCTTTTCACGGTTCAGATTCAAATCTACGAGAAGAATTATGCTGTTTTAGAAGGATTGTATCCAAGCCGATCAAACATCAGACTACGCGTTTGCAAACATATATTGCCATGAATGAAATACGACTGACTGATTTGCTCTTTGAATGATCATGATAGTTGAGATACTTGTACTCTTTCTTGCAATTCATCTTGAACGAGGTGGGTTAAGAAGAGCTTTATAGGGAGGCTTATGTATGATATTGCTCTGGGGGGGGAGGGAGGGGAAGGGGTTCTGATGGGAGAGGAAAGTGAGGAGTGAGGAGTGAGGAGTGGATTGAAGTGGGAGGAGAATAGAGAGAGAGAGGAGGAGAGAGTTGATTTTTGAGGAGGGATAGGTGGAAGAGCGACGATTGGGTTATGAATGCTTGGTTGGTGGTCGATTGTTTTTATGGCACTGGTCTGGTCTGGAGACGCTACTTTCAGGTGTTTGGAGGGTTGAAAAGGGGGAGGATGGGGAGGGGAGAAGGAGCGTAGCGAAGGGAAGGGAATGGAGATATGGAAGGTGAGCTTGAATGCTGGGTCGAGGGATCGAGAGGATCGTGGGAGGAAGAAGCGATGAGGAAGATTGCTAGGAAAACTTGAGAGTTGGAGTTGGGATGGGGGAGTAGCTGAGGGTTGAAGAAGCGTGGGTGTTTTGAAATTAGATTGAGGGAGGTGGTTATGTGGATTTGAATGGATGGGAGACCTGAGATGGGATGGGATGGGATGGGATGAGATGGTGAGGGTATTCAAAGGGAGTGAGTCCAGTTTTAACGAAAGGTTTGGAGAGAAGGGAGGATTTTCGAGGGGAGGCTCTTCTCACGCATGGTATTTGTAAGTTGGATCGTGAAGCCAATGCTGTATTACCAAGCCCTCTCCGTTGGATGCTATTATTGGAGGATGGGATAGGACCAAGGTAGGTTAGGGCCAACATGGAATGGTGTGTGAGGCTTTGAGAGTGGAAGTCAAACAGCAGACTTTTCACTCCTTGCTATTTATCCACCACTCACATTCGCATCCCCATCTCCCCCAAAGCACTATCATCCCGCTCTGCATAGCCAATCGTGCCTTCCATGCATTATTGAAGCACGGCTTGAATCTTACTTACATGAATTGTTGTCTTGGGTGTCTAGGGAAACTTATGTTCCCATCGTTGGATTTTGCATGAGATCTTTATTTTTGTGTTGGGGTGGATATCTGGTGACGATTTAATGCTTCTAGAAAAGTTATGGGAGACATGGACATGTTTAGTCGGGGTCACTGCATTATCGGGGGGCTCGCTTAGAGACATGAAAGCATACTCTACTTGTAGATGCATGTTTAGGGTTTTTAATGGCCGGATGGATGTGTGTTTGATATACGAGTATGAGTTCCCGTTGAGGGATACAGCGTCCTGCCTGGTAAGTTGTTCCGTAGCCGTATCGACTTTTACCTATGTGCGTGTCTTTGCACAAGACTTTGGATATCGGCACCACCACAAAGAAGAACTAATACCCGGGGTCGCACTGCATGTGGGCATAATGGTATAGATATGCTGCTCCTGTTGCGATTGTAACAACAAGCATCCAACTGTTGATCCCAAGAATACCGAATGAGGATTCGAAGAAAGTAAAAGACCCAAGGGACATCCCTCTTCTAAACTTTCCATGGGCGAATATGATTGATTGGTTGTTGGACGTGTAGCGTGGGGTGGGATGAAAAAGTCACGCAACGCCATCTTGTTTCGTAGTTGGAGTCACCTTGGGTAGATAAGTGGTATGTAAATGGGCCAGCTGATAGAGAGTCTTATTGCTCCCCGATGCTTGCGCCCCCCCTTCCCCCGTTTTCCTCCAGATGAAATGAATAGGGTTGAGTTTTGAGAGTTGAGTGGTGAGGATAGAGGTCTCCGGGATATTCAGCGAGTAAAGAATGGTGAAGCCTTGATATATCCATCCATGCTACTCGTAAATTCAAAGATTGTTCAACTCCTCCAAGGACTGGGCTCCTGGCTATGAGGTACTGTATTGATATTGATTGTACTATGGGCACGAATCGGTGATATTCCACCTCTGCCATTCTTCTTTCAATCATGCCATGCCATGCCATGCCATGCTATGCCATCCCATCCCATCCCATCCCATGCCATCCCATCCCATCCCATCCCATTACCCTTCCACTTTACTAGGGTCGCAGTAGCTTCAATAACCCGTAGTATCGCCTATATAATTAGGGAGGTTCAAGACGACTACGACCAGCAATGAACGAGGTGGAAAAACAGTAAGAGAGCATATTTCAGCCATCCAATTGATTATCTGTAAGGTATGTGTACTCGAGTACTCGAGTAGTTGGGTATCGATACTCGTACAAGTTGATTTGAACTTTGAACGATCAGAGTAGCTTAGTCCCCCCGGAAGAAAGTTCACACGGCCGCCTCATTACCAAAATATTCAAGTCGCTTAATACGTCCGATAAGAGCGACACTTAAACGTCCCAAAAGTCCAGGTGGGAAAAACCTAGTACTCGAGTAGATTAGTACGGGATTCCAAGGGCGACCGAATGAACTGGCTATTAGGTTTTACGAGGACAAGATCGACATCCTTTCGGTCAACATAGTTGCTAAACGAAATTCACTTTTGTTCTCGTCTGATATCTGACACGGAAGTAAGGCTTCACGCAACATACAACCCCATCACCCACCTCACTGCTTCATTGTTGCAGCTGAAGTCCCGGCCAGGAACTGTCCTAAGTCCCCCCCCCNCCCCGCGCACCTCATCTATGGAATGATATAGCTAACACACTTCGCACTCTCGTTTGATCACATTTGATCAAACCGTGCACGGCGCACTTAACCCGCGTAGCGGTGCCCCTCAGTTAGTTTGCGACCGTTGTTGTACGACCAAGACATACACATACATAAGGTCGGAGGAACCTATAGATTGATCGCAATCATGGATACTTCTGGGGCTTGGAATGCTCAGGACCCTATTTTGTCTGTCCCTTCACCAGATGACATTCAACAATTCATTGATCTCAATATGCACAGTATGGCCGATCCCCTACAGTTCGACTTCGATTACCATCGACAGCAATCGCAAAATCAGCAGATGATGCATCAAGATGGAATGAGTTCAATGAATGCGGAAATGGTAGGAAACTATCAGATGGGGCATTCTGGGACAATGCAAGAGCATATGCCATCAATGACGACAACCTCGAGCCATTCAGCCATCCTCGGAACTCCAATCGTACACCCACATACTTCCATAGGGGACTTCACGAATCTGGATGCGCAAATCCACTATTTACAAGAGCAAAAGCGCCACCAACTACTACGTCAATCGCAGGAACAACAGCGGAACTTCTTCGCTCAGAATAGAATGATTCCACCGACACCAAATAGCATGGAGATACATAGTGTCAATCAACATTTCTATACTCAAGCCGAGCAGCCGCGATCTGTATATGAGCCCTATCGCCTGAGGGAACAGGAGGTTAGTCCAGTTGAATCGTACTTCAACTTTCATGTCCAATGATTTTGCACATTTCGAGCTATCTGTGAATGGATGTTAATTTGTGAATCATCAGATAGCTTTTACTCCCCTCGTGTCGCCAGCTGTTACCCCTCTAGAAACTCACTTCAGTGTTCCCGAATATACTGTCGCTGCCGCATATTTTAGTCCTTTGAGCTCCCCGGCTTTGCACGCCCAGAATGACCATCAAGCTATATTCGATCATTCTCATTCAGGGTCAACGAATTCCCCTATTGACATGAATGTCGATTCACATTCTGCGCCAGCAAGTTCTATACTCCCATCCCGAAAAGCCTCACGAAAGTCTGTGGCGTCAAAACCTAGGGCCAACACTCGTGCAGTTCGACAATCGCCAATTGTCAAGCCACATCGAAGCAGAAAAAGCGTAAGCATGAGTGTTCAAGCTTTGAGTGAAGTTGTTGAACCGTCGAACTCTCACAACTTCCAAGCTCATGGAACTGGGTCAACAAATTCAGCAGCAAGCACCGATCATTCCGAGAATGGCTCAATATCTCCTGAGCACCTATCAGATATGGCGCCTCCACCATTACCGAGCTCGGCTGGAAGATCACCCTATATCTTGGCACAGAAGGAGAATGCCAAGAACAAGCTACTTCCCCTTAGGTCACCTGCCACGCCAGCTTCACTGATGAGAATCACAAAATCTCCTACTGCAACTGAGTCGATGTTGGACCAGGAAATGGAACTTGATGATCCTGCCTTGGATGCGTTTTCATTGCCAGAAGCTGCGAATACCACAAGACCCGTACTCTCTCGTATAGATACACAGTCTGATGGACAAATGACACCAACTTTAGGCGCGACAGGATCCAAAACTCCAGGGTTTCAACCTTTGCCTTCACCAGTCGTCGCACGTCCTGAGGCATCATCATCCGTGAATCAAAGTCCCCAGATAGATGCTATGAATGGGACAGATGGCGCTGCACGCAAGATGCCACAAACCCTAGCACGGGGCCCCAAAAAGAGAATTAGCAACTCCGTTCTTGCCTCGCCTGCTCTCCTCCCGAAGATATCACCTAGTATTAAACCATTACTTCCTGGTGGTTCATCCCTGCACGACGACAAAACTGCATCACTTCTACTCGCATCGAAGTCGAATTACCAGAACATACTGGAAGGCACCCACCTTCCTGGGATTTCGTATCCCTCGGAATTATCCACCAATTTAACATTAAAACGTACTTCCCACAAGCTTGCCGAGCAAGGAAGACGAAATAGGATCAACTCTGCCCTCACAACATTACATGATATGATCCCTCCCGAATACTACCCCCGCGGGAAATCTAAAGATGCTGTAGGAGACAAAGGCGGTAGTGGTGATGCTGGAGAGAACGATCCCGCAAGCTTAAAGGGCGGGCAAAGTACAAACAGTAAAGCTGCTACAGTCGAAGTTGCAATCGAATACATAAGTCACCTGGAAAAGGTTTTGGCCGAGGCGAATAAACGAGCCGAGGAAGCGGAGCAGAAGCTCAATGAGAAGGAACACTTATAATTATAGTTTTAAGTGGGTAATTTTTG
>NGKF01000001.1:5316489-5337918 GCA_002162555.1 Monilinia aucupariae
GGGGTTTTTAATGGGAGGCAAAATCGTGGGATTATGAGGTTCCAATGACCTGAGCACGAAGCATCTGATTTTATGGCTGAATGAGGATCTGGGGGAATTGCATAAAAAGTTTAATAGCGGGGTAATGCTGAAGGGAAGTCGGAACGAATTCTACTGGGCATAAATATTGCATGTACTTTGGGCATCAGTGATTTTAGGCGATACCTTTTGAAAAATCAAACGCTGGCATTGGGCATTTGTCGGTCTGGGATGAGAGGGTGTGATGATGGGTAATAGATGGGATTAGTCACAGTTCTTGTAGATTCTGTATTCTACCCAAGAAAATAATGTTGATCTTGAACATGAGAAGATTTTTACGGTATGTTCGTGGTGATTTTGTACGTTGTGAGGACGATCCATGCGACCGGTATACTGGTGGAGAATTCTCGCGACTCTTGATTTGAATGAAGGGGGTGCACTTGAAACCATTCTGTTCGTGGGTTTCTGAGGCTATGAAGGGTACGAGAGAGATAGCAGCACCTGCTTCGATATCTCTCGTGTATCTTTGCGTGTGAGACTTAATGTCCCCAAAAGGTATGGCGAAGATGGTGGTCTCCAATACCTCGACGTCTGCTTGAAATTCCCTTTGAATGATATATCTTCACGGCCCCATCGATTCTTTTATACCGTGAGGTTGATGGATGATGCCATTGGGTGCAAGTATATCGTCCCCATGCTTGTAGTTGTCTCGATTTCTTCCCTTCTTCCTGCTCCCTGATTGCCCTGGATATTTTCCTCGAACGTCCGATCGGATCCCCTCATCTGAAAAGTATCCATCCTCTGCTTCAACTCGACTCGACGTACCTCTCCCCCCTCTCTCTCTCTCTCTCAGCCCTCCACGGCACCCTCCAAAACATCAACGTCTAATTCCTCCATAACCCCCAAGATGACGGATAAACTCTCCATGAACCCGTTGACGGCGACGCGCAACATGCGGTTGGTGGTTGCGTGGTAGGTGGTGCGGAGGATGGTTTTGGATGAGGGGGTTGAGGAGTCTGGGGTCGAAGGGGTGGAAGGGGAGATGAGAGAGAAGGTGCGGCGGACGAGGGGAGATAGTTCGGCGTCTACCGATAGGGTTGAGAGGGCGGCGGATGCGAGACGTGAGGTGGGGAGGGGGATGTCGAGGATACTGTTTGTTTTGGAGAAGGGGGGTTAGGTGGGTGGATGGATGGATTTACTTGAGAGGCGGGGCTTGGTGGATAACGAGAGAGAGAGAGTGTGTGTTTCTGGGTAGTGGGGCTAGGGGATATATTCGAGAAGGAAAAGGAGAAACTTACAGCGAACAGAGAAATTCCAACTCGGTGGTTGCCATTGTTGATGTTGTTTGGGAATAGAGAGGTGGTTGGTGTGTTGGAGGGCACTCCGTATGGTATGAGAGGATCAAATGTTGCGCATTGATTTGGTGGGATAGAATGATTGGATGGAGGGATGGAGGGATGGAGGGATGGATTATTTCATAGGGTCTCGCGAACCCGAGAAAGAACCGACCGGGGAGGCATCTATCTACCTTGGAATATGAGTATCAATGATTCGAGTCTGGATATCAATAACAATGCCAGATCAGCCAATCCATTCATGTTTGGGCTGAGATGTACAGAGAGACCGATATATAACCAGAGAGAAGCAGAGTATGAATAAGCCACAAGTTGAGGGGCCTGTCGCGTCGAGGCTATGTTGTTCGGCGGTGAATGCAGGCAGGGTAAGATTTAGGGCGAGTGAAGTATTTTTCCCCCTTCTTTCTTAGAACGAGTTGATTAACTAATGGACGACAGGTAGCATGATGCCATGATACAGAGGAAGAGGAAAGGGTTCCTAGACGGCAAGGCTTGAGATACACTCAGTACTATTTATTCTTCAAGTGTTATTGTTGTTGTAATCGTCTACTGAGTACTCGTCGTCTACCGAGTAGTCTACCGAGTAGTCGTCTAGCTACGAGTAGATGGTGGGAGCTCTGGTAGTTACTACTCGAGTAGAGTACAGTATGTATTGTACTGTACAGCGTTTATTGTTATCTATTGGCATCCTCACTCGACTCACCTAGATATTGGACTGGACCATAAAAGAAAAAGAGACAACAAGAAAGGAAAGGAACGGAAAAACAACAATAATAACCATAATCATAAACTAAACAGCGCATAAATTTAATTGTTATTATTTTGGCTCTGGCTCTGGTCTTGATTTTGGTTGCTGGGTCAGAATCATTACTATAAACAGACTAGTAAATTGTTATTGATCACACATCCTGCAGGACACAGGACACACATAGGGACATACAAATCTATCAGAATTCCCTATCAATTATTTTAGGAAATCCCTCCTCTACATCTACCTCTACCTCCTCCTTCTCTGATCTTGAATCGCTCTATCATTTTGGGACATTGGCTTTTCTTAAGAATATATCTTCATTAACTCTTGTCCCCTTACCTTGGGAAATCAGTATCCTCACTTATTTCCTCTACTGTGCGTTGCGCTGCGCTGCGTGCAAAAGTGTTCCTTTGTTTTTTTGGTTTATCAAATCAACAACACAACAACAACAACAACTACCCACCTCGAGTACCTCCTGAGTATTCACCACCCCCNATCGCGCTTGCATACAATAAGCAATATACCTTCAATCGCTCTATATTAATACGCTCGAGCTTCGCGACTGCCGAAAGACTTGGTGCCTTTGCGTACCTTCTTCCACGATGCCTCCTTCCTCTCAATTGAAGTATGGGCAAATTATCGAGTACATCCCAGGTATGTCACTTTGTTCCCAATATATCATCACAACATCATTCACGGTGCGGCGCGAACCATTGAGTATTATCGGCTCAGTATCATTATATTATTGATATCATGCATCAAATGGACTATAGTTCTCTGCTCGAGTGGGCAACATTACTCCCGAATGATAGATATATTGGCGCCTGCGCAAAGCAAGAATCAAAACAAGCTCGGGATGAGAACAAACCGTTCCACTGGCTAACATATGCAGACCGATTGTACTTAGCATCTTATACGACACCCCCCTCCCCGGATACTCTCTTTCCGTACCCTGAGCAGCAGAGCTCTAGACGGTCTCCGACGAAGCGGTCAGTGAGAGCTGCAGATGGACCTTCAGTCGTCTCAGACAAAAACCGAGAACCACCCCATTATTTCTCCGTCGATGATACCCTCCTGTACAATGCCTTCCATCATGACTTCGGACCATTACATATTGGACACCTCTATCGGTTCGCGGTTCAGTTTCACGACATCCTTGGCGCTCCCGAAAACAAGAATAGACCGGTTGTGTTCTGGAGTAAAGCAGATGCGCGTAGTAAGCTACTCTGCTGCATGGAACTTCGCCGGGCAAACCCGCTAACTGAGTGACTTAGGCCGAGCCAACGCTGCGTGTCTCTTAGCCACGTATATGGTCTTGATCCAATCCTGGGCACCACATCTCGCGCTTGCGCCAATCGCTCAAGCAGACCCACCTTTGATGCCTTTCCGCGATGCAGGATACAGTCAAGCAGACTATGGTATTACCGTTCAAGACGTCGTGTACGGCGTCTGGCGCGCAAAGGAGCAAGGATTCTGTGCTCTCCCACAATTTGACCTCGAGGAGTATGAGAGATATGAGCGTGTAGACCAGGGTGACTTCAATTGGTTGACTCCCGACTTCCTCGCCTTTGCTTCCCCCCAGCATCACCCAGTGCAACCCATCCTTCCTTCTTCTCCACTCTATGCGACTCTGCCAACAACTTTGGAAGACGTGGATACCCACCCCACATTACCCACGCCTTTCAAGAATGTTTTGAAGCATTTTACATCGCGAAACATTGGCTTGGTGGTTCGTTTGAACTCGGAACTCTACTCTCCATCTTATTTCACGTCGCTGGGCATTGAACATTTGGATATGATCTTTGATGATGGCACGTGCCCACCACTGAGTGTTGTTCGAAAGTTCATTACTTTGGCACATGAGATGATTACTGTCCAGAAGAGGGGCATTGCCGTTCATTGCAAGGCGGGCCTTGGACGAACAGGGTGCCTGATTGGAGCATATTTGATTTACCGATATGGATTCACTGCCAATGAGATCATCGCGTATATGCGTTTCATGAGACCGGGAATGGTCGTTGGTCCTCAACAGCATTGGCTCCATCTGAATCAAGGAACCTTCCGAGAATGGTGGATTGAAGAGCAATTTGAGTTGAGAATGAAGGAGAAGCTCGCCAACATGGCTCCAGTCACACCAAGAAAGGGACATTTTACCAAGAGCCAAGTTGTTACTCCTCCAAATGGCAACCAAAGAACCCCGCTTGGTGAAGTGGACAATGAGAGAAGCCATAGCATTGGAGCCCAGGAGGATTACTTGCCAGCACCGACACCGGGCCAGCCAAGAAAGACAAGCAGGCTTGATCGCCACCATCCATATGGACGACATGCTTCGGCGTATAGCACCACCGATGACGAGAACACGTCTCGAGAAACTGAAGTGATCTCAATCCATCGCTCATCGACTGATGCTACCGAATCTGAAGAGGAATGGCAACTCCGCATGCGGACCACCCGTAAATCATCCAGATCCCCTGCTCGGAGCGAAAGGTCAGGAAGATCTATGAGCCAGACCACGACTACAATCTACACATCCATTGATGATAGCAGCTACGATGTTGAGAATATTGGTTCCGGGGGTCGACCTAAGACACCATCTACCATCAAATCCGGCAGTGGCTCGCTTGGGAAGGTTCGAGGCAGCCCTAAGCGCAGTGGTGACAGTCTTCGAAACAAGGAAACTTCTGGGGCCGTCCGCAAAACCAGCGGGAGGATTGGCAGTGTCACCACTCGCAAAGTCTCCGGCTTGTAAATGAATCATGATACGAAAGCAATCTCTGTACTTGATAGTACCTTCGACTTGCATTTTAGAATTCTGGCGTCCATGTTGTTATTGCAGCACATATGAAACGAATGCGGAAAGGGGTGTGTGGCGTTATCGAATTGAACTTTATCGTCTGCTAGTGCAAATGTTGAGTATATTGTCAAGCTTGTTTGGTTTCTGTTGGCATTTACACCTACTTGTCTTGTGTATTGGATGGAGTTACCTTGGGATTGTGTTCATCTTGTCTTCTGGCTCTTGCTTGGACTTTAATGATAAAGGCGGCTATGGGTTGGATGGCTATATTGAAAGTGGAGTGCGGAGAGGGCCGCCGCGGGTGCTGGTGGGGGAAGGGTGGTTTTTCTATATGTCTCTTGGCTTTTGGGATGGGCTTGGGATTGGGGTCTGGGGTGGTACTTGTGCGTGTTGGTTGTCTTGATTGTTCGTCTTTTTTACAAAATTATTACGAGATCATGAGAATTGAGAATGGTGTGGTGCTGTCTGCGCCTGGATGTGTGTAACTGGCCTGGGCTACTTACTACAGAACATACCTACGTACGTTAGTACTACACATAGGTAGAATTAAATCCAATCATTGTTAAAATACAACCTTTAATGAGTGATTGAGTGAGCGAGTCGAGGGTTTATCGGCTTTGGATTGTCCCGGCTTGATATTGGTTGGTATTGGTATTGCATCTTGAACCCAGCCATCCTTGGCGTCTTTTCCCATAGGCCACGCCAGCCTGATTCTCTTCCCTTCCCACTTACTTAGTTGGATGTACGAGTAAGTTTGGAATCGCTGACCTCCTTCCTGTACATCATCAATCGTCTCAGTAGACCAAGTGCTGCCCCCGCCGCAAGTCCTCGGCTTCATCATCTCCTTTCCTTTCCTTTGCATTCCTTTCCTTTCCTTTACATTGTTATCTTCTCTATTCTTTGTCTTTATCATGTCGGTTTATTTGGTTGGTTTGTTGGAGAATGGGAGTGAGCGTGAGCGTGAGCGTGAGAGTGAGCGTGAGCATGTGTTGGGGGTTAAAGTTTATTTGGTTTCTGCTCTCTCCATGAGCTTCTTATGAGCGTGGGGTTGCGTTGGTTTTTTTTGGCGGGGCGGGAGGATTGGGTTTTGTGTGGATGGATGGATGGATGGATGGATGGATGGGGTGGATGGATACCTTTTCTTTCCTTTTCTTCTTTTTACATACGAGGGCTTGCTGGGAGAGGGATATACATATTTGGTCTTTTGGGAATATTCTTGGAGCCTCTTTTTCTTTGGGAATGGAATGGAATGGAATTGAGGAAAGAAAGAAAGGAAGGAAGTTGGAATGGCAAGTTCGGAATGGTCATGAGGTTAGGGTGGGTTAGGTTGGTGGGTTGGTGAATTGGTGGGTTATGTATGGAGAAGGGGTTTGGAAGGAGAATGAGCATGATAGATGCAAGGGGTGTGATGGCTACGATTTAGGGCTTTATGATTGGGTTGGGTGTTTTGGATGTTTTTGAAAGGTGGAGTGGAAAGAGAGAGGTAGAAAAGGTAGAAGAAATCATTCCTGTGATTGCTTACGCTAAGCGGTGAATTCACCAAACCCAAACCGCACTTCGCTGTCTCGGTGGTGCGAGGTCATCGGTGTACTAGTTACTATGGGATCATCTTTACAATTCGCATGAGTTCCGTGTTGAAGCAGGATGGGCGACGCAATCACAATGGTCTTTACGTATAGCGCGATAAGGTGCAGCGTGGACATCGCCCCACTCCTGGTGCTCCGGCAAAGTTGTTCGACGATCGCTTTTGTGGCAGGTTCGTTGGTGGGAGATGAAGATGGAGATGGAGATGGAGATTCGATCATGGTTGCTAGAAGTGGGGTTCTGCCGGCTTGATCATAGGGGTTCATGTCTGCTCCAAGGAAAACGCATTGCTTGATCTGATCGAGGCACCGCTCTGTATCTTCCAGGGTGCAACTTCTGAGTGGCAGGGCCAAACGATGGAATTGCCAGGGAATTTCTGTCCGTGTGACGAATCGATTGGCGATGTTTTCGTAGACTATAATGGCCGGAGCGTAACCGACGTGGCCGTATGATACAGAAGGGTTTTGAGCTTGCGCGATGTTCCGTATATGCTGTGCTGCATTGAGGCCTTGGTTGTCCTGAAGCGAGAATTGTATTGCTCTTTCTGGCCCGTAGAAATCTACTAGGACATGGTATGCATGAGGAAGTACTCGCATTGGATTTCGAAGAAGATCGTGTAGTACTGCTGTACTCTTCGACCATTATGATCGCGCTGCTCTAAGAGGCCGCTATCTTTAAACATCCCAAGAAAATTGATAAGATCACCAGATCGTCACTAAAACGATTGGCGTCCAGAACATGTAGGAAGCTCTCACCCATGGCATTTTCACCGTCTAGAATTGATACCTGATGCAATCATGTACTCGTATTCAAGAACTTCTTCTCTTTTCGTCCAGCTACTGCAACATACTGAAGTGGTGTATTGCCTGCTCCATCAGTCTCATCTTTTTTTGAAGAGATGTACTAGTGTTGCGAGGATATGATGGATGGTCAGGAAAATCGATCATACACATGCAGACAGCATGAATTTGAGCTACGCCACAATCGCATACGGGCCATGGGCCGAGTGCAATATCCACATGTTCATTTCTGCAAGATATCGCGTGTAGGATGGATGGTCGACGTCGAGGATCTAGTTTCTGACGCAGAAGAGAGTTCGTTTCATTGGAAGGAATTATAGAATTTGTATCAAACAACTGGTAATAAGTTTGATCCGGGCTTTCAGGTCTTGGATTGACCATATAGCAGTCTTCATCAACGGTAGTCTCCTGTTTCTCGTGCATGTTATCCTCTTCTTGACAAGGCAATCTAGGAGGCCAGAACCTTATTTCGTGATGGACTTGGGCACTTTTCTATTCAGTGGTTCTATAAAATCAGTTATCATCTTCCCATTGATAGCCCCAAGCTTTGGTGAGTCTTCGAAACCGAGTGGTGTGTCCAATGGGTCCGGGGTAAGATAGATCAGCATCTAGACCTGGTACTCAAGATGTAGCCAAGAAACCGTTCTGGACAAGGTCAAGTTCTATTTTGCCCTCTCAAACAGCAGCTTCTCGTCGCAATCGGCCCATGAATTCCTGCCTCGAATGCGGCTTCAGAAGGTAGCTCCGGGATTCTAATCTATCATTGCACCTTCGAGACCTGTTGCACACGTCAGCCATTGTACGTGAGAACTTGACCGTTGAACTTACGATTGACTCGAGAATCAACAACCGGCAGCAGCTATTTCTCGCAATATGCCGGCGGGGCTCAGATTTCGCATTTGACAAAGGAAGATGGCTCATGTTCACGAAAATACTCGCGGTCTCTAGATGACGTGAGGAAATGTGAACAAACCATCATCATCCGAGTTGCTCACTTGATAGAGTGTTGGCTTGGGTATTACAGCATCATGTGATTCGATGTTGTGAGTGGCGAGTGAAGTGTTTGACTACTATAGAGTAGATATCACATCACTACTACTCTACTACTACTCTACTACTACTACATGATGGATTCGAGAATATCCAGGCATGAATAGATGCTGTAGACCCGAAGTTAAAGATTCTCCACACACGACTAGGTAATTCTCGTCAACGAAAATCAAAACCAAAATCGAAGACATCAAAGACATCGAAGACAGACGGATCTTTTCCCACGGAACGTTACACTGCCACACAAAATACGGTTGGCAGAGCCATACCAAGCACATCTGACCACATCCACGAAAGAACCAAACCGCTGTCCACCAGAGCGTCACTTCGAACGTCATATTGTGTCTAGATGATGAACCGGGTTCGGGACTGCCGATTACTAGTATACGATTATGAGATCGCAAGGTTGTGGAATGAGAGCGGTGCGATGGGTCTTTGATGGCGTGCACCCGACTGGCTGACCGTTTTGTTGTTATACAGCTGCGCAGAAGATTATCTCTTGCATGAGTCTAGAGTGCAGTTCGCACTACCACCTTGAATCTAATAATTCTTCAAACCGAGGTGGGTAGCGCGAGATACTTCATACAGAGGTCAAAAAATGAACACAAGTCATACAACAGATAAATGTACGCGTTATAAGGTAGTAGCATGTTGCAATATTATTATTATTATTCACTTCTCATATTCGCCTAATAAAATCTATGTGTTACAAAAACGCCTTTGCCCCCTGAATCCTAATCCACAATCCTATCCGTGGTATCATTTTAATCTTGATGCTCGTTCCCCTCCAAAACTTCTACCAGTTGATCACGCCGGGCATGAATTCATTGATGAGTTCCATATAGTATGGCTGTCAATAGTTAGCTTGACGTTCTCTATGCATTTGCAGATAATCATACCTTGAGCTCTGCCACATTTGGTGGTTTATCAGCCTTGCTATAGAGATCGAATGGATTGAACTCCTTCAAAGCAGCCAGTATCATTAGATCTACCTCACTCATCAGGTGTTTATATCCGCCCTCGCTATGCAATGCATAAAATGAATGATATCTTATCATTGCAAGCGCTGCTGGTGGCAGATTGGACTGCTCTTTGCAAATCTGGTACAGATATTCATCATGGCCCCACGACATCATGACGTTATCCAATCCGCAATTGGGCTTGTAGACTCCATACTTGGTGTTATAGCGAGGGTCATTATAGTCTGGATTGTTCTTGAAACTTTCATTCAAGATGTTGCTGTATTCGAAGGCACAACCGACTGGAAAGGTATCTCCGACAACGTCCCATTGACCATTAGCTCCAAAAGAACTCCAGAGTTTACCCAGGTCATGAATCAGTCCAGTAAATTGCATCCAGCGTGGTCTACCATCCCTCCGCATTGCCTCTGCGGTTTGTAAGAGGTGCTCAATTTGGCCCACTTCGGTGTCGGGATCTGACTGATCAACGTATTTCTCAAGACGCTCCATCGCTTGCCATACTGTCATTGGAACTCGTTCCCTTGCCTCGAACTCTTTACGAACTTGGACGTTAAATTCGTAGGTCTGCTTCTCATGCTGTCTAACAAAGTGTTAGCTTGTATGTAATTCAAGAAAGAGGGAGGTTATTTCTTACTCTTCGTAGAAGCTTTTTACGTGATCTTTCGCCGCACTATACTGTCGAAATAGTGTTTGTCTTGCTTCGATCTCGGCCTCGGATGCTTCGTCTATTGGCTCTCCTCTAATCAATGCTCGGAGACGGTTGAGTTCGTCGATGCTGTCTGAGGTTTCGTCCATTATCTTGCCATTTGGGCCATTTGGGGCAGCGATGGTCTGCTGTGTTTGAATTTTAACAACTGAAGACATGGTTGGGAAGATGGATGGGAGTAGAGTATATTAATATTAGAAAGAAGGGGGGTAGTTACGAAGTTGCTTTCAAAGGAACTGGAAAATAAAAGAACATGAATTCGGGAACCCGAGAGGCATGCAGTGCAGATTTATAGAAAATGGTAACGACTAGCACTTGGCTGGGATCGCTACTACCTGAGCATTGTAACATGTAAGTAGGGTCCAAGGAGGGCCATGATGCTGCCACGACTCATGAGTTGTGCTTCAAAGCGAAAGGGAAATAATGATGGATGCAGGACTCCTTCGGAGACTGAGAGGGATCATGGCGTGGGGGAGTCAATGCGGGGAGTGACAGATGGGAGTGGAACCTCGGATTTCGGATTTCGGATCCTTGATGATCGAAAAGTCAATCTAGCGATGAATCTCGATAATTGCCGTATTGGGTGACGAAGGGGAGATTTTCGTGAATTGGCAACTGCCATTTTTGATTCGCGCGCGGAACTCAAGGACCGACCAGACCAGACCGGGACCAGGCCAACCAGACCAGCACCACCAGACCAAGTGGCTGGACTGGTGGACTTCCCATGGAAAACCTGATGCACTTGTTCAGCCGGGCCAATGGGATCATTCTTGGCGATATTCAGAGTTTACCCCAAGGACGAGCGAAGTACGGGTTGCCAGTCTCGTCATCATTCAACACAAGCATCAACGGCGTTGGTAACGACGACGACGATGATGATGATGATGTTGTTGATGTTGTTGATGCTTTTTCATGGAAAGATGGAAATTCTTGATACAAAGAAAGTACGGTGGTACTTTACTCGAGTACTAGCTAGCACATGAAAGTTTAATCATTAGTAATCATTAGTAATCATCAGAAACTATCCACCATTACCAATACCCCTCTCGATTTCTCAACCCATCTCTCTATACTCGGGTACTCGTGCGTGTAGATCAACGGGACCAGTTATTCTTCTTCTTCTCCAAGTTCCTTTCAAATCGATTGACCCTGGCGACCGATCTCGGATTGAAGGGTAACATTATCGGTCGGGCTTGGCATGTGTGAGGAGAGAAAGAGAGAGGGACGGGTTACAGTAGTATTATTCCCTCGGACTCTCACCGGCTCTAAGGATGCAGAAACAAGTGTTGAAGCTTGTCCAGAAGCTGCCTTTGCGAAGGTCAAAGTAATATCGCGAATAAGATCTACATTCGAGGAAGATGGATCACCGCACATGGAGGAAGTATCGTAAGAATGGGTGTGTTTTTTTACCTTGGCTGATCTCGAAGCGACTCGGCGTCGATTTATCTCGTCTTCTCAACAGCCCGGGAACGTTGGAGGGTGGTTTGGACGGTGGCGGGTGGAAGAGAGGCGGTGGGAGACGGATAGGAGAACCTGATAGGGTAGAAGGGCCAGTGGAGATGGCCGTAAGCCTCTACTTTGAAGAGCTGCCATGGGGGAATTTGGAGGATAAAGGTTGGAGGACCTGCCCCAACACGCATTGATTTGAAGCAAGACTTCAAGCGGGTTGCACCTACTTTCTCAAGGGCCTCTCCAATCGCACAGGGTACACAAATGGTTGCGTCACGTCGCCCGAGTTATCCAAAGATAAAAGCTAGGGTTACTTTTCGGGAGAGATGCGGGGAAGGTAGAAGCCAGTTTTCTAATTCCAAAAGGAGTCGGTGCTTTTATGTGCGGCCCCGCACAGGAACTTATTAACAACTCGGGGCCTGCTTCTTCGGCGGAGGTTGTTAGTGGAATTTGAGCCAATTTGGCCACATTAGACGCCTCTACTGCCGTTGATCCTCTATGCTTACGACCAGCAATCTTCCGCCTATGGTTCTTTGATTGGACTTGGCGAATTGGGTGAATCAGCAGGACTTGGAAGTGGTATTGGTGAATGTGTGGCCCAGAGAGTATACCAAAGCGTGACAACTCTGCACATTTTCCCGATCATCCTTCGCTGCGACGTTGAACTCTTGAACTTGCAGACAGACGTGTCTAATCATTTCACATCCTCCACGATGCTTCGAGCACCAATGTGCTTAAGAGGTGGTGCCTTATATGGAGGCAACGTAAAGAGATTCAAGTCGATAACAATGTCGAGTTTGATGTTGAATTGCATGTCTCGCGACTACTCGTCATGCTTAGCAGTATGAAATATTTCTCCAGGTCCGCGGGCTCTTTCTCCCATCGAAATGATAATATTTTGAGCGATTGCGTGTGATCACCATGCAGTTCAACTTCTCTCACTTCGGTATTTGTGGTCGTGAACTTATGACAGGACGACCTTGAATGTATAGTCTCAGTTTATTTTTTATGAATCTTTTCTCCCAGGCTGCGGAAGGTAAATTCTTACCAGCCACTAGGTAGGTATTCGAACGAGACATATCCTTTCGGCTTGTCCATGGACGATTGATGGGTGATAAATGAGATCTTGCTCGCTCCTTGGAACGGTCTTACTTTGTGTCAATAGGTAAGGGATTCCTCTCTCTGTGTTTTTGTCGGTAAATGAGAATTGGTATGAGTGTGAACGTGAATGTTCAGATCGGGTGGAGAAGATCAAAGTCTCGCTCGCGTTGGAGCCCAACTTTGAGATGTAGAAAATGAGAACAGAGGGGATTGTGAGGAGATAGCTTACGGCTTGGCTTGTATGTCCTTCAAATAGATATGCTGATGGATGGATGGATGGATAAATTGAAGAACTTACGAAATTTCTGGTATCCTGTGGTTGGGGGTTGGCAAGCTGGGTAAATATTATCACAAAAGGGTCTCTTTGTGACTTCAGGAGAGTTTTCTAACTTTACCCATCGGGAAAGGACCGGAAAAGCAATCACAAAACTGTCTACCTTTGAATTATGGAATGTGCACACTTGAGTGAACCCCTATTGCCGATCGAGAGCCAAGATATCGAGTAAACGAGATTTATTAATTTAATTCCAATACGAAATCTATAGAGTCCGTGTGGAGAATGGCCAGCCTTTATCTTTCTACCAAATGCAATCAAAGCCATTTGATTATATAGCAAGAATGCTCATCAAAGATGTGAGCATTCACTGGTTCTAAACTCTTGCCATGCCCAATCCTTGATTAGGTGCGTCCCCCTCTGAGAATTTTCCCGATGACCACGGATGATTTCGAGTAGCCCCCTACGAGGCATAGGTATCAACGAGAACTTTCAAAACCAATCGTCCTTCGTCATCCTTGATTCTACCAGCCATTGCAAAGGCCTCCGGGATACTTTCGAATCCCTTGTATCTCTGTGTGATCAACTTGGAGAGATCTGGAAGTAAAGGATCCTTGCTCGCCACCAGTTCGATCGCATCGGCGTAAGTGTTTGCGTATCGGAAGACGCCTACGAGATCAACTTCTCGTAGAGCCGCGGCAGAAATTGGTAATGTTTGGATGGGCGTTCCCATTCCGATTAGCATTATCTTCCCTCCAGGTTTGGTTGACTGGCGTACGTTAGCTCCAACCGCTCCGTGACATATCATTGGACTTACATATATCGAAGCCTGAAGGCATGATTCAACACCTGTACACTCAAATACGGCATCGACTTCTCCTTCTCCAGATGCTTCCTTGACCAATTCGGCAACCTCTTTCGCGAATGCCAGCTTATCTTCAATCGACTGAGGCCTCTTCATGGGAACCAAAAGTTTCGCATCAGCAAAGTTGTTCTGAAGCGCGAAATCTAATCGGTCAGGCTGTATGTCTGCTATAACAATCTTCTTGGCACCGGTGACTCTACACATCGCGGCGCACAAGAGACCCACTGCTCCGGCACCAAATATGAGAACAGTCTGGCCCTTTGGTAGAGCTGCTCTCCTTGTACCGTGAATGGCGACGCTAAGAGGTTCAAGTATGGCACCGAGCTCGAGAGACACCTCTGATGGCAATCTAAAATGGTGAGCACGTGGCAGGAAAAACACCGAATCAATACATACTTGTGGCAATATGCTGCAGGATGATTGATGCGCTCCTGCAGGGTTCCTTGGAAGTGTGGGAAAGCTTTCGCCGAACTTCGAAACTTCATTTCTTTGCAAATATTGTATCTTCCAGCTGCACACAAGTCACAAGTCTTGCAGGGAAGTCCAACTTCCAGCGCCACATGATCTCCAACCTTCAAACTACTGACTTCGGAGCCGACGGCAGTAACAATACCAGCAGATTCATGACCGAGAGTCATGGGCTCTCTTACAATAATGTCTCCATTTCGGTAGTGGTTGTAGTAATGCAAGTCAGAACCGCAGAGCCCGGTGGCCTGTACAGCAACTTGTACCTCTGCTGGCTCAGGTGCCCCAAGGGTCCGAGTTTCCTTCCGAATGTTAGCCAACGTATTCTTGCCTGTATGCACGAAGCACTGGACAGTTCCCACTCACCACTTTCAGGTCTTTGGCGCCGTGAAGCACAGAAGCTTTCACTTCTTCTGGCCGACTGCTTTCGATATTCTCGGTAGAAGTCATAATGATCGGTGAATTATTTGGTTGCCAGAGATGTATGCTGTTTTGATCCAAACGAAGAGATTAGAAGTTCTTTCCAAGGTCAAAATGACTGACTGGCTAGTTGTAACTTTCCACGCCCAATGTACTCGAGTAGTACCTTTGTACCTTTGTACTTGGGTCCTTTGGTACTAAATAGCGTGTGCTACGAGCTGTTACTTTGGCCCCTTGCAATTGGTGTCGGATAAATCAATTAGTCCACCAGTCGAGCAATAAATAGCTGGGACCCGGTGGACTAAAGATCCAACAGCAAGTTGGCAACAGATCGCTCGTGCGAAAAAGCCCTTCATGCAGGTAAACGGTCGGGTTATGACGGTTTTTGATAAGGAAGCGGGAGACATGTCATTTTTACCTCCCCACGAGTCACGACTCCACTCTCGGAATTTGGCATCTGGCGTTTGGGAACTGGCATCCAGAACATGATACACGTTTAGCCTTTCGGGCGCGGGCGCTTGTCGGAGGGGAAGCACAATCGGTAGGGTGATGCGTTCATGATCAATTGGCAGATGAGAAGATAGATGTAAGACAGGACAAAAGATAACCTCCAGACACGACACGACACGAGACGAGACGAGACGAGACGAGACGACGAGACGAGACGAGACGAAACATCACAATGGCTACCGCAGCATCAGCATCAGCAGCACTCTTCTCTTTACAAGGACAAACAGCCCTCGTTACTGGTGGTACTCGGGGTATTGGACAGGCTGTTTGCATAGCACTTGCAGAGGCAGGAGCAGATTTGATCTTGATCCAGGTACAGTAATTCGAATTGCCTTTCTCGTATTTCACATCTCACATTTCACATTTCACATTTCTCATTTCGCATTTCGTGAAGCTGAATGGGAATTGATGTGGACTGACGAATCCTTTGATCCAGCGCAATCGTGACAATCTCGAGACCCAGAAGGCTGTCGAAGCTCTTGGCAGGAAAGCTACCATATACATCGCGGACCTTGCATCAAAGGAAGAAGTCGCCGGCCTCACATCTACCGTCTTGAAAGATGGCCACTCGATACATATCCTCATAAACTGTGCGGGAATCCAACGACGTCACCCGAGCCATGAATTCCCGGATAACGACTGGGATGAGGTGTGTATCTTCTGTCCTAGACTTGTAGAGCGTGAATGGATTATGCTAACAATCATTACCTAGGTAATCCAAGTCAACCTTAACACAGTCTTCTCCCTCTGTCGCGATGTTGGTGCCCACATGTTGAAGCTCGAACCATCTGCTTCCACCGGCCGACGAGGTAGCATCATCAATTTCGCCAGTCTGCTTACCTTCCAAGGGGGTCTGACTGTTCCTGCATATGCAGCATCGAAAGGTGCGGTAGCACAGCTTACCAAAGCCTTATCGAACGAATGGGCGTCGAAAGGAGTAAATGTCAATGCAATCGCCCCAGGCTACATTGAGACGGAGATGAATACTGCGTTGTTAAAAAACCCAGAACGATTGAGAAGTATCAGTGAAAGAATACCAGCTGGTCGATGGGGTGTCCCAGAAGATTTCAAGGCAAGTGTCGTCTTCTTGGCGAGCAAAGGAAGTGCTTATGTCTCGGGACATGTTCTCACGATAGATGGTGGTTGGATGGGCAGATAAATCTTCATCATGTACTTGGAGACTAGAGTAATTTTCTGATTTGTAGTCACCCCCTTCGTTTTCTTCGTCGTTATCGCTTGGGATTTGGGTGCATTCTCGTGTCCAACGCACGCTCTGTCGGTTTACGGCTGGGCTGGCATCACAGACCTGGAAGTTTTATTCGTCAATACCGCGATGCTCAGACTGTTGCTTCAAGTTCCATAGTGATGGAGTACAGACATCGATCTCCTTATTTTTGAAATCTAAGGAAGCATTCACAATATCGTTAAGCACTCTCATATCTATAGCTTTTAATCATGAAATCGATAGCCAGCCAGCTAGTCAACACAAATGAGACAAATAAAAGCGCCGACCATTGTCTCAGCACCATTGAGAGACGAATACTGCCCCCACCAGCTTTAACTCCATCCACCAGTGACCGAGCTCAATTGCAAAACTCCGCCATTCTCTTCCGTTGTCCATGGTATCACTAAATTCATTTCCCAATATCCCGTCTTCAAGCATCTTTTCACTCCAACCTCCCCCTTCCCACGCCACCACACGGAATCATCCCCTGGCCTCCATCCATTCTCCTCCAAACCATCTCCACGCTCCTCTCCCTCTCCCCCTCCCCCTCAACCTTGACCCACCTCCCTTCTCTCGCCTCCCCCTTCTTTCGTCGAGTCGACAATGACCACTTCAACCTCATAAACTTAACTTCGGTGTTGAGTTTGGCGTAGAGCGATCGCGTGCGTGAAATCGCCGTGGATGATGGCTGGAGACCGCTGGGCTCAAAGGTTGGGGATGAGGAGCGGGAGGTGGAGGTGGATGGCGTGGAGAATTTGGAAGAGCCAGAGGGTTGGGGACTCAGGGTGGGAAATTTGGAATGAGAGAATGCGGGGGCGTGTGTGGAGAGGGGTCTGCTACGGCCACATTTGAAGCTATGGTGGGTAGAGGAGGTGTGCGTGGAGGTTGGGGTGGTGGGACGGAGAAGAGGTGCATCCATTTCCATATCCATCTTAGACTTGGTTCGAGGGAATTATTGTGTAGGGAAAATAGGACGAGGGAGATGGAAAATCCTGTAATTAGATTCCAATGATCCAAACAATGCTGGAATTCGAAATTTGGAAAGAGAGAGAGAGAAAATCGGACGTTTACGATGCACCGGCAATCAAGATGAAATCTAAGATGTTGATCGGATTATTGCGCTCTGCCACGGAAGCCACTGAGATGTACGAGTATAGATAGTAGATAGAAGCAACCATCATCTCCATCCAAACCCCCTCTTTCTTATATGCCCCCTCCATCCCCTGTCCCCCCTCCCCATCTGCCTTCTCTCCCAAAAATCAATCAAGAATACGATTCCCGTCACGACATAGCCAAAAATACCACTCACCTCGCTCTCCCCCTCCCCCTCCCAAAATCAACCAACCACGATTCCCCTCCCATACATACCATTTGAGACCCCGCGGCTATTGGCATCTCGACCACAGACAAGCATGAAGAAGCAACAATTATAACGAAGAGGAATCTCCCAATACACATACGGTCCGTACCAATATTCTGCATGGGACATTTGACGATCAATGATTGGTATGGGAAAGTCGAGAGGAAGAGGTCGGGGCCGGTGGTGGCACCAGTTTGGCCGGTGGGTGCGCGAGTATATTTGAAACGGAAAAGCTACAGGCTGTGATTCTTTCCAGGGGATTTAGGCGCTTGACGGGGGGGTTGAGGTTTTTGGGGTTTTGGTTTTTGGTTTTTGGGGGAGGGGAGGGAGGAAGCTTTGCCCATTGCTCTTTTCATTGAAATTTTCTTCATTGCTTCTTGCGACTTCCACTGGTGTGTATGAAGTGCTGTGTGTAGTCCCTTGATCATCATCTTCTATCTATTGCTTTACCGGAGATTTCAAGCTTGCAGCAACTGGAAAGGGAAGAGAGTACTCGAGTAGATGACTCCGAGAGGGTCACAGTCACGTGCTCACACCACTCCAGAATCCGCATTATGGTTGGTGGACTGTCCGAGTAGAAGTTGTATCCTTTGAAGCGCAATTCAACCCGCGATGAAGAGTTATGGTCGCTGGATTACATATGACTGTAGAGTGCAGTGCAGTGCAGTACCGTACCGTCAGTATATGCATTTGGACAACGCATCGATAGTTTAATACTGACTGTAATAATAATAAAGTGCGATGGTTTATCAAAGTGGATGTTTTCCGAGACCATCACTTTTCCTTAACAGGGACGAGATGGACATTTCATCCATCCAGTAATCTTAAGCGATTACCACATGACCATTACTCGAGCATTAGTATTCATATTACGAGTACTGGATTGAATATTGAGTATTGAGTATTGAGTATTGAGTATTGAGTATTGAGTATCGAGTAGAGTAATCTCTGATTCTTCTGCCTCTGTCTCCATGGAGACAAACATACGGGCGATGAATTACAATAAGACATTTGAAAAGGTTGCATATTGATGTGTATGGTAAGTAGTGCAGGACTTCTTCTGGTGCTTGATGCTTGATACTCGAATACTTACTTCATCTACTCGAGTAGAGAACTACTCGAGTAGTTCTCTACTCTGCTCTATTTTATCCTACTCTGCTCTACTCTACTCTACTCTACTCTACTCTGCTCTACTCTATCCTACTCTACTCTGCTCTACCCTCCTTTGCTCTACTCTGCTCTGCTCTATTCTGCTCGTCAAACTCTCTTTCCATTCACTCTTCACTACTCGCGATCCTTATCCTTTACTCTACTTGACCTTCCTCCTCCGGAATCCGTCCTCCGTACACATACCACTTAGTCTTTCTGGAGATTACCCTGCCTGTGCTAATCCTTCCCTCGTTTCAAATCTCCACCCCCCCTGCAATTCCTCCTTAAGACCGAGAAATTATTTGATACTTTGAGCGTCTTGGCGGTCCCTGGCACTTGCATCCTGTCAATTAACCCGGTGTTAGGTTATTCATAACCTCCTACCCGTACAACAACCGCGCTGCTATACCTGCTTGTGGGTGGGATCTGCTTTAGACTTTTACAAATCCTCTCCAGTCTTAAGAATAGGCTTTAGAGGGTTCAAGGTTGTGCCAAAGTGAATCATCTTCGCCCATTCATAATATCACATTATTGGCTTTACGATTGATTTGATTGTTGATTGATAAGGACAGCACCATTTCTCCGTTTCTCCATCTCTCCATCTCTCCATACCTCAAAGTAAAAGTTTCAGAAAAGAAGAGCAACCATGGAGACAGCAGAAGAATATGACAGGCGACCAGCCTTCACGAGAAGATCCCCATCCCCAACCAGAACACCCAGGCCAGCGATAGGGGCAACGGGTGGCTTCTCTCGATCCGTCTCCACGGCCTCCGAAGGCTCGGTTTTCTCTGGCAGATCAAGTGCGACGAGTCGCGCATCCGAATACAGTTCAATCGGAAGCTCGGTTTCACGATCATCATCTGCGAGTTATGGAAACAGAACACCCATGGCAGGTTCGGAAAGGCCGAAACGACGCGGATATGTTCGACCTCAAGGAACCAATTTTGCAAAGTCCGCACAAGCAAGAGAGAGCGTTTTGAGCTTGGGAAGCATAGCACATTTACAATATTACTTCGCTCGAACGGGTCTGCTGGATGGGAAAGGTGGGCGATTGATGAAGAAGAGAAAAGATGGCGGAGAGACGCTGGATCTATCGGCTTTGGACACGACATTCCTCGCACCTGGGTCAGGATTCGATGCGGACTCATCATATGCTTCCACGGCTAGCAGCCCCGAGCTTTCGGCACAATTTAGCGGCCTG
Source organism: Monilinia aucupariae (assembly GCA_002162555.1). Classification (NCBI taxonomy): domain Eukaryota; kingdom Fungi; phylum Ascomycota; class Leotiomycetes; order Helotiales; family Sclerotiniaceae; genus Monilinia; species Monilinia aucupariae. The sequence goes on from NGKF01000001.1 coordinate 5,336,547, forward strand.
GTTAGTCCCATAAATGACTACCATGAGGAGGAGGAGGAATATTTTAGCGACGAAGAAGACGATAATCCTTTACACAAGCTCCCTCCAACAGCAAGTACCTATATTCATCGTGAGAAATTGATTACGCCTCCTCCAACCCTCGACCAACTTAGAAAGGGCTTGGTGGATGCTCTCAATGATGCCACGACAGCCTTGGAAGACGCAAAGCATGCAAGAACACCACCGGCGTCTCCATTGCCCAAAACAAAAGCCGATTCCACCGATTCCACCGATCCCGCGACTCCCGACGCGAAGAACAAAGGCTGGTTCCAGGTGCAGGGCATGCACATTCTCGATATTATGACTCTTGCTATTCGTGCAGCAAAAATGTACTATACCGCCCACGAGCATCCCGAACGTCTCTTAGCTATCAAATCCGAAAAAGAAATCCGAGGAGAACTGTTATCTGTTCTTGAAATCTTGAAGCGTATGGCTACTCGTGGATTTGCCAATGGAATACGTACCGAGGAGAGGGAAGCGATGGACAATTGGACGGATGGTGTACGCAACATGCTCAGACAAGAGAAAGTCCTCGAGGCGGAGGAGAGAAGGTTAATAGCGAGTTGGACGTGGCTCCATGGCGATGACTGGGGAGGAAAGGAAATCGAAAGAGAGTACGCATTCCTAAAGTCTATGGATCCGGATCCCGATACCCTACCGCCATTGTCATTGGTAGATGATATCAAAGACGATAGTCTACTCCCTACACCATTCCTCGCGGAAATGAAAACCGGCCTCAGATTGGTGAGATTGCATAACGCCGCAGTGAAGAAGAGCAAAAGACCGTTTGGAGCAATATCTACCTTCCATACCGAATTCAACAAACCATACCGATCCGCCGAGAACCTTCGATTCTGGGTCAAAGCCGCGGAACTAAGATGGGAAGTAGAGGTCAAATTCGACGTTATGGGAGTCGTAAATAGCGAAGATCGTGATGCATGGGAAGGATTCGAAGAGGTGATTTGGAAATGGTGTAAAGCGGTCCGGGAGGAACTATCAGAAGAATTAAAAAGACCAAGAAAGATGTCTATTCGGATCTGATGGTATTGGACCAATAAACACTTTATGTTATGAGTGTTTTTTTTTTCCTTCGCGCATTTATTAGGTTAGAGAATGGGAAGGCGAAAGTTCTCTACAGATACTAGGGTACTTACATACAAAACTTTTGTTGCACATAATTAGGGCGGGCTTTTGGGGCAGAGGTCGATGGACATATAGGTTTACGGGCACATATTTGTAGTGTTTTTATTATTTTATCCGTCTGCGCTTATTTTGCGTAGCTCCTTTCTTTTTGCCTTTCCCCCCTTTTATCTTTTTTCTTTTTTTTTTTTTT
>NGKF01000001.1:5338689-5370647 GCA_002162555.1 Monilinia aucupariae
GGATGGGATGGAATGGTTGTGTTGGGTGGTGTGTGTGTGTATGTGTGTGGTGTTAGATCGAGATTCAGGTTTAGGCTGGGGCTTGAGCTTGGATTTGGACTTGGATTTGGGCTTGATGGGATTTGATTTGATGGGATTTGACTTGATGGGATTTGACTTTACTCTACTCTACTTGAGCTGGAATGGAATGGGATGGGATGGAGAGGGTTGGTGCGAATGGTTTGATTATGTTCTGGGCTTTTATGTTGAGTGGGTGGGTGCACTAGAAAGGGGAGGGAGGAGAGAAGGAAAGGAGGGGTAGTGGAAGATCATCGGTTTGTTGCAAGGGCAAAAGGAGATGGAGGGAGAAGGGAGAAGGGAGAAGGGAGGGGGAGGAAGAAGAGGGTTGGGAAAGCTCACTTGCGAAGAGTTTGCGGGGCAGACCAGTCAAAACGGCGAGGAGGAGAAGGAGGAGAAGGAGAGGAAAGATTGCAGAAGCCCTGCGAAGCGAGAAAGCAACTTACGATTTGTGCGCCATGACATAAGAAAGAAAAGGGGAAAGGGAAAGGGAAATTAAATGGCACGTCGAGCACTTGGAGGGCGGGGATTTACGCTACAGATGGGGATGCGGATGCGGATGCGGATGCGGATGGGAGTGTGAGTGGGAGTGTGAGTGGGAGTGTGAGTGGGAGTGGGAGTGGGAGTACGAGAGGAATGTGATGTTTGAAATCTGAGGGCATTCACAGAGAGGAAGTGTAGTGTGCGTGGATGATTCAATATCCAACTCATGACAGATATACGGATGGGATCATACTCGTAGGAATGGGAACAAGATTCATCAGAGATGAGGAAATATGTTATTGCTAGATAGGAACGTGTAGCACACTTATGATAACCATTGGGGATCCCAGCATCAACTATCCCATACTTTTAACATTCCATGGCTTTTGTGCCCCCTTCCTCCCATCCCTCTTGCCTTGTCTTACAGTCGTGATGTCTTGGTGGTAACAGGTTCCCTCTCTCTAGAGCACCCTTTCTGCGTTTCCCTCTCCCCTATCTGAATACAACGTGATCCTAAGACTCAAGTCTACGTCTTGATTGAGGGCTCGGCATACGTGGTGGGTGGGTGTGTGGCATACGATGGAATGTGATAGAGAATGGGCTGACTGGTCCATCTCAACTCCCGCCTAGTTCGGATAGAAAGATCTCAAACACACACAAGGAGTGGAATAGCAAGAAGATGGGGCGACGGTGCTGAGCCGAGTGAGGTTCAAAATGTTTGTCAACTTTCAATTCACCATATCCTCTATGCTGCATACTACTTGAAAGGCGCCAACCGAATCTCCTCCCAGCATCCGCCAATACCTTCTTCTTCCTCCATTCGCCATCCAACCGAGCCGGTGCCGAAACGCCAAAAAGAAGAAGAACACCGCACACCAAAACCAGAAGATGGATCTTTCGCAAAGAAGCAAAGAAAAAAGAAAAAAAGATAAAAAAGACAGTTCACTGGCAAGCTCAGCTACATCTGCCCCAGGTGTGCAATTTCCTCCCCGATGGAGGATTGGAGAGCCCGGTCGCAATTTGACATTGGAGGCACTACTGAAGTGCGCCACTCAACCCACCCGGCCAAGTGGTCTTTCCCTATTTGTTAGTGATGGTTTGAGCTTTTTTCGGAATATATTGCATTGCTGTTGTTGGCGCTAAGGGTGAATTGGGTACTGGATGGGGGGAGCTGGTCACGTTACCCAGCCGCTTACATGACTCTCTAGAGTACAATGGTGAGCATATTGTACATTGCGATCCCCAAATACTCACTGCACGTGTAATGGCTGAATGACCTCCGCAGGTAAGTTCAGAATGACTTGGGCAAAAGAGCAAAAGAATCGACCTGATTCCTGTTGGATGATTGATGCTTGGTCGACAAGTATGGATCAATACGAGTGAGGTATTTCTCTGCACTCTAGGACCATCATATCAGTAGTATGGTGCTCCCACCACCAAACAGACTTTGCACATCCACTTGATGGACGGGAATCCTTTATTGAAGACCATCTCTGACATGATTCCATGTCCTCTATGAGGCTTTCGTAAGATGGGGGGAAGCAATTGGTGGCGAGGAAAGGTAGGAAAGTGTGATTTCTCAGGAGATCAAGAGTAAGCCGAGTCGTGCCATAACTCCAGCATCCCAACCTCCATCCTGATCGTAGGGGAAGTAGTCATTCACAATCGATTCGATCCAAGTATAGCTACATCTTGACAGGATCACCGCTTCTTTCTGGCTAAAATATTGGATCAGGTGTGTAGGTAGATGTACCGCTTCCTTCAAAACCTTGCTGAACGATCCAGAGTCCATACATGTATATTTATAGTTGCAATAGCGTTATTGAAACCAGGGGAAGCCTCGCGTGTTGCTAAGCTTTTAGCGGGAGGAAAGTATCCGCACATGTAGCGAAAGGGAGAAGAGTAAGAGGGGGTGACAGTGGGACGGTCATTCAAAATTGGGTGTCTTCCGACTTGCCCAGAGCACCCACGGGAAGCCTACTAGGCAAGGTGTTGGGTGGTAGCGAGACAAGTCACCCAGAGCTTTTGGCTGGAGGCTTGAGACTTGAGTAAAATAGGTAATTTCTTCTTCAAGTCATATACTTAGAATCCACGCCACACTGTCAAAGTTCCAGCCAGGATCTCTTTCGACGATACGAGTATATCTCCAAATACTCCAGAGTAGCACAATAGTTGGACAATCTTATCTATTACGGGGCATCGATGCCTCGATTGGAACATTAAAGCAAACGCAGGCTTATTTGAGATTCCATTTGGCAAGGAGAAGAGAAAACCGCTTGGTATCCTGGATTCAAGGTGTTCAACGAGATCATCAGATCCCACGGAATCGAGGCAGATAGATATATACGTGAAGACATTCGCGACCCCGAGTACAAGATGCAAACGGAAGAATTGGCACACGAAAAAGAAGGCCCAGCTGAAGGTTTAAAATCCAGCATGCACTACCTACCATATGGTGCGCTCGTCTCAAAAAGCACCTAGGTAGGATTTCCAAGGCTGGAGACGTTGCACATGCATCGATTGGTCAATTGCGGCATAATCGATGTGCGGCTTCGTTGATAGGTACTTCATTAGCCTCATCCGCGAAAGCAGGTCCTGTCCTGTACTGTACTCACGAAGCCCTAGGGGTGCTTACCTAGCTGTCGTTGAATTGAGAGGTTTTGTCATGGTTGTCGTGATATTGTCATGAATCACGATGAATGTACTCTACTCGAGTAAGGTTTCTCCGAAGGGCTAAATTCGTTATAGTTAAGTATGTTCGGAGTATGTTGGTACTACAATTTTCATCGCGTTTATAGGTTAGGATTAGGTCTTATGAAACAAACATGGGTCTTGAACCATTTTTTATCTATTCTTGGATCCAAACCCAAACCCAAACCCAAACCCATTCTCACTCATGCTCAAGCTCACACACACACTCGTACTCGCATCGCCAGTGTCAATCTCTGCCCTAGCTTGCGATGGGATAGGGACAGCAAGGTTTCTCCGCGTGGACTTTGTATCCTTCCCTCTGTATTTTGGAGTCTCTAGAGTACTCACTCTACTTCCCGTTTCAAGAGTGGGTCAAGATTGATATCGATGACACGAGTAGTACCGGTACTCACGGTCGATCATGCTTTCTACAGCATCTAAAAGCAAAAGGCGGGATGAGACATGGAGTTTCTAGAACTGATCGTCGGTAGGAAACATGCTCAACTTGTTTTAGATTCAATATCTTCATGCGGGCCCCATACCGTAGCCAGGTACGACGGACAGACTACATGATCTCATGTGTCACTGCCACGTTATTTATATCCTCAGTTTCCTCTTCGATACAGGAAGGAGGGGCAGAATCATGCAGCTCGCGGCTGAAGGATTACATTACACATCACACCATCTCATTTGCAGTAATCCGGCAAGAGCAAATGAGATCTATCAGATATACGAAGAGAATCACTATGGCGTAAGACGGCAATCCGGGTATTTTGCAATCGAATCAAAATATCGTGTTTTAGACTCTAATAATAATATAATTACTGTCCTCTAGGTTATATCGAGTAATTATACGAGTAGTAGGTTCGCTTATACTCGAGTATATCCGAGTACATCTACCCTAATATCAACTCAACTCAACTCGCCGCAGGCCGAATCCGAGCATGAAGATGAAGATGGAGATAAAGTAGAAGATGATCAAGATGAAGATTCCCAAAATATCCTCAATTAGATTGAAAGACACACACAACAAACACACATACAGCTGTCATATAGCTAGCATATTGGATCTGACATGCTACTCGAGTTTGCCGGTACAATATCAATAAATAAATGTTCAGCTTTTCCTGGACGGTGACATCAATTGCCCCCCAGCTTAGGAGATTGATTGCATGTGAAGTTGATCGACCAAGTGGCTTTTTCTCCTTCTTTTTTTTTCTTGCTGTTAGTCTTGCAGAAATAAAATATCCTTATCCTTTCTCCGCTGTCGCCCAACATGTTTGGCACTGTGACGATGCAAGCCCCCAGCCCACCAGGTGGCCAGGACAAGATAATATTTGCGAAACAAATCGAACATGACATGAAACCGCATCTCATGAACTTCTTATGTAGGCAAGCAAGCCCAGTTCTTGCTGCGCATCCCACTAGAAACATATCAAACACCCACTCCGCATCTGCATCTCTCTGCATGTCCGTCAGGATTACGGGCTCTCACGACTATGTGCAAGGGAACGGAAAGATTTTTATCATTATCATTCCCATCTTCCATCTCTTCCATCTGCACACATACCTTTTGTTCCCACGTTGTGCTGCATCTTCAATCTGCAATGCAACATGGGTGCGCAAACCAACCAGCCAACAATCTCCGGCCCGGCGGCCCCCAACTACGGTCTTGGTTGGGGATATCATCTTGACATATGCAATGCAATGCACTTAGTTTCCTTTCCTTTTTCTGGCCCCAAAAATGACACCTGGTTGCGCATGGCAAACCGGGATATTTTCTTCTTTCTTTCTCTCTCTCTTTCTTTCTTTCTTTCTTTCCAAACTACCCCCATGCTGTCCTAAAATCTGACGGTAGCCACACCTAGAAGAGAGAGAGGGAGGGAGAGAGAGAGTAATTCTACAGTACATACATGTGCATGGGTGTACGCATCACCGTATTGCATGAGTATGCATGCGCATTGTGCATACATCTCACTCACCTCACTCCCGTGCCACCCACCGGCCACAAGAAGTTGAGCAAATGAGACGTCGTTCTACACGCCGCTCAGCTCTGTCACGCTGCGTTTGCATCACTTTATGCCAGAACGAAACAAAAACAAAAACGTGCTGTACCTGAAGCTACACGCATCTTGCCCCCCCCCCCTCGGGGAAAATTCAGTGGCGTTGGGAGGGGGAAATTTCCTCGTTCGTTGTTGTGTTTGCTTGCTATTTGTAAAGGGGCTGTGTGTGTGTGTGTGTGTAATTTGGGGGGGGGGATTATTTACATCATGTGTGTGATTGAGTTAAGCAAACCTCTTGAAACAAGAGTCACAATGGTGAAGGAAGAACAATCAATGAACGATGGGTATAAAAGAATATTCATTAGAATTTTTGTAAGCCCAGTATTATGCGAGGAGATTATGACGGTTCAAACTTTGTGTTATAGGGTATACATGTTATACAGCAGATGAGCGTCAAGGAGGGATTCGTTATTTTAGCGTGTCGCATATCAAATCAGGGGGAGCATACTCACTCACTCATACCTCCCTCCCCCATGAACCCTGGTCCCCATCAAGTAAGAATTAAATAATCGTAAAGTAGACACACATACACACACACACACAGAGCGCCAAAAGTCGACTTCTCTCAATGCGATGACTATAGCATGATCAAAGAAAACGCCTCGTCGCCACAGGCAACCTACTTACCGTATCTATGAACCCCGGGCACTAGACACAAGCCAGAAGTTTTGTCTCGATGCCGACTTGGCACCCGCTTTGTCACATTCTCCCTCCCTCCCTCTCTCTCTCTCTCGTCTCACAATTACGATAGCTATCTTTCGCCTTCCGCAATACTCTATTTTACCTTGACACACTTCTTTTGTTTCTCATACACTCACTTACTCACTCACACACACACACACTCTCTCTCTCTCTCCCCCCTTTCATGGACTCGCCGATTTAAGGCCGGGTTAGCGAGCTTGTCCATACCGAACTCATTAATACCGAGGGCTATGATCTTGTAGTCTAGTCATGGATGAACCCATCGATGCCATCTTGTTTGAAATCTTCCGCCCCAAGTGAGGAAGGAGCCATTGATTGTAATAGAGCTAACAGAGCTAACTGAGTAGATATAAATGCTAGCATTGAAATTCCATCCACCCATGCAAAACACAGCATCAAAAAATTTCATCGCTTCTTGCAGTTCGTAAACGTTATAATACCACATCAAATCTTTTGTTTAGAAAAATAACAATATTCCCTCAGGTTCCATAAACCCGTCTAATGCAAAGAAAAAAAAAGGGGGGGGCTAACGTATACGCGTGCGTAGGAATAATGATAATAATGTCATGAATTGATTCCAAACCTCAAACCAAAACCAAACCCCCAAAAAGAAGTGATTGGCAAATATTTCGGTGATAGCTTCTAGGGACCAGTTGGAGAGGGGGTATAAACTTTGCCGATTGCAATTGACGATATGGCGACGAAACGACCAGAAAGTAAAATGCCCATCAGGAGGAAAGCAAGGCCCACAAATCCCAGAGAAGAAAAAAACAGTAACAGTAACAGCAACAGCAACAGGACATGATAGGATGGAATAAATCATATTGATGGCTCCCAGGAACAGAAAAACGAGACTATAACCGCCTGCTATGGTTTGATGAGAAGAGCGTCGGGAAAATATATAGAGTGATAAGTAAATGTTCATGTATATATACAAGAAGATATCTGATAATAATAGTAGTAGTAGATGTTTTATAACAAATCGAAAAAAAAAAAGAGTGACGGTTCTAATTTAAACTCCTGTCTTTGTTCCCCCGAGACCTGAATGTGATGATGATGATGATGATTGAGATGATGTTGAATGACCCGGAACCCGGAAACCCACCCGATATCCTATGATCATAGTTCATTCAACCTTTCTCTTAGCATTAGCCAGTTTCGTCTCGTCTCGTCTGGTCGCATTCGATAACCCAAAATGAAGATATATAAACACAAAACCAGCCGACTCCTTAATAAAGCAAACAAACCCCCGCCCCCTCGCCCCACGCCTGATGCTGCACGGCCCCCGAAAAATAAAAATAAAAGAGAAAGAGAGAGAGAGAGAGAGGGAAATATATTTGCATGAAACGCGCCGGTACCACCCCCACCCCACATATGCCGGCCCAACTCAAGAATTTCTTCGCTGCTTGCACTTTTCGTGCGCCATGTGTCCATTTCGAGCCGTGGTCCGGGTGAACTCGGCGCCACAGTTGGGGCAGGAGGATTTGCTCGCCACGCCCGACTTTTCACGCTGATGACGCAGGAGGTTGGAGAAGGTGCTGAATTGACGCCCGTTGCAGCCGTGGTCCCAACATTGGGGTTTGGGTCGGGATTGCACGACGCGGACGTGGTCGCGGGGCTCGAGGGGTGAGTGCGAGGGTTGAGAGATCATGGAGAGGGGGGGTTGGGGGTGTGGGTGTGGGTGTTGATGTGATGCGTAGATGCTGCTGAGATTGGATTGATCCGAGGAAGATGAGAGGGAGTGTGGTCGGGGACTAGAGCTTGTTAGTTTAATGATTGGGAGTCAGATAGTGCAATGACATACGCGTATGATGGAATGGTGGTTTCGTGACCGCCCATTGAGTATGGTGCTGAGTACGCTGAAATTGATGTAAAATCGTTAGGGCCCATGGTGAAAACTGGCCCGTACATATCTGAAGGTCCATTATCGGCCACCGATACTTGTGGGGAGTATGGTGCGAGGTAAGATGGACTGGAGAGGCCGTGAGTTGAAGGGCAATGCGATAATAAGGGAGCTGGAGCAAGCGAGTTGGAGTTTGAGTAGTGTTCGGGGAGCGTTCGTGGTAACATGTCTGGCGTCGATCTGTTGGATGCGTAAGGGTTGCTCAAAGACCTATCCCTCCTCTGTCTCGTCTTTGTTTCCCTCCTGGCGTAGTCGCGTTGACGCTTCAACTCCCTCTGTTCAGGCGTGAGACTAGCTCGTGGTGGACTGTCTGAGAGAGCTCTTGCGTATATTGGCGACGGTCTAAGATCATCATATGGTGATGGTTGTCCAGGACTCATATGTGGGCTTAAATCATGTTGTGGGATGAATTGCTCGTTCATCTCAAATTCTGCACTAGTTAGTTCCAATCTTCTGGAGGCTCCTGGAATACGTACGGGGCCATGTGTATGATGGTCGTGCACCGGCATCGAACCTTGGATCATAGTGCTGAATGCCAATGGTGGACATATTTGCTGAAAATGAATTTGGATGAACAGGGCCTTGGTATCCAAGTATTTCAGTGCCAGGGAACTTTTGATCTGGGTGGATTTGTAGTTCAAGTGAATTTCCGGATTGAGCTTCGGAATTCGTGATACAGGACCAGTCTGTGTCAAGTTCACTCTGGTCGAGTATCGGGAACGGTGTGTATTGCTGAGAAGCCGGGGACGATAGGCCAGTGGCAGTTGAGGAAGATTCAGATTTTAGCTGAAGGAATGTGGGTGTGGGTGGACTAAAGAGTGTGGAAGCTGTGGTAGCCGAGTGTATGGTTGCCGAGTCTGATGAAGATAGATCAAACGGGTGGTGTGAAAAGGTGATGGGATCTGTCTCAATAAGAAGACCTTGAAATTGCGATGCAGTGGATGACAGGTGACTGTCTGTTCGGGACCTGAACTGACGTGAGTCTCTCTGGTCTACATACGAAGAATCCATTTTATGCAGGGGATAAGAAGGCTGTGACTTTTAATGGCGGCACGTACAGATAGCTTGAAAGAGATGAGATACTCGAAATAGACTGACGTTACTCTCGGATCTGGGGAGTTTATAAACTCGACGTTGATGGACAATAGACGTTGTGATGTAACTATTTTGGTTCTCTGCGATGGATTGCAGGAGGCACTTAAATCATGATCTCCGTCTCGAGCTTGTTCAAGGGGAGTAAGGCTCTAAAGTACCTAGAGTGTGTATTGGGATGGCGCTGCAGCGCTGCTCCCGTCAGCACCTAATTGGTCAGATTGGGGACAGATTCAAAGGATTCTGAACCCTGTCATACATGCTTGCCCCTCGACCTTAGAGTTGCTCGTGTCGAAGAGATGGGAGAAAACCAAACAGGCGCCAGAGCGAGACACCCGCACTATCGGTTCATCTGGGCACGTCAACGTTTGAATAACGTAGCGCGACCGTAGGGCTCGCTGAGGAAAGGATGAGGCACACCACTGAAAGCTAACTCAGGAGTACAGGAGATTTTCCCCTCTCCATCATGGCCTACGCCGTCCCCCCCACGGGCCCCATTGAGACCAGGACGCCTGCTAATTAATGGCAAGTCTAATTGCATCGCTCTCCAGCGCCCGAGTGATTTTTTTCTGCTGAATCCAAGTGGAACTTTCGACGAAGCCACTTCCGGCAACAATGCCAGGGAATGTGTCCGCCTAGATCCATTCTGATTGTCATTGCTTCGAGGCTACCATTGGAATATGGCATGCTGCAGAGACATTCCCAAACTTGCGGGTAATTTGTTAGGTTACACAACGCCTTTAAACCCAGTTCGTGCCAGATCTGACAGTTGGTTGTGTTATGTACGCAGTGCAGACTAACAGACCAGCACTACGGTTAAGGTTTGGCGGGCTATCCACAAGCAGACTAGAATTATACAAATCATTATGCTCTATTGAGTAGTATCGCTTCTAGCGTCGGCGAAGGAACATTTCGACCTAGAGCTCATATTGCGCGCGCTTACACAGCATATCAATGCTCCGGGATGCTTCTTTTCATACAGCATCGGCAGCATCATGTCATGAGCCACAGGCGACACGGTCTCGAGGTGTAGAAGGGCAAGCTTCCGGTATTCTAGTGTCGGCAGGCAGGCAGGTAGGCAAGTAGGCAGGCAGGCAGGCAGGCAGGAAAAAAAGAATTTTAAAAAAGTCAGTAACTGCAGATGAACCGCCCAAAAAATTAAACGTTAATATGAAGTTCGGACTGGTGAAAACAGCGTACGTAGTTGATTTCTCCCTGATCCCTACATCATCTCCATTATCTCTACTCGAGTACACTCTGCAGTCTGCAGTCTAATGTCTACTGTCTAATGTCTAATGTCTACTGTCTACTGTCTACTGTCTAATGTCTAATGTCTAATGTCTACTGTCTACTGTCTACTGTCTACTGTCTACTGTCTACTGTACAGTCTGTCCCCATCTCAAATCATCTCCAGCCAGACCCACGTTTTTTGGGATGAACTAGACATGGGTGGTTGCCATATCACGGATGAGCGCAAGCATGTCTGACTATTATTGCCATTGTCTCCATAAAAAGGTACCTTGAACCTCTTGAAGAGGGGAATTAAGAAGAGCTGACTATACCGAAAACGATTCTGCAGTCAGTAGAACCATCTCCATACCAACGCTAGGCGCGCCAAAGATAATGATCTCCTTCATTTTTCCTGGCTCCCCCATCTCTCGAAGTGTATCTAAATCGTACGGAGTAGCAGATAGATACCGCATTTTCCCATTTCAATACCCGAAGCTTCTAGGCGGCGAAATAATTTCAAAACATAATGTCTTATTTCTGTTTGCATTACCATTACCATTATCGTAAATCTATTTTCTATACGGAAAGTTAGGTTTGATGAAGAACACGAGCAAAATACAGTCAGTACTTGGCTGACGCAGCACCATTTGGTGCTGTTGGTGCAACTCACCTCTTATAAAAACGGTATATGTAATCTTAATCTTGCTTCATGTGACGTTTGTCCGTATGATATGTGTGATATGTATGGGTTGTATGGGTTCTGATGTTCAGCAGGCCAGTCCAGCGCAGCCTCAACGCGAACATCTTTTTCATTACTCGAGTATTATTGTTTTGATTCCTACGAGCACTTTATTGGCAATTGACAGCACAGCACTGTACTCGTTCGTACAAGTCCATAATATATGGGCTTCACTAAATCCCCAGGACTGTAGATGATTTGGTGAACACGCGAAGAACTCGAGCGCCGGAGCACATCGCCTTACAGGACAGGTTCGCTTAACCATGGTAAGGTTAAGGGTTAACAGAAACTACTACGTTGCTACTATTAGATTATGTGATATACCCGCAGGGCCAATTATTAAAATCTTGTTGCCTTGACTGAATAGATCCATACTTGTCTCCATGTGGATTTACGTGTAATTTGTTCCACTTTTAGATGGATTAGCAAAATATCCCGATGTTTACAACATCATTTCATATCCGTTTCGATCAGGCTTCATTCTACCAATCATCGACGATGGGGTGTTGAACGATGATGAGTGAAGATTGGGTGTCGATCTACTGTCCTGTATTGGTACCTTCACCCAAGCCTTGTGTTTTCCCACAAACGTTACTCATCTCGACGGGCTGATATCATACTGTATGCAGATGGCTACTCTACAGCAATATTGTTTGTAATCTCGATAGCTTGACGCGCCACGGGAATATGGATTGACTAAGGATCCCGTCACCGTCGAGTTGCCATCATCACGCTTAGAGCATGCTACCATTGTTATCACGGTCATACGATGGGTGGAGTTTGCAACATGGTGCTCGAGGCAGTGTCGGTGAATTGCTCGAAGGTGTGAGGGAGGGAGGATATCTCAAAATAGAATCAACACTGGACCGAACGCCAGCCAACTCGGAACCCGGAGATCGAAAGATCCCATTCTTGATTGACACTGTCCAATGCCGGAGTTGCGGTACTTGCCCTTTCTCGCTTCAGCCAACCCAACAATCAATACAAGCGGCCATGGTCCCTCGACATCCATCCACCCACCAAGAAAAGAAGAGGCTCAAAGGATCATTTAGGATATTACTGATGATTTCAAGATTCACGAAACATAAATCTTCGATCGTTTCATATTCCAAATTTGGAAGGTACTACTAGCTCATTGTGATTACCTTGTTGCTATCTTAAGGATAATATGATGTACATTTAGACACCGCATTTAGACACCGCATCTGTCCACCATGAGTTTTTCGAGTAGATGCTGGAGAAAATAAACATTACGCCACGTTTGACCTCAAGATCCATCCAAACTCTGATGCAGAACTCATTTACCGCACGGCTCACAGTCACCCGCTGTCTCGAATCATGCGTCCATATGAATCTCATGATGAATCTAATACTGTAATTTGCAAGCTCACCACCCACAAACTTCATTCAAGAGATATCCCGAGGTCGATCCAGTTTCGTCCAAATATGAAAAGCCCCCGACTACAGTAGTACTTGCAGCCCAGGGTTGTTCAGGCCTGCACACCTGCAGCTGGCCAAGATACAGTAGAAGACTTCTAGAATGTTGAATCACACCCCATGATTACCTCATTCTGATTTCCCTGCGTCCTCCCAATTTCCTCATCGGCAGCGTTGCATCCTGACATTCTACGTGCTTACCAGTGCAGCCTCGTCGTATGGACGAGTGTACTCTAGTACCTCCAGTCTCTTGGTGCTGGGCGAATGAGTAAGAGTGCTGAATGCTGAATGCTTGATGCTTGATGCTGATCTCCAAGAAAGGTTACCCTTCGAGCTCCCCGGCCTCTGGTTATGTGATGACGGTTGCATGTTTCACCACCATACAATCTTACATTCTTCTGTAGAATGTCTCAAGAGTATCATCTCAGATATTAGTCAGGCAGGTGAGAATAGTTGAGAGTAGCCCTGCCCCAAGCATCACGATATCTCTTCGCATCGAAATCCAAGCAACCGACCAACACAGCACATAGCCTTGACAAATGATGCGAAGTAGACAATACAATAATACTGTACGTACAGTAGTTTCAATAGCGTGAGGACGATGAGATCAATCATGATGTAAGAAGCGAAAGAAAAGACCCGAAAACTAAATTAATACACAGAATTGCCACGATTGGCAATTCTTCAACGTCTACTCTATTGATTCAAGGATCCAAGGATCCAATCAAAACCATGACAATTACAGTATTTTACCTTCGAGGCCCAAATCACCATGCATCCCTTGACCATTTCCAATCGGCCTTTTTCTTCATCGCGAGCCGTTTCGGAGGATAAGAGACCTTACCTTCAGTCTCGACTTCTCGGGTCCCTGCTGGTCCTGCTGGTCCTGCTGGTCCTGCTGGTCCTGTTGGTCCTGTTGGTCCTGTTGGTCCTGTTGGTCCTGTTGGTCCTGTTGGTCCTCTTGGTCCTCAACCCAAATCCAATCCCCTTCCTATCTAGGAGATCAGCGAGATAAGCCGGGCTCGGTATCTTCAAAACCATGTGGCAGGGAGACGAAGTATCCACACACACCAGCAGCTCAAGGAGAGAAAATCCAAACCCACGAAATCCATGCCGGCACGTGGCATCGGCGGGAAGCATAAGGTTGGTTGTGCGAACTCATAATGGTTACGGCAAACTTACTTCGCTTGCGACTGCTGGGTTGCACTGCGAGTGCGGTGTGGCGTGTACGAGTAATGGTCTCTGAAATGCCGCATGAGAGACCGGTTGGACTTGAATGCTGCAAATCGGGTTGTCCGGGTAACCTAATCTGATCTCTTCATCTCATCATCTCATCATCTCATCATCTCATCATCTCATCATCTCATCATCTCATCATATCACCATATCACCATATCACCATATCACCATATCATCATATCACCATTGAAGAGGCAACCTCACCGCAGATGTCGTTTCGGGACCGAAAACCCCAATCGATAATTCTTGCGCTCAGATCGTCGTGATCGCTCACTTCGGGCTTCACAATGATTCCTCGTCCCCGATAAGGATGCAGGACAGACCGTAGGGTGGCCTTTGGTGGCTTAGCACGTGCCTAGGTTCTTTTTTTAATCAATGAAACAGCTACGAACAGCTACTTGAGTAGAGTCGCCGCCCTCCCCCCCGGCGACCCAATCCTTGAAGATTCAGATGTCATCTTTTCTGCATTGTTGCATCTACTGTTGCAATGTTCCTACATCTGGATCTGCAATCTGCAATCTGCAATCTGCAATCTGCAATCTGCAATCTGCAATCTGCAGTACCACTGTACGAAATACATCTTCAAATAAGGCTGTGTGACGTAAATGATCTCCCCACCATTACCTTTCAGAACAAATGAGGTGGGCTGGGCCGGGTCGACTCCACGTGCTTTGGCTACCCAGCTTTCCAGCCAGCTGGTAAGATGGGAAGGAAGGAGGTGTTGGTGTTGATTGGATGGCCTTGGTTTGATCGACGGAGGTGGGTATCATGGAAGAATGGTTGAGCCATGAGGTTTCTTAAAATAGTTTCACGTGTCCACGAAATGGTGATCCCGAGCATAGAACCCCTGGGAAAGGTGCTTCAATGGGGATATGTTGGCTTTCGAATCTGTAATCATGAGCGAACATGTCCCGATTCACGTGGTTGGTTGGAGGCTGATCCACGAAGGTACTCGCGTAGTCGTGTATTCGTGATGGCAATCATGTATCTTCAAGAACTCAGTGGTTGAGGGTGACTCGTGATAATCCTAGACCGAAGATGCCATGGCCATGGAGAATTACCAGGCAATGTTTACACAATGTTGGATTCGGCATTCATGCCACCTCGCCCCTTCTTGGTTATGTCTTCAAGTGACAGACAGACGCATTGCGGTTGTGAGCGAGAATTACCCAGGTAGGTAGTCGCACTTTCCTTATCATATACGCTGTCCGAGAACGAACACAACTGGCAGGCACGATGCAGGGTAACCGTAACTTGATGACCTGTTAATTGTGGTGGATTTCTCAGCTTCATTCCGTCCTCTCAATTCATTCTTTCAATCAGCCAGATCATTTCGCACGTTCAAAACCTACAGCAGGATGGCATCAAACTCAGACCCCGCCACTGACGAGACGAAAGAGTCGCATGCTCCGAATGGTTTGAATGATCAAGCAGAAGTTGGAGGTTTGGTCCATCGACCAGTTGCAGCAGTGAGTGTGTCGGAAGCAGGTTTGGAAGATACCCTTCAGCCGTATGTGAAAGGCGGGTTTAGGGGCATAATTGCCTCACCTTACGTTGCTGGGGCCGCAATGTTGAGCACCATTGGCGGTCTCTTATTTGGTATGTACAATTGTCTCACTAATTTCCTGACAGTCACCACGTCTGAATTATTTACAGCATTTCATTGTCCTAACAGCTTTCAGGCTATGATCAAGGCGTGGTTTCCGTCGTTCTCGTCATGGAAAGCTTCCTGGTCGATTTTCCTCGTATAGGGCCTCATTCTAATGGCTTTTGGAAAGGTCTTCTGACGGCTATGATCGAACTTGGTGCACTTTTCGGCGCTTTCAATCAGGGCTGGATTGCAGACAAATACTCGAGAAAATATTCAATCATGATTGCTGTGGGCATATTCTTGGTGGGCAGTATATTGCAAACAGCGGCTATGAACTTCAATATGCTCATTGTGGCCAGACTTATTGGTGGCATAGGCATCGGCATGCTTTCAATGGTTACCCCTATGTATATCTCGGAAATTGCACCCCCGGAGATTCGTGGTACTCTACTGGTTATGGGTAAGTGACCCCTGGCATATTCGTTCATCGTTACAACTGGAAGAGATGGCCGGGATATTGTATTATTCACCATCCCAAGCTTGTTTGAACAATCGATAGCCGTCCAAAGTTGCTCGGCAAATCAACATATCATTCAGCCAATTTGGGGGTTCAATGTCCCAAAGCTGGTTTGAAGAATCAATATAGCTCATCAGCTAACCTAGGGCTTCAATCTATCCATGAATTTCAAACAATGAAATTTGCTGACTGAGTGCTTGATACAGAGGAGCTTTCAATAGTCGTAGGAATAGTTATCGCTTTCTGGATTACATTTGGTACACGATATCTAGCCGGTGAATGGGGCTGGCGCCTTCCTTTCTTTATCCAAATCGTTCCTGCCTTATTCCTGGGAGTTGGTGTTTACTTTTTGCCGTTTTCGCCTCGATGGCTATCTTCTCAGGGGTGCGATGGCGACGCCTTGAAAGCTCTAACGAAGTTGAGACAGCTACCTGATAGTGACACCAGAATCCAGCAAGAAGCACGCCAAATGCGCAACGAAGTGTCACATATCCGAGAGATTCACTTACAAAAGCACGAACATCTGATGAACTCGACAAGCACATCCAGCAAAATCAAGCTAGAATTGGCCTTGTGGAGAGACTGTTTCTCGCCTGACTCTATCAAGCGTACACACATTGGAGTAGTTATCATGTTCTTCCAACAATTCGTTGGCATCAATGCTCTGATCTACTATTCTCCGACTTTGTTTGCTAGAATGGGCTTGGGGTCGGAATCACAACTTATTATGTCGGGAGTTCTCAATATCTGCCAGTAAGTGTCTTGTCCAGCAACTTTTCCAACGTCTATAGCAATCTTAAGCCTTAAAATGCCCAGGTTTGATATAGACAATCAATGCCTCCTGAAGATATACTAACCGAGGACAGGCTTCTTGGCGTGGCGTCTAGTCTTTTCACGATGGATCGATTCGGGAGAAGACCACTACTTATGCTAGGCTCTTTTTTCATGACCATAAGCCATATTATGATAGCTGTCATGGTGTGTCTTTTCTCTTATGACTGGGAATCACATCGAGTGGCTGCATGGGTCAGTGTAGCATTCCTCTTGTTCTACATGCTAGCATTCGGAGCATCATGGGGCCCTGTGCCTTGGGCATTGCCATCAGAGATCTTTCGAACGGATCTACGTGCAAAGGGGGTGGCTTTGAGCACTTGTTCGAACTGGCTGTAAGTGGCTCTCTTTGTGGGGTTGCCATCGCTTTCAATGTACTAAATTTAGCAGGAACAATTTCATTATCGGTTTGATCACTCCACCACTGGTCGTATACACCAATTGGGGGGCATACGTCTTCTTTGCAGTATTTTGCGCCTTATCAGGCGTATGGACCTGGCTTTACGTCCCAGAGACGAAGGGTTGCAAGCTTGAAGATATGGACGATCTCTTTACTTGACTATCACATACCCAGACGGTACAATGACAGCCGCTTTGCCATGTATCATCTGCTTGGTGGTGGCTGGGCAGAAATAAGAATTTTGAAATGTGTACTCGTAGTTAGCTACTCGTACAACTACTCTACTCGACTCGTAGCATCTGTACAATGAGAAGATTGATTTGCTAGTCGAAAGTGCCTTAATTGTGATTGGTTTATATTGGAGGTCCGTGCATCAGTCAAAAAACCACTCTACGCGTTTTCTCGATACCGCGTCGTGCCTTTCCATCTCAAAAAGTCAAACAATCGCCTCTGCGACTCCAATAATTCCTTCCATAAACCAACTCGCTCGACATAACATTTTAATTCTTTTCTTGATCTCGAGTTCTTCAAATCCACAGACTCATATACCGTCAAGAGTAAGCTAGTCTCGCAATGAAGCCCGCCGTTTGAAATTATAATACTGACAAGGTACCAGTGTTAGAAGCCCGCCTCGAGCAAGCCGATCTCCTCAAGAAGGTATGTAGGAATAATTCCTCCAAGCATCTTTCTCATACTAACAGCGTAATATAGGTTGTCGATGCCATCAAAGATCTCGTCCAAGACTGCAACTTCGACTGCAATGATTCAGGAATTGCGCTCCAGGCTATGGATAACTCGCACGTTGCGCTCGTCTCGATGATGCTCAAGGCCGAAAGCTTTTCTCCTTACCGATGTGATCGCAATGTCGCCCTTGGTGTTAACCTCACTTCTCTTACAAAAGTCCTGCGAGCTGCACAGAACGAGGATATTCTCACCATCAAAGCTGAGGACGCGCCTGATGTTTTGAACTTGGTATTCGAGAGTAGTGAGAGCGATCGATTGAGCGAGTACGATTTGAAATTGATGGATATCGACCAGGAACACTTGGGTATTCCTGATACAGAGTATGCGGCGGTTATTACTATGCCAAGCTCAGAGTTTAAGAGGATCTGTGTTGATCTTGGAGCTTTATCTGAGTCTGGTATGCGCTGTCATTTCTCTCGGTGAAAGATGGTACTAATTATTTGTTTCATAGTATCAATCGAAGCTACGAAAGACGGTGTTAAGTTCCAGTGCAATGGTGATATCGGCAATGGTGCCGTTACTCTTCGTAGCCACAGCAATGTCGAAAAGCCAGAGCTCAACGTCGATATCGAGCTTACCGAACCTGTCTCCTTGACTTTCTCCCTCAAATACTTGATCAACTTCTGCAAGGCTGCTGGTTTGTCCAAGTCTGTGAAGCTTTGCTTGTCCAACGAGGTGCCTCTTTTGGTTGAATACCAACTCGCTGGTAGCAGTTATTTGAGATTTTACTTGGCACCAAAGGTATGTCTACACACAATATCTGGCGTTGGGAAGGTTGAGAAGCTAACATGTATTTCTAGATTGGTGATGATGAGTAGATTTGGGTTTGGAAAAGGTTTAATGAGCGATATGAAAGTTTACAGCATATTCAGTATGGCGTGTGGGTTGATTTATGGATATGGACAATAGTTGTGGTGCATTGTGCCATGAGCGGTTTTGTTCTTCAGTACCTGGCATCCGATGAAGCAATTCGTTGATTCCCCTCTATAGATTGTGTTAACAAAAACAATAATGGGATATATTCCGAGAAGAGTCTGAACAAAACTCGAGTAATCAAGTTTTCCTTCAATGTTCTACGAAATTTGCTGATCTTCATGCATATCACTATATTGAGTATAGCGCGGGGCAGCCCAATGCCCCACTATCCACAAATGTCAGCCAGCTGTTGCAGCATGAAATGTAGAGGGAGATAGGATTATTATGCATTTTCTTCTCGTCGACAAACAAACCTTCCTCGAGGCATTGGAATCATATCTATCAAGCCCGATACCAATCATTCTGTCATTTTCTTCATGATATACCGCTGCTGCAATTGATTCTCGGTTCACTACCTTCTCCAGCGTTTCCGGCGCATTCGTAACTTGAGATCTCCAATCCATCCTCTCCTCTCCACCAAACCAATATCTCCGCTAAGTGAACAAGATGTCTGAAGACTTCCCAGTGCCAGATACGCGGGTACTTGCTGTAGCCAGCCATGTAGGGAGACTATCCTCAACACGACTCTCCTGAACTAACATCATCTTCTCAAGGTCGTCTACGGGTGAGTCTCATGAGTCACAAACTCGCTGCATGCAAGCCTTCGCACAAGTCGACTAAGTCATATGATTTTACTAAGATATGTCGGAAACACCATGGCGACGTTCGTTATGCAATCTTTAGGTTGCGAAGTGGCTGCTCTGAATACCGTACAGTTCAGTATGTTGTCCTGATATCCCTCCCATCGCGAATTGTAACAAAAATGAGATGGACCTCATACTGATTGATGTACGAAAGGTAATCACCTAGGTTATGGACAAGCTAAAGGCACACGCGCTACCGCGGCCGAAATATCGGACCTCTATCAGGGTCTCAAGAACTCCTACCTCGACGATTTTAATATGATGCTCTCGGGCTATCTGCCTGGAGCCGCCTCTGTCGAAGCCGTCGGCTCAATAGCACGCGATCTCAAACTAAAAACTACAATGAAACCGGGAAGTTTCTTCTGGGTGTTGGATCCGGTTATGGGGGATAACGGGAAATTGTATGTGGCGGAGGATGTGGTACCCGCCTATAAAACATTAATCAAGGACGCTGATTTGATCCTGCCGAATCAGTTCGAGGTTGAGTAGGATTTTTATTTTCTTGCTTCTAGTAGTAATTGGACTTTTGGACGCGATGGAATGTCAGTGGCTGACTGTTATAGGACATTATCTGGTGTTAGGATTCAGGATATGGATACGCTTAAATTGGCCATAACGACACTACACGAAGTATACAGAATCCCTCATATAATGGTTACATCCATTTCACTTCCTTCTCCCGGTGCCGAACCTCATCTTTCAGTCGTAGGCTCAACAATGACATCGACCGCGAAGCCGAGGATTTTTAGCATCAAGATACCCGCTATCGATTGTTTCTTTAGTGGGACGGGAGATATGTTTGCAGCGCTCATGCTGGTGAGATTTAAAGAGGCGGTGTGTAATGTGGAAGGACTGCTAGATAAAGATGCGTGGGTTAGTGATGATGAGGTAGAGGCTATGGAACTACCGCTTGCGAGGGCTACGGAAAAAGTTTTGGCTAGTATGCATGAGGTGCTTGCGAAGACCAAGATTGCGAGAGATGAGGAGATTGAGAGGTGGAAGAATGTTGTGGGTGGAAGGGGGAAGGATGAAGACTTTAAAAGAGATGGGTTAGTAAGGTCCAAGGCTGCCGAGGTGAGGTTGGTTAGGAATGTGCACTTTTTGAAGAATCCGGTGGTGAAGTTTAAGGCGGAAAGTGTGTAGACCTCGGGAGAGCTAGATTCGAACTTGTGGAGAAGAACATTATAGACGCATGATAATAGACCACAATAAATTTCTCTATTTTGGCTATTTCCTTACCATGGTATCCATTCCTGGAAGTATGCAAAGCAAGGCATGATATATCCCATCTATCATCCACCTCTCTTTTCTAACAATCTAGCCAGTGCTTCCAAAGCCCCCCTCGCCCCTTACACTCTCTTCCAAAACCAAGACCTCTGTAACCTCCGGTGTATAAATTCTCTCTAAAATTAACTGCGCAACACGATCGCCTTCCTTCACCTCAAAATCCTTCTCGCCGTGGTTGAAGAGGAGTACCTTTACCTGTCCCCGGTAATCGGCGTCGATTACACCGGCGCCAGTGTCAATCATGTGTTTGGAGGCAAGTCCGGAACGTGGGGCGATACGACCATCTAGGAAAGGGTCAATTTCAGTTCTTCTTCTTCTTCTTCTTCTTCTTCTTCGAGAAGAGTGGTTTAGATAAACGAGAAGAGAGGGGAGCGGGTTGCAGGAAGAATTCAGAATAAATACAAGGAGAAAGAGAAAGAGGGCACAGAAACATACAGGTTCCATCCGGCACAGCCATGCTAATATCCGTATCTACCAAAACCTTTCCCTTGGCAGGCACAACTGTTTCTTTCGCAGCATAGATATCATATCCGGCGGCAAAGGCGCTGCCGCGAGTAGGAAGACGGGCACGAGGGGAGAGTTTCTTGATGAGCAGGGGTGGGGGGGTGGAGGATTTGTGGGCTGTTGCGCTGGGTGTGCCATTTGTGGTCCGGGCGGGAGCGGGAGCGGTAGTTCCGGTGGTTGGGGCTGGAGTTGCGGCTGGAGTTGGAGTGGGAGCGGTAGTGGGAGCGGTAGCTGGGGCTGAGGCTTCGGAAGACATGATTTCTTGGAGGGAGTTGGTTGTAGATGTGGTTGCTAGAGGGTTGGCTGTAGTTGTTGTTTTGGACGGCGATGTCTTTTGACGTTTGGGTAGAGGCGCGGTGGGAGATTGGGGAGGGAGTGTGTACATTGGGACTCTGGTATGTTGGAAACGAGTGCTGGGTGGTGAGGGTGAAAAATGAGGGTGATGAGCGGTTGAATTTGAGTTTGGAAGACTGAAATGAAGTTCGGTGAACGGAAAAAGAAAATATGGGGAGACGCGACGCGAGACGTGTCGGGCAGGGATCTTCGCCGTGGGTCACGTGAACAATGGGTACCGGAAGTCAGGATCGGAAATCTTCCGACATTGTGCTTGGTGAGCTTGTATCGCTGGTGTCTTTCTTCATCATTCACTACTCGTATTACGAGTATTCGATGCAAAAAGAAAATATCCGACAATGGATAAGATCTGACTGATAGGTGGTGACCATGGCTTCTCCCTCGACTTTACTCTCTCACTTGTATGATTATATCCAGTCTCTCTGCGTGTTGCTCATGACCAGTGTCAGGGCCTGGTGGTTTTGATGGTATCAGAGAGCAAGACAACATGCGTCAGAACCTCTTGGGCGGTTTGATCTTCTCGATTCATTCCCTGCGTGTTATTGAAAAGAAGGTGTATCTCCGAAAGATGGTGTCAAATGTTTGACCTATCTCTTTCCTGTACTCTCGCCAACAAGTGCTTGCGATCAAGGATCCACATCACTCCTTGTGTATCTAGATGTCTTGAAGATGATTTTTGGCCTGGCTTATGGTTCGAAGTATGAGCAATAGTTGTACCGAGTCTATGATTTATCTTTATAGCTTTGCTAAGGACCTTTTAGTTGGTAAAGATCCTATACCCTGCACGCCCTGTTAGGGATTGAACATTGGCTTCCTATCTTGACAGATATTTGTTCCAGGATCGAAGAAGTAAATGTTACCGTGAATAGTCCAAGATTGCAAATCTATCACCCCTCTATTGGGTCTTCAATCGTCAAACCACTCTGCTTGTTCCATGATCTATACAGCGTAACACTTAACAACGGAGAGGTATGGGTTATTGATTGCACAGGAGTGGAATATGGATACTCGAATTCTCCCTGCCCATGGAGCTATTTTGAACAACACCGATTGAGCGAAATCAACGGGGTGGATACACATTTGGTTATACCCGACACAAAACTTACCAACTAGGCCACATCAAGCATCCCATTGTGCTAATGATAGTTTCCAAGAAAGATGAGGCATAAAGGGAGCTTGCAAAGGCACTTGATAAAAAGATTCCGGAGCTAGCACGTGAGTATGGAGGAAAGTTGAACGTCATGTTGGAAGGTTCAGATGCCGTATTTGAGCGAGCAAAGGTCAGCTCTTTAGAACGGCTTGAGGGTCATGTCATGTCGACTGTGTCCAAGCTGAACACCCCCGAACACATTGCGAGAAAAAGTAAGGAGATGAATGACTTCGTGTCCCAAGTTCTCGCAGATCTCAAGCAATAAAAACAATTGGACGACTTCAGAGCTTGACGTTTCCTAAGGCTTAGGCATAGTAAGACCCAATTCCAAGAAGATAATCTAACTAGCATCGTATTTTGACATACTTTCCCTGAAACGTTGACTTTCTTCAAAGATTCCATTTGGTTTTACATGCTTTCATTCGATCAAATCCGAGGAAATTGAACGGAGGGTTCCATGCAAGGCAATATAATAGATCCCCTCTCTGGATATCCGACAGGTCAAACTTACTCTGCGTGCCAGAATAAAACGTTCTTCCTGATTATATACAGTAGCTTTTATCAGATACTGATTAATCAGAAGCTCTTATCAAGCAGTACCAGCGATTAACCCCTTGTTCCTGGCGTTCGGCCAAACGCTTAACTCAACACGCCAGGGGGGCAATGAGGGCCAACGGTTGGTTTATTGATAGGAAAGATATCAGAGATATCAAAGATATGAAAGATAACACTGCCGTAGGGTATCTATTCACACATTTGAAGTCAACTGTAAAGACGATGAGCCTCGAGGATGTCATGAAAGTGAAATATTGATCTCCGCGGCCAATAAAAAGGTAAAGGAGGGTGATTCGAACTCAAACATAATTTTGGAGCTTTCATAATGCTCTATCAACTCTTTTCAGAATCTTTTGAGAATGAGATCGTTGCTGCCAAAGTCTGATGAATTCAGGTCATTCATTACTGAAAGGATATGAAGTATCAGATATTTTCAGCTAGATACCAAATCAGGACTTGTGACAGGCAGAAATTCCAGATAGGGCCGCGGAAAAAGGAAGATATACATAATCAATGAAGAACTTCTATCTTGCAGTAGGCAGAGCAGATCAAAACGGTCTTGAACCTCTCCCCCACAATCCTTATCTACGAGGTGGGTCTATTTCCATTTCAAGCTTCGCTAAGCCTTGTCAAAGATAAGAATTAATGGACTCGACTCTTTCACCCGAATGTTTTATCATCTCCAAAGACAGCCACCAACTACTGGCAACCAGTCTTTGGTCAGTGATGGCAGTTGTACGGCATATTTGAATCGAAGCCATTGATTTGGTTACGCTGGTCTTCAACTTTCCATGCTCTAGACTTCGATTGATAAGGTTCATTCATATCGTCGCGGACCATTCATCTATGACGGCTCACAATTGACATTTATCAGGATGTCCCCGTACCATAAGGGTATGAATAGGGGGGATTGAATACGTGATGCTTGGGGGTGGAAATGTAGAGCAGCCACTTGTTTCACAGTACCTTCTCCAGGTAGCATTCCTTTCAGCGGTTGAGCTGCCTGTATGCTGGAAGTTCTTCGCATCTCTGCATTAGGCCGAGGGTGGCCATGGTTGTCTATCAATACCCTTTCAATACTTTCTGAAAGGCTATTTCCATTACATTGTGTCACACTAGTTGTGCATGAAGCAAAGAAATGTCCTCGACCTCGCCCTGGCAATATTCACCTAATTCTCCTCCCCTTCTCGAAGATCTATCATATTCCAGATACACATCTTTCTAGGCTTTAAGCCATTGTCACGCAGAACTCCTAAGCTGGGGTTATAAAGTGTCAATGATTTTTATTGAATTATTGAAGTCCTGAAAATAAAGTTTTGAAACCTTGAAGCTATTCCTACTTTCGCTTAATTCAACCATTCAAATAACGGCAGCGAGCCGAATTTTCATATACTCCACCATATAAATATTAACTTTAGAATCCACAGATTTCCATATAAATGTAACCTGGATCCAATCTTTACGCAAAACACTCGCTTCTCAAAAATCCATCAAAAAAGCACGGATTTTTGAAAAGCAGCATCTACGTTTTTTGGTCCAAAATAGTCCTTATCTCTCAACCAGACTAGGTGCTTTATACCCGCGCCAACCTTCTGACTTACCGTGAATTTGCACAGGGAAGTGGCTCGCAGATCCCTTACCTCGCCCTATAGATTCAGTCCGAGATTTCTCTCCCGGAGATGCTTCAACTGCCAGTGGGTGCATCACTTATCTAAGATCCCAGCCGATATCATATCATACTTTATATATACGTTCGATTCTTTCATTCATATGATCAGCAAATTGTTCTACATGAATATTCCCCCAAGTTGAAAAAACAAGAGCTAGCTGTATTCCAAAATTACTTAGACAAACTGATTCTTCCCACTTGACGACTCTTTTCTCGGATATTTTACCGGTCCTGCCATGTTCAAAATACAAACACTTTGGCAAGCGCCGGAGATCAATCCTATCAATGGGAAAGCACGCTCTATCCCTGTCCTTAACCCCTTCAACAAGTATGGCAGGGTGTTCTTCTTTTCATGGTGGGGATTCATGATAGCCTTTTGGTCTTGGTCAGTCGTTCGAGAACCCATCACTTGTTCATCTCACATCATGCTAATCCGCACATTAGGTATGCCTTTCCGCCATTGGTGAGATTCCACCTGACTACATGTCGCTCCTCGGTCTCTTAACATGCTCTAGCTATCTCTCACTATCAAAGAAGATCTGCATCTCACCCAGAATGAGATTGCCAATTCCAACATTATTGCTCTTGTTGCTACGTAAGTATGAAAAGCGTCCCTGCTTCTATCACTGTATATTCATCGTTGACCGTACTAATAACTTGTCTACAGACTCCTCGTTCGACTAGTCGCAGGTCCATGTTGCGATCACTTTGGTCCTAAAGTTACATTTGCAGGATGCTTACTGCTAGGTGCCATCCCGACTGCTCTCGCAGGTACTGTGACCACTGCAAATGGTCTTATGGTTCTTCGATTTTTCATCGGCATCCTTGGTGGCTCTTTTGTCCCATGTCAAGTCTGGTCTACTGGCTTCTTCGACAATAATATTGTCGGAACAGCCAACGCATTGACCGGTGGTTGGGGCAATGTGTAAGTATCACCTGAATCTATAGCATTCTGCCTGCTAAGCACATACTTACACCTCATCACACAGCGGAGGTGGAATAACTTACTTCGCAATGCCGGCCATTGTCGACTCGCTTATGTTGAATCAAGGACTCACTGCTCATGTCGCCTGGAGAGTATCCTTCATCGTCCCCTTCATCCTCATCACCACGACCGCCATATCGATGCTTATTCTCTGCCCCGACACCCCCACTGGAAAATGGTCACAACGGCACCTCGCCATGCAACCAAATCTCCAAGCTCACGGCACCCACAGTCACGGCCTTCCCAACAACATAGTCTCCATACCCGGATCCACCGCCGACCGCAAACTCGACGATACTCATACCCCTGATCCAATCTCATCCACCAACTCCATCTTCTCCAACGAAAAGCGTTTCGAAGAAGGAGCGCAAATCACAAGCGCCAAGCAAAACGCCACCTCCCTCAGCTCCCAAGAAACCCTCACGCATGCCCACCACGAAATAATCCAACCCCCAACTCTTCACACCTCTCTGCCCCTAATCTTCACCCCCCAAACCCTCCTCGTATCCTCCTGCTACTTCTGTTCCTTCGGCGCCGAGCTCGCCATCAACAGCATCCTCGGAACCTACTACCTCCAAGCCTACCCCCACCTCGGCCAAACCGGCAGCGGCCGCTGGGCCGCCCTCTTCGGCCTCCTCAACCTCATCTCCCGACCCCTCGGCGGCATACTCTCCGACGCGCTCTACCAGCACACCCACGCAATCCAAAGCAAGAAACACCACCTACAAGTCCTCATGCTGCTAACCGGCGCGCTGCTCCTGGCCATCGGCCTCACCCCCCCACATTCCCCCGCCACCACCTTCACCCTCGTAACCTGCATGGGCCTCTTCCTCGAAGCGAGCAACGGGGCCAACTTCGCCCTGGTGCCGCACATCCACCCGGACGCAAACGGGGTCGTGAGCGGCGTGGTGGGCGCCAGCGGAAATCTAGGCGGCGTCGTCTTTGCCATTGTCTTTCGGCTCGGGGGCCGCGATTTCGCGCGGGGGTTTTGGATCGTGGGGCTGGTGATGCTGCTGGTTAATTTGGCGGTGGCCTGGGTGAATCCGATTGCGAAGAGACAGGTTGGGGGGAAGATGGCGCGAGGGGGAGGGAATACATATCTATGAATGGGTTCTAGATACTCTCTTATGTACGCATATACATAGCATCAAAAAGACTGGATCCAGGATGTGAAGAAAAGAAAAAGATGTACTTTTATTTATAGAAATCCCGTCCATCATCCAAGAGATATTAACCACCTTATATGATTTCTTAATACAACAAACGTGATATCCCTAGCGTATTACTCGTATATATATAATGTATACTCGAACTCGTACTCGTATAACATCCCACCATCCATCCCCCTTCCCAATCCAAGCAAAACGAACATTACGCACCCTGATTTCACAGATTAATATCAGCAATGTAATCTCTAACATGGCATTCATATCCGAACGAACAAAAGAAAAAAGAGGGAAAAAAACGGAAGAAAGAAACCATGCATGAAATTCAGCGTACGCCATGTAAAAAGAAGAAGCTTCCGATTTCGTTTCCGACAGGATCGCCACGATCGGTCGTTGCGCTCTAGGCTAAAAAAGAAGAAGAGCATTTGAACGTTACGAAAGGATCCCGTCCATCTATTGATTCGTTCCTCGCTTCATCCATCGATGTATCGATTCGGTATTTCATAATGCAATTAGGTAGCCATCCCTCCATGCATCCATCCATGCCCGTTTACACCCCTAGAGAGAAAAAAAAAGGATCCCATCCCACCCATTCGTCCAGTAAACAGACCATTTAACTTTCGCCTTGGGAGCTATGCTCCTCTAAAAGAAAAAGAAAAGACAGAATTTCC
Organism: Monilinia aucupariae; assembly: GCA_002162555.1. Classification (NCBI taxonomy): domain Eukaryota; kingdom Fungi; phylum Ascomycota; class Leotiomycetes; order Helotiales; family Sclerotiniaceae; genus Monilinia; species Monilinia aucupariae. Next base: position 5,366,369 of record NGKF01000001.1, read on the forward strand.
GTTTCTCCATATCAAATCATAGCTAGATGAAATCAACCAACCGACGCTCCTTTCGTTTTCGCCCCCCAAACAATCCTTTGCCCCTTTATTTGCAACCATCCCCATCCATTATGATGCCCGACCTTAAAAAATTCTTTCCGAAATTCCGCAATAATACTCCTCGCAAACCCTGCCTTTAAAGTCTGCCATGCCTCGCTTTAAATATAGCAACCTTATCATCGTAGAATAAAATTTCCCTCAACCTTAACCTCACCTTCCCCTTGCCGTCACAATCACTAGCCCCATCCCAACTATCCTCATCACTCTCACCATCATCATCCCCGTCAGATAACTCGTCCTCTGTTTCATCTGGATCAAGCGGGGCAATGGCCGTCCCGTTGTCATCTTCCTCTTCGTCCCCTTCGTCGTCTTCATCCTCCTCACTAACATCCTCATCCTCCTCCTCATCGTCGGTTATGGGACCGCCATGTGCGGCTGAAGTGTGAGGGTCATGTGATGAAGGTAATGATTCTTCATGGGGACGATTTTCAAGTATTTCGAAACATTTGTGTGAGATGCCTACATAGCAGAGTTCCACTTCTGGGCGAAGAAAGATGACGTCGAGGATTTGATGGGCAAGTTCTTTGGGGTCAAACAACGGCGTGATATGGTCGGCGATGAAAGGAACACTAAGAGAGCGGAGTTGAGGTACTTGTGGTAGACGTTGAAGGAAGTGATGCTGGATTTTGTTAGATATTTCAACAACTCAGTAGCACTACTTCAAGGTAGCTCGGAATGTATGCGAATAAGCGATTTCCCAATTTACTTACCCAATCTTTATAGTCAATCGCAATACTCAATTCGCGGAGGCTGATCATACGTCCACTAGTGATAAAATTCAAGATATCACGACTGGGCATCCAAGCTTTCCATTTCGCGGATTCAGCAGAGCTATTCACATTTCTTGGTGGTCTTTCGGAGCTATCCAATAACAATTTTTTGAGACTGGCGCGATGTCGCTTAATTGGCCCCCGATAAATGGATTCCTATCAGACGATTAGCATTCCATCAATCTACCCCTAGGAGTATTAAGCTTACAATTGTTACTGCCGAGTTCGATGGTCGTTTGCGATCTTGTAAGAACATTATTTCTAAAGTATTTGGCGCCAATGTTTCTTTCAGGAATGAGATTAGAGAAGGGGACGCCGCGTCAGTATGGATCTTTTTAAGATTGAGATGATATAACATTTGAGTGCTATGTTTTGACGAGGTATGATTGCCTATGGGTGATGGTGCAAAATGTTTTTTAAGTGTAGACCAAAGTTTATCGTGCTGTGGACAGTCGAGGATGGTTAAGCTGGTTAAAACTGACCAGTCAAAGGCCTTCTGCAACACGTACACAGATAAAGAAACTCGCTCCAGTTCTAATGTTTGTAAGCGTAGTTTCCCTTCAAGTCTGTCTCTGCCACTGGGAGAAACTTCGGAAAAGTGTGATGTTTTCCTATTCGATAATTGAGATCGTCGCAGAGGAGGTTCTACAAGGATATTAGAAGGAGTATTTGGCTGTAAGGCATCACCAACTGCAGTATCGTTACTGGAGGTGAGTTTGTGTGCGGCGATTATCGCATCAACCTCATCCACATCGAAGTGATAGTGGTAGGGAGTACTTGACACTGGCTGTTCCAAGCCAGAACCAACATTATTTGGAAGAGGGTCCGCTTGGGTATTGAGTGCTGATCCGGGTGGGTTAAGTTCGCCCGACCCCGCTGGGCTTTCTTTATTACTCCAGTCTGATTCCATAGAATCATTACCGGCTATTTCCGGAATCACATTCTCCACGGCATTGTTGCTATTTTGTTCCTTTGGCTGTTGGCTGTTGCTCGTGGAAGAGCTTGATTTGGACCCAACCCTTCTCTCATTTTTTGTTTTCCGTTTGTTGCGAACATCGAATACACGACCCAGTATGATTCCTAAAACCCCACCTAATCTTCGCTCGCCAATTTTACTTGCACCAGGCCACTTTGCTTCGTGATCAACTTGCTGGAGCTCAGGTCCGTCCCATGGAAGAGCAAAATCGCGGTGAATAGCCTTCGCAGAAATACCCACACGAAGTTCCCGAAGTTTGTCCTTTGATCGCTCCACCAAGACACTCATCTCATCTAGATAATCTATTTCGTCAATGTCCAGCACAGACAAGCTTTGTAATGGTGGAAGTACACTGAGTGTAGGATACTCAACACGGCCTTGGGAATATGCCATGGACTGTGCAGGAGCTAATGAATTGGCTGTTAAACCCGATGGTATCACCCAGCCGATGGAGCTCATTACCGTCCCAGCCAGCATTTGATTTGTCGTAATGGCCGAGGAGCTTGGGTTTTGTGTTGGAGACATATGAATAGCCTCCGTATTATCGTGCCACCTAACCCAGACGCGTTCTAACCGGCAATCTTGTTTTGGACTCTTGTATTGCAAAGAGGACAAGGCGAGCCAAACGTCCCTCAACACCCCTGTTGGCATATCCCATACAAATGTTTCCAAATTTATCATTCTGCCCACGGCCAGCGCAACAAGAGTGCCCAGCATCTTTCCACTTTCCTTTGTTATCAGATATTCTTGTACCCAGTCAGTAGGACCATTTCCAAGGGAGAACTTCCTAGTAAACTGTGGATATTCGTTACCAATACGTCTAGGGGCGGAAGAAGACTCTGGTTTGGTTTCATGGCTGCAATTTGTAGAATTATCTGTTCCGCAATGTTTGCAAACGAAGGATTGAGGTGGAGAGGGGTTCGTGAAGGCATTGCCCATACAGAGAGTAGAAAGTCCATAAGTAAGCGCATCGACTCCCGTCCTCGGATCAGACGTAGCATGTGCATCGGGCCAAACGATATCAAACCGCGAATATATATAGGGTATTGCCAGGTTGTGCAGGGCAGAGTGGGTGAGGGCAAGTGAAGTCAAGTCATTTGTATGAGTAACCTAGATATCCAGTCAGCTTTTGGTGAGAAGGCTGGAATGTGGGTAGTCTACCTCCTTCACAATCTCTTTTAAAACATCCATCGGTAAATCCAACAACCGCAGAGGACCATTCCTCTTCTCCACTACAGCGGTCCATTCTTGTTCTTTATCCTTGAGGAGGTTGGAAATCTTGGTCCTCGCATCAATCCCAGCCTTTTCAACCTTTTCGAAAGTTGATGAGGGTGTAGCCATTGCACTGCCGGACGCAAGATCAGGTAACATGGAATTCTCCGGAAGTTGTGCAGCGGTAGAAGTCTTGGGACATGACGAGGACAATTCGTCGGATTGTGATACGATATCATCGAGCTGGGCATCGGGTGGAGGAAGGTGGGCTGTCATTCTGATGCGATGCTGAAATGTGAGGGTGCGGCTTGATGTATGGAATTGATCACAGTGGCGGTAATGGTAGTCTCCTTCCCATACGCAACCAGCATACTGTGGTTGGTGCTTTATGTTGTTTTTAATTGATCATATGGTGATATAAGAGGATTTGCGATTGTTCCAATATGCCTGGGCAATAAATCTGGGAGAGATGGCGAGATGGAGAGATGAAGGATGGAAAGATGGAAAGATGGAGAGGTGGAGAGGTGAGAGGTGGAGAGGTGGAGAGCTGGAGAGCTGGAGAGCTGGAGAGCTGGAGGGGTGAGTTTGAATTAATGGGGATGGTGAGATGGAGGTATTGTTATCTGATGGTTGAGCTGAGTTGAGCTGAGTTGAAGCTATTGTACGGTACTGAGTATTACTTTGTAGTGAGACTTACAATGAATGAATGAATGATATTAGCCAATCGAGGGCGTGGAACTATAAGTGGACTAGTGTACGAAGTAAACGATGACAGTAATTACCATTCCTTACTAATTCTCTCGTAAATACTCGGTAAAACGAGATGACCGATACCAAGTGCTTGTACTGTAGATACGATAGATACGATAGGTAGAGTAAATACTCCAGTATGTGAATAAAAACATTCGATTTTGGATCTTTTGATATGAATTCATGAAATCTATGACGAAACAGATGATGAAACAGAATTTATCCCTTCCTCACCTTAGTTCTTTGATACACACGTATCTAGCTAGTATCTGCCACCGATCCATCCATCCATCCATCCCAATATCACTTTGATAGGAACAACCGAATATTGGAACTTTCTATCCCTTTATTAAATTAAATTCCCAACAAACCCTTCACCTCTCTCGCCTCCCTCATCTCTCCCATCTCTCCATCTCTCCCATCTCTCCCTCACCTCCCTCACCTCTCTCACCTCTCTCACCTCTCTCACCTC
>NGKF01000001.1:5370756-5399561 GCA_002162555.1 Monilinia aucupariae
CCCTCACCTCTCCCTCACCTCTCGCCTCTCACCTCTCACTCACCTTCTTCACCTGCGTGGGCAATTGCCTCCAAGTCCGAGTTCCCAGCACAGGCTTTGTCGGCCACCCAAGGTCGTTTTTAGCCACTCTAAAGAACATCTGACCCCCCTGGAAAGAAAATATTGGTGGCTCCAACTTCTCTCCTTCCCCCCTCAAATCGTCAGTCTTCCCNCCCCCCAATTTTCATGAGGCTGGCATTTTGAAACCGACTATACCTACTTACTCTTTCTTACATACTCCGTACGCCTCTCCTTGACATCTACCATCAAAAAGAGTGACCTCGTTACTCCATTATCTCGTTCCTTCTATGCATAATTGAATTTCTTACCACATTTCATTGTCAAGATACTCGTATATTAATGCTCTTATAGCCATCATACAGAATCAGAGGGGATTACAATCTGAAAACCGCATATTCGGAAGGAGATAATTCGGGTTGCCAAAGGATATTGATTCAAGACCTGGCACGATCCCCTCCTCCCTCCTCCCTCCTCTCGTTCTATCGGCCGCATAAGTCTTCTTTAGGAAGAGAAGATGTCGTTTGCCTCTCTAAGTCGACCCAACCGTCGGGTGAGCAGTCTCGTAAATAATGAGCGCATATCCATATCCCGAAATAATTCTCGAACACGACCGAAGGCTATCAGCTATACCGATGCATATACGTTCGCCCTTAGGGTTGCATACCTGCACCACCTCCTCCAACCCCGACGAAAGACTAAACAATATGTTCCCGCAGAGAGGAAGCTTGTTTCAAGGAAGACTGTGATGATAGGAGAGTTGATGCAAGATTTCTCTCTCACGTCCAATACCAAAACAAAATTTCCCCATGGTTTCATGTTACAATTAGAGAAACGTTTGCAAGGTGTCTTGAGAGGAACTGAGAAGCGTCCAGAATATAAAGAACAGGTGGTCAAAAGAACCTTCGCAGAGGCATACACAGCTCTTACCGAACCAGGCTTTCGAAAGCGAATGGATAAGGAGAGACGCGTCGAAGACTTGGTCTTGATATTTTATTCCAATACCACTAAATCATTACAGAAGGGCAAGACAGCGGATGACGATGAATCGTGGAAAAACCTCGTGGATCGCCATGTGGCTCTGTTCGTGAGACTTATTACTACAACTCTGAAGGATCTTGAAAAAGACAAAGATCGACCCGAGTTGATGAGTCGTCTAGCAACATTGGAGAACAAGTTATTGACGAATTCTCAAGATTTATATGTCAACTCTTCTGCTGGCCCAGGTGGTGGGCATTCTATTGAGGTGACTGCGCCAGTGAGCTACGATGTCAAAGATATGCCCATGGCACAAATTGTTGGAAGGATTTTTGGTATGAGTAATTCGGAACTGCAAACAGATATCGACTTGAATAAGAGCCTCTGGACGGAATCTGCCGCACTCGATGATCTAAAATCTTACCAGCATTGCCTGAATGCAAACACTAAACGAACTCTGCGAAGCGAGGATTTTGATGTTGATGAAGGATATCAAGCATGGAAGAGGGGAGAAATACCAGAGCTTTCGGCAATGATTTCTGAGGTACTTCAAGCTAGGCCAGACCTCGTCAAGGCTTCCGGCAAGAATAGATCTCTCCCACCTCTCCCACCTCTTTCTGTACCTCCTCCAGGTGCCGATGATCAAGCATATGCAGACCTAGCCAGATCTATAGCCATCGTAAGCCCGGTAGATGGGAGTCCAGGCTACCATTTTGATCAACCAGCGGATATGTCTTCATTTTCTCTCGAGGACGATGAGCCTTCCAAGATATTCCTTGAAGAGGCCACATATACATTTATACCAACAGACACACGAGCATACTATCGAACAATCCTAACTTATGCCATGACCTATGATCAAATTCATGCTCAGGCGGATGGCGCTGATTCCCAACCTCTCAGCAAACAATCTCAAGACCTGTTGGCAGAATTATGTATTCGCTGGAGGATTCCGCAATTCTCGAAGCTTGTTCTATTCTTGGATGTCGCAAGCCAAAAGTTCTTAGATCAGGAGATCGGACTTGATGAGCTTGATGCTGCCTTTGAATTCATCAAAAATCCCCCGGCAGAAACCAAGCGTGCACATACGCATACTCATTCTGCAAGCCTGTCCTCCTTTGATCATAACCACTGGACGATACATGATTTTGCTTTATACCGCCAAACTTTGACAAATTTACATGATGCACTTCTCCGTGATCTATATGATCTTTTACAACATTGCTATGAGGCCAAGCCACCTTCCCCTGGCCCAGTCCTGCTTATCCTAGAAACTCATATCAAAAATGATCCTTTATTCTCAACAAGCCCTGGTGGCTACAATGCTTATGTTGAGCAGTTGATTGAAGGGCTTAAATCTAAAGCTGCAGAGGTATACAGGGAATATCTCGAAGCAGAAGTTCCTCAAAATCAGGAGGAATGGGAATTTTTTCACGTTGTTCAGCTGGGAAAGTCTGTCGTGAAGTTGTGTGAGCGGATTCAGAAGAGATACAAGAAGAATCCTGAAATAATGGGTGTCAACCCTTTGACGATTCTTGTCGAAACGATGCTTCCTAGCTTTGAGGACGATGCCAACGATTTGGTTCAGAGAATTCTCCACGTAGCACATAACAATAATAGCGAAGTTCCATTACAGGATGGGTTTGATCTTTACAAGGAACTTGTGGAGATCCGTAGCATTCATCACAATATTCTACCCAGTAGATCCTTCGCTTTCAATATAGAAGATTTGCTTGCTGATTTTGTGTGGCGATGGATTCGTACTGCTGATGCGAAAGCTGTAGATCTCGTTGACCAGGCTATCAAACAAGATCAATTTCAGGTTCGCTCAGACCATCCTGACAATGTCCCATCGGATGATGAACGTCATAGTGTGTCTATCATTGATATATTCCGTCTCTTCAATCAGATGGCCGACCAAATCTTCCAACTCAACTGGGCCGATGCAATTCAGCACGCCAAATTCATGACAGCTCTGTCGAAATCTTTTGGCCTTGCACTTGCTAGATATTGCGAAGTCATTGAACAGAAATTCTCGAAAGAGATGGATAGATTGTCTCCCGCCCAAGAAGCGGCTGCGTCACAGTCGAAACAGGAGAAGTGGATGCAGTTGGCCAAAGAGGCTTGGAACAACAAGGAGAAGATAGAACCTTTCCAATTTTACCCCGAAGTAAGTCTCATTCTTGCAAGAGTAGAAGGACATGTTTAATGAGGTTATAGTCTTTTGTTAAACTCAACAATATCGAATATGCCGTTCAGCAACTTGACGCACTTGAAAAGACACTAAAAGTCGATGCTTGTGCCGATCTTCTTGCAAAGAATGCACCGCCAGTAGAGAAAAAGAGGAGAACTGCTAAATATGTATTCACCATCAAGATTGTGGAAGGCGAGGATCTGAAGTCCTGTGACCCCAATGGCACCAGTGACCCTTATGTCGTTCTCGGCGATGAGTATCAGAAGCGCTTAGCCAAGACTCGGGTCGTCATGAGAAGTCTCAATCCTCGTTGGGACGAGTCGGTGGACATAACAGTGCAGGGTCCATTAAACATCATTGCGACAATCTGGGACTGGGACACATTTGGCGATCATGATTATGTGGGAAGAACTTCTTTAAAGTTGGATCCAGCTCACTTCAGCGACTACATGCCTCGCGAGTACTGGCTTAATCTCGATACCCAAGGTCGATTATTGCTGCGTGTCAGTATGGAGGGAGAACGTGATGATATCCAATTCTATTTTGGCAAGGCATTCCGTTTGCTCAAGAGAACCGAAAGAGATATGACGCGCAAGATCACGGATAAGGTATATTTCAATCCCTCTGCAGGCAAAGAATATAAGCTAACAGTCATAGCTGTCACAATATATCAATAGCTCTCTTTCGCAAGAAGCTCTCAGAGGCTTACTCTCTCGAGGAATTTCAGTAGCATCAGTAACCAGTCTCTGGAAGAACCGACAATCGATAGCCCCAACATTAAATCCCCAAGACGTCGAGAACGCTCTAAAACCACTATTTAATTACTTCGATGAAAACTTCGCTATCATGAAGCAGACTCTAACCGACGCATCTATGATTATGGTAATGACTCGATTATGGAAGGAAGTGCTTCTCGCCCTTGAGAGCCTCCTAGTCCCCCCTCTCTCAGACAAACCATCTGCTCAAAGACCACTCACTCAGCAAGAAATGGACATTGTTTTCAGATGGCTTGAACTCTTATTTGAATTCTTCCACGCTCGAGATGAGGAAACGGGTGAAGCAATGGGGGTACCAGCCGACGTTCTTAAATCCCCCAAATACCATGAACTCGCCTCCCTCAACTTCTTCTACTTCGATACCACCGACAACCTCATCCGCACCTCTGAAAGAATGGCTACCGCAACCGCTCAACGTGCTCAACAACAGCGTAATCGCCTCTCAGCACCTGCTACTCTAGGCGCTTCCTTTGGGGGTCTTATGGGCTCAACTTCGATGCGCAGGAGCAAGAGTATTATGTTAAGTCGGAATCTGGGAACGATGAAAAAGGCAAAGGAAGAAAAGAGAAAACAAGCACAGGCGGATCCAAGCGATGATATGATCTTGAGGATTTTAAGGATGAGACCTGAGGCGACACCGTATTTGAGGGATAGGAGTAGACAGAAGGAGAGATTGGCTGCAGCTGCAGCGGCAGAAATGATTGTGAGACAGAGTCTGGCAAGTGGAGTTGGTCCCAGGTTCGGGGCGAATAATCTGCCAAGGAGATAGAGGGGAACTGCATGCTTTATTAGGAGGAGTGGGAGAAGATGGTGTCTATATGCATATGGGAGGTAATTACGAGTCTTTCATGAGGGGAGGTGGGTTAATATGGATGGCTGGCGTTTTTTAATTGAGAGATACCACTGGCATATTTTTTTTATTTTGGGATCTAGACATTTCTTTTTCTTTCTCTTCCTGCCATACTCTACCCGTGCGAGGCTTTTAGTAAGACTATGCTTTGATGATGTGGAGGGCTGGAGAAGGGTTTGAAAGCGGAAGTCGAGAGGAAGGAGTGAAAGGGAAGGCTTTCGGAAGTAAAGGGAATGAAGGAGAGAGGGAGGGAGAGAGGGAAAGGGGGGAGAGAGACCACTATTTAATTGTTCAGTTTATGATCAGGGTGTGGATTTAAATTGTGCGTTAATTGTCCGGCTGACCTTTCTTTGTGGATGCTGCAAGTGAGTTCGAAATTGGCTGGATTGGAAGGTGGGAGTGGAAGTGGACGTGGGACTGAGACTGAGACTGGGACTGGAACAGAATAAGTAGGATGTTGAGGTATATTTGTATGTAGGTGTAGGTGTAGGTGTGTATTGTAAGTATGTAGTAGTATGTAGGAATATCAAGTGGAATGGAATATGAAAATGTAAATATAGAGGGATTGTGCGAAGGAGGTGAGGTGAGGTGAAGTGAGGTGAAGTGAGGTGAAGTAAGGTGAAGTGAAGTGAAGTGAGGTGAAGTGATTTGGGGGAGTATATAAGTATGTATATACGAGTGGGCTGGTGGGATGGGATATGTTTGGATGGATGGTTTGTGTTGGGATTGAATGTGAATGTGAATGTGAATGTGAAGGAAAAGAAAGGACAGGAATGGAATGGAATGGAATGGAAAATAGAACTCTTGGTTGAGAATTCGAGTGGTTGGATGTTGGATGTTAGATGTTAGATGTTGGATGTTGGATGTTAGATGTAGGCTATGTTGGAGGGGGCCAAGATGATCACGCGCGGGATAGACTGTATAGAGAGAGGATATGTAGGTGCAAAGTGGAAGTGGAAGTGTAAGTGGAAGTGGAAGTAAGTGTGAGTGGTTATTGAGGGTTACACTTTCGAATTATGGGGTATGGATTGGGTGATGGTTTGGGTTTGCTTTGCTTTGCTTTGCTTTGGGTTTGGGTTTGGGTTTGCTTTTGGGTACCTATGGATGGATGGTGAGGTTGATGGATTGGATGAGATGAGATGAGATGTGATGAACGTATCGATGCATGAGAGATAGACACTATACTATACATTGAACGCGATACCTGAGTTGAGCGAGGTCTCCGTCCCATCCCAACCACAAACTCATACCTACCCACTCAAGCCAAAAGGTGTATGTGTCTATTGCCTGTAGACGCCAATGTCCAACATAAAATCCACGGACACCGATCGGTTCATTGAACTCTAAAAGAAGCAACCTAAACTTTCCCAAAGCCACAAGCCAGACAAAACCCAAGGCGGATAAAAATAAAGCGAAGTTTAACGAACCCCTGGGATTTTGGGGGGAAAACCCCTGAACCTTCGTTGGAATAAGGTTTGTATGCCCAAGTGCGTTGCTGTATGTATGTACTATGTATGTACCAGCAAGTACAGAAATATTCCGTACGGTGCTGTACTTTGAGGTGATTATGATTATTTGCAAAGGCTCGTGACTTGCTACTGTCTGTATAGTTAGCATGTGTGGATATGGTATCGGTGTGTATGGCACAAGCATACTTGTAAGTAGCACCCTCTAGGTTACCTGGATACGTGGATTGGTACGGGTAGGGTAGGTGCTACTGTTGTTGGTACTCGGGATCGGATCACTATTCGAGATATTGAAAGAGAGGGATTTGGTAGATCTTTTCGTATCCTCTGTACCGTTGTGATATTGATTGCCCTTTTGGGTCTTTTTGGGCCGCTCGTGAGTCGTGAACGTGGAGTGGAGTGGAGAGGAGTGGAGTGGAGTGGAGGGGAGTGGACTGCGTGGGAGGGTTTGGTGAGGAGACACTTCTTCCGTGTGCGATGATGTTTGGGTTCGACTATGATGAGTGTGTATATTATTTGGGTGGGTGGATGGTTACTAACTCTATCTTGTTTGGTTGGAGGCTGGTTGCTTGGCTATGTGGATGCATGGCCTTTGGGTATCGATGAAAGTACTCTATATGTATATCATACGAGTGTATATACTCGAGTAGATGAGATAAGGAGATGCTGTATCAATAAGGTTACCGGTACCGGTACTTGTGTCGTAGGGGTGATTGATTCATGGACTGTTGTCCGCACCACTCGAGGATGTAGATGTGCAAGAGGGGTTGGCGGGAAGCATGTGCGAGAGCGCTGATCTCTACCCCTTGAATAAGGAAGAAGAGAAAGAAGCTTCGGTGCAGAAAGATTATAGATACCCAGATGTCATGAGCTTACAATTAGGGGAGGTGTAAGCGGTTGAGATGGGTGTGGTGGGTGTTGGATCTGAACACTGGGTTGACTTGGGAGGATCTGATATCCACTTGGTATAGTATGGCACGAGTACTGTACAGCGAGTGGGAGGGAGATGAGCCCGGGTATTGGATGGAGGTGGGTGCTATGCACTGGATGTCACGGGAGTCGGATCACCAGTGGATGGGAGGTTGTCGGGCCGGCATGGGATGGGATGGACGGAGAGTAGGTTGGCGGGATACGGGGCGAGGGGGGTGGAGTGTGAGCATCTGAGCTGGGTTGATGTCGGATGCTGATGGACATAGGTTGTATGGAGGCACCTAGGCACGCAATGCAATAATGGTTTGCTGGCAGTGGTGCGTGAGGAGGACGAAAGGAAGGGGTGATGGATGACATTATGAGACAAGGCATCACAACTTCTGTATATGCGAAGCACGCGAAAGCTGTACCCAAGGCATGGCGTATAGGCGACATAGCATCGCATCGCATCGCATCGCATCACATCACATCGCATCTCATCTCATCTCATCTCTTCGTTGGAAACGGATGAGATACCGGACGATCGATGGAATATTCCGTAACCTTCCTTACCTTGTACGTCTTTCTTTATAGGAGAAAATATCCGACATGCGCACGCCGGGCGTTAAATGTGGAAAATGGATAGTCAAAGGGTGCCGCTCGCTCGAGCTGGCTTGAATGCTAAAATAAGGGGTCCACTATAGTAAGTTTTAGGACCCTGAGATATTTTCTTTTTTTTTTCGCCTCGCATCATGATTTGTTTTACGTTCGAGGCTTGTTGATTGTAAATCGGGGAGATGAATTTCCGAGAGATTTTGGTGAGATGGCGCGGGTGCGTGTTTCTTTGTCTTGAATGTTGACATTCCATGGGTTTGAGGTACTGCTGTATCGAGATCTTATCATAAAGAGATTCATTGGATTTACGAGTAGATCAGTCACTTGGTCCCAAGGGGGAATGTTGGGGAATAGGTGAATAAGGGGGGTGTTAAGCGGGCTCTTGGGATCCTTTGCGTTGCGTTGCCTTGCTTTGCTTTGTTGGCTCGCGTTTTATCGATCATGCTTTTTGGCCTTGATGGGGATGATGAATAGTGACGCATGTTTAGCTGCAGAGGTACCTAAAGGTCGCCAGCTACTGTATTGTAAATTACACAGCCTCAGTGTCGGTTGATAGGGAATGAATGGGATTCCCACTTATCTAGGCATACCCTATGCCACTTCTATATGCATAGTCCCGAAGTAAAGCAAGCAAGAGCTCCTGCACCACTACCGTTCTCCATCTGGAAAGCCGCTTTTGAACAGCGAGAGTATAATTTGGAAACTTTTGGACTTCTCGTATTTTGGTATGATTAGTTCAAGTGAGCATGATTGAGGCGGCGTCGTACTGGAAGGTTTAACCTTACATATTCATCAGGGAAGAAGGCTAAGCGAGGACTTGTTCCATCGGCTGAACCGACCAAGTTGATGGAAGTGCCGGGTACCTATGACTTTATGCTGTAATCCTCTAGGCATAATGATGTTCAAGACTCTTTTCAGTCTAATGCTGTAGATCCATGTTCCCTTTTGAACGTTGATGCCAAACTTGGGTCACGAAGATACCAGTGAATGGTAAATCTTCTCGAAAGCGGAAAAGGGAAGATCGGGCGCGAAAGCTTGATGATCCATAATCTGAAACGTCTCCATTCTCGATTTTGCAACCTTGATATGATAACAATATGATAGATATATCAAGGGGTTAGTCATACTAGTGAGTAGCCAGTCACCCTTGAACAATATCGATGCGTGGATTCGGTCTTCCATGACGAGAAAAAAAGTTTGATATAGCAGACTGAAATGCTCTCCCCAGGTTTATCCCCAGATTATTGATGAGATTTTTCCTATTAAGACTTGCTTTGTTGTCCCCGGTGTGTTGGTAAGAAATGAAGGGATGGACGAAGGAGGGTTGGTGATGTGGTCAAAGGCCTCAGTCATCACTTTGTCAGGATCCGTGACTCTTGATCAGAGGCTTGTGATGTGATGCGATGGTTGAATCTGAGTCTTCCAACGCTCCACCTTACCTGGGCAACAGCTGCAACGGAATCAAAAAATGGTTGTACGGAGTAGACGTTGCCGAGTACTGCATCTGCATACTGATGCGAGCACAAGCTGGAGAGAAGCGTCATTGGCTAGAGGGAGAGATCATTCGCTTGAATATAAGTAATTTATCGTGGGGAAAGATGCCGTGTAGAGTGTGAGGTGACTTACGATTCGTCCGTTAATCTACTTGGGTATGTGGCATCTACATCCCTGAACACACAAGCCATTCAGGATTCTTATCGTTTCTTGAATCCTTGTCTAAGAAAAGATTGGGTGCATATCCGCCATGATAGGTAGGGCTTTCATTGCTTTTGATGGAACAAATCGAAGGAAGTCAAAGAATGGGAAGGGGGCTTTGGAAGTTTTTGACATGTATATATAGACACAAAGGGGTTGAATTGAGTATCTAGTCGATAGAGTAAGTAGGGGAGTTGGGTGAGTTAGGCGAGTTGGGTGAGTTGGGCGAGTTAGGTGAGTAGGTGAATAGGTAAGTAGGTGAATAGGTAAGTAGGTGAATAGGTAAGTAGGTGAATAGGTAAGTAGTCTTTGATGTACATGATAATCTCTTTTGTCTAAAATGAAATCCCTTTGTTTATCGCCAGGTAAGTAAGTAATAATAGAGTACTCAGTACTACTCTAACAACGACCTACTCGTATATAAAACATAACTAGCCATCAAATTAGAATCCCGTCACAATCATCCAAAAACCGCTAAGCCTCTATTAATTAAAATTACAGTAGGTACTGACTGACTGTAGTTGAAAGTTTCATTCGACTAATCAAAGAAGCTGTAAACTCACTCACTCACACACACACTCTCTCTCTCTCACGCAATCACTCCTTGAGATTTACTCAAAAGGGAGAGCAGTTTCATGACCAAATGCTTTCTCTCTCCTCTAATTGCATCTCGATACTGTGACCTTGTCTACGAATACCTTCACCTACTTTAGTACTTCGCACTCAGCACCAAATCAAACTTGCATTCTGCTACCACACGAAGATCAACATAAGCAAAAGGAAAAGCAAAGCCACAAAGCCAATCCCTCATACGACGGCAACGGCAACAAGCACAACAACAACAACATCTACCTCGGTACTCTCTCTCGTGCGTAACGGGCATATACCTACAGTCCCTCCTTGGCTTCAATTCCTCTTTACTTCTTCCTCTTCGAACCATCCCTCTTTTATTTTCGTCTATCTTTTATTTTTTCATTCTTTTTTATCCATATCTTATTCTTGATCACCTCTTTTGCCTGATATATCCATTGTTCTCTTCCCACCTCTCTCATCAGGGACTGTGCTGTTACTGTTTTTTTCTAACCCATCCCTTCCCTCCCCTTCCAATCGGGAATCGGCATTATCGCTTCGTGGTGGAGATTCAAAGTTGTCGACCTTGACAAGGGAGATTGCCGTTGAACTTCTTCGGAAGGAAAGACATCCGCATCTTCGAAAGAGTTGAGGAGGTGATTCTTATTGAACTTCAAATCTTTGTAATTCTCCATTCCTTTCTACATACTCCATCTCCAAGAGCGTCACGCACTTGTGAAGTCGTCTTGACTCGTTGTTCATCTCATCCTAACAGACTTGCAGCTCCATCACTCCTTCCTATCACTCTGCCTCGTATCTTGATTTACCGATCTGAAATCCGACACTGTCGAAGCGGGCAGCGGAATATTCTTGGCTTCATGGTAGAGGGAAAATTCTTTGTTACGACTAAGCAGCCTGGCTGCATATACTGAGAGCAAAATGGGCGACTCTACATTGGCCGCCACTACTGCGATTCTGCAAAGCCTCGCATTATCGAGTATCGATCTTCCACAGTCGAACGTTTATGGCAACAAAGGACTTAGATTACCAGGTGCAGACACAGCAGGAAAGCTTACACTCGAGCGAGAACTTGCGGCATTGGTATCGAGGATTCAGAGATTAGAAGCAAAAGCGATTACAGTCAGCAATCAAGCATTGCCTGATACGCCGAATGAAATAGGAGCACCATCTGCTTTCGCCGATGTACTCACGGGTGCTCCATCCCGAGCATCCAAGAGTACTGCATCCAGACAACAACTCGTAAATTCGTTACTGGCCGCAAGAGAAGCGCCTACGGGTGGTGAACGACCTCCCAAATTTACAAAATTAAGTGACGAGGAACTCGAAGCACTTCGCGAACATGTCGACGATCAATCCAAACAACTCGATAGTCAGAAATCGGAGTTGGCCGGTGTACATGCTCAACTTTTTGAGCAGAAGCAGAGGCAAGAACAAGCACTTAACGTTCTCGAAGTGGAGCGCGTAGCAGCACTCGAAAGAGAACTGAAAAAACACCAACAGGCGAACGAGGCTTTCCAAAAGGCTTTGAGGGAAATAGGAGAGATTGTCACAGCTGTAGCTAGGGGTGATCTCAGTAAGAAGGTTCAGATCCATTCCGTGGAGATGGACCCTGAGATCACAACTTTCAAGCGGGTAAGCATTACATGTCAGAGTTTTCTTCCTCTTTATCCTCTAACTTCTGCTAGGTTATCAATACTATGATGGATCAGCTTCAAATTTTCTCCAGTGAAGTTTCTCGTGTAGCCAGAGAGGTTGGTACAGAAGGTATCCTTGGGGGACAGGCCAAGATTTCTGGCGTTGATGGTACATGGAAGGAGTTGACTGACAATGGTACGTGATTTGCTACGTTGAGCAATTCGTTCTAACAGTATGGGCGAACTTGCTAACTGTCTATAGTCAACGTTATGGCACAGAATCTCACCGATCAAGTCCGAGAAATTGCGTCCGTCACTACCGCTGTAGCTCATGGAGATCTCACACAAAAGATTGAAAGACCTGCTCAGGGTGAGATACTCCAACTGCAACAAACTATTAATACCATGGTGGATCAGCTCAGAACTTTTGCCGCCGAGGTCACACGCGTCGCAAGAGATGTCGGAACCGAGGGTATTCTTGGGGGGCAGGCAGAGATCGAAGGCGTTCAGGGCATGTGGAACACATTGATAGTGAACGTCAATGCCATGGCCAATAATCTTACCACACAAGTGCGAGATATAGCAATCGTCACAACAGCTGTCGCGAAGGGAGATTTGACCCAAAAGGTTCAGGCAGAGTGTAAGGGCGAAATCAAGCAGTTGAAAGAGACTATAAATTCCATGGTGGACCAATTACAACAATTTGCGCGAGAAGTCACGAAGATTGCTAGAGAGGTCGGTACCGAAGGTCGACTGGGTGGGCAAGCAACGGTGCATGATGTTGAAGGTACTTGGAGAGACCTAACCGAAAATGTGAATGGTATGGCCATGAACCTTACAACACAAGTACGAGAGATCGCAAAGGTCACTACCGCTGTCGCGAGGGGAGACTTGACCAAGAAGATTGAAGTGGAAGTTCAGGGAGAAATCGCTTCGCTAAAAGATACCATCAACACCATGGTGGACAGACTTGGCACCTTTGCCTTCGAGGTCAGCAAGGTCGCGAGGGAGGTCGGAACTGACGGAACCCTTGGTGGTCAAGCCCAGGTTGATAACGTGGAAGGAAAGTGGAAAGACCTCACCGAGAATGTCAACACGATGGCCAGAAACTTGACTACTCAAGTACGAGGTATTTCGACTGTTACACAAGCTATCGCCAATGGAGATATGAGTCAAAAGATTGAGGTCGCTGCTGCGGGTGAAATACTCATACTAAAAGAAACCATAAATAACATGGTAGACAGATTGAGTATTTTCTCCAACGAAGTGCAAAGAGTCGCCAAGGATGTGGGCGTGGATGGTAAGATGGGCGGCCAGGCTGACGTTGCTGGGATCGGGGGCCGTTGGAAAGAGATCACAACGGATGTCAATACAATGGCCAATAACTTGACGACCCAAGTGCGCGCCTTTGGTGATATCACCAATGCTGCAACCGATGGCGACTTTACAAAACTGATTACTGTCGAAGCATCCGGAGAGATGGATGAGCTGAAACGAAAGATCAATCAGATGGTGTACAATTTGAGGGACAGTATTCAAAGAAATACATTGGCTAGGGAGGCTGCCGAGTTCGCCAACAGAACGAAGTCTGAATTCTTGGCCAATATGTCTCACGAGATCCGAACACCTGTTAGTATCCCTTCCCTCTTCCCCATTTCCTGACAACCTCTGGCGTTATCTCCATCGTTCCTAATACCTTGGGCATTGAAATGCCTTGCTGGGCGAGTGATACCATTCTACACCTGGAGAATTTTTTCAATCATTCAAAATACTTTGAACGTTGAAATGCTCTGTGTAGTGGATGTACTCTTTCCATCGCCAATCCCTTTACTTTGATTTACTGAACTCTTCTACCTTTTTGGTTTGACCTACTTGATCTTTTACTAACGTGGATATAGATGAACGGCATTATCGGAATGACGCAATTGACTTTGGATACGGACCTCACACAATATCAGCGAGAAATGCTCAATATTGTTCATAACTTGGCCAACAGTTTATTGACCATTATCGACGATATTCTCGATTTGTCAAAGATCGAAGCAAACCGCATGATCATGGAAGAGATTCCATATACCCTTCGAGGAACTGTCTTCAATGCACTCAAGACACTTGCTGTAAAAGCAAATGAAAAATTTCTGGACCTTACCTACCGTGTCGATAGCTCAGTACCGGATCACGTGGTCGGTGATTCGTTCCGTCTTCGACAAATCATCCTCAACTTGGTTGGAAACGCTATCAAATTCACAGAGCATGGTGAAGTTTCTTTGACTATTCAGAAAGCCGAGCAAGATCATTGCGCGCCAAATGAATATGCAGTCGAGTTCTGCGTATCTGACACTGGCATCGGCATCCAAGCTGACAAACTCAATTTAATTTTCGACACGTTCCAGCAAGCCGATGGATCTATGACGAGGAAATTCGGAGGTACTGGTCTAGGTCTCTCAATTTCGAAGAGACTCGTGAACCTCATGCGTGGAGATGTTTGGGTCAAGAGTCAGTATGGTAAAGGTAGTTCGTTCTACTTCACATGTACAGTCCGCCTCGCGACCTCGGATATCAGTTTCATTCAGAAACAACTCAAGCCGTATCAAGGTCACAATGTTCTGTTCATCGATAAAGGACAGACTGGTCATGGCAAAGAAATAATCACCATGCTTACACAACTTGGCTTGGTCCCCGTTGTTGTCGATTCTGAACAGCATACTATTCTTCTCGGGAATGGCAGAACAAAGGAGAAGATTGCATCAACTTATGATGTGATCGTTGTGGACTCGATTGAGAGTGCCCGAAAATTGAGATCAATCGATGAGTTCAAGTACATTCCAATTGTACTCTTAGCTCCGGTTGTTCATGTCAGCTTGAAGTCCGCTCTGGACCTCGGTATCACTTCGTACATGACCACTCCATGTTTAACAATCGACCTTGGCAATGGTATGATTCCTGCGTTGGAGAACCGAGCTGCACCTTCATTGGCCGACAACACCAAATCATTCGACATTCTCCTGGCCGAAGACAACATCGTCAATCAACGCTTAGCCGTGAAGATCTTGGAGAAGTACCATCATGTTGTTACCGTCGTTGGCAATGGTCAAGAAGCACTGGATGCTATCAAGGAAAAACGATACGACGTTATTCTAATGGATGTTCAAATGCCAATTATGGTAAGCGCAATGTGAATCAAAGTGTCACACGGGAGATAGCTAACATAATTATAGGGAGGATTTGAAGCAACGGCCAAGATCAGAGAGTACGAGCGAAGTCTTGGAACACAAAGAACACCTATCATCGCCCTCACAGCACACGCTATGTTGGGTGATCGTGAGAAGTGCATTCAAGCCCAAATGGATGAATACCTTTCGAAGCCCTTGAAACAAAATCATCTAATCCAGACGATTTTGAAATGTGCAACGCTCGGTGGAGCACTCCTAGAAAAGGGTAGGGAAGTCAGGCAATCCGCCAACGAAGAGAGCCCCAACTCGCAAAATGGTACTCGCGGCACCATACAGCATCCTGCATCGAGCCCCACACCAGCTCACATGAGACCTACCATCGAACCTCGTGCATATACTACCACTGGCCCTATAAACCATGGTAGTGTGGAGAGTCCCTCGCTTGTAACGGCAGATGCTGAGGATCCACTTGCCAGGGTAAGCACTTGCTGATTCACATTCTGACTTCTCCAGAGCTTGTACTAAGCAGTTCTGTAGCTTCTGATGCGCGCGCATAGCAGCTAGTGTAATGCTTATCTTTGGCAGAAGTTCGATGATATATGCATGGATTGATGGGCATAGGAAATATTTGCCATTATTTCCATTTTTCTTTTCGTAGATACCACCGCCTGCGAGTGCTTGTTATTCTTTTCAATCATCTCATCCGAACCATATTTCCCAATGGCGAAGGGCGTTTTTGGGAAAGGGGATAAACCACGTTTCGTCAAATATATTAGGACGAAATATATCCGTTTGCTGCATGGAACTGCCTTGTTTCATTTCATACGTTTGGGGACTTCCCCAAGGGACTCCAACTACTTTACTTTTCACAACACTCGCTCCTGTGCGAACTGGCAGTGTTTGCTACTATTACTACTATTTTTTTGCGAAGAAAATGCATGGATGGGGGCCAGGTGGATGGTTTGATGGAACTGGAGCCGGGGGGTTATTGAATGCTAGTGATTATGACGATGGATATGAATGAAGGCGGTGAGAAGGGGGGTATGCAAGAAAATGAGAAAGTCAAACGGGTGAGGAAGAAGATTCGATTGATGTATGGAGATAAGAATTAAATGAGAATCATGATGCATATTGAAATAAATGGAATAATACCATGGGAAGTGAAGAAAGTATGTTGATACCAGCCGAATCATCGCAATCATCTCATTATCCTCATGATGTAATGAGTAGCGTTGAATCATACTGACTATTTCAGCGCAACCGTTTTAACCTTGGTGGACTACTTCCTGATAGATCAGCCAACCAAATGCCAGCTAGCTGGTTAGGGCTGCGGTCTCAATTTTACTTCGAAGGGTCTTCAGATACCATTTCTAGTATGATCCCTCGATAAAGGCGTGCGTGTGTGACTTGTGTATATATACCAATTCTACCCATGGTCAATCCTTTCGCGTACGCAGAGATTAGATGGGGAGTGAATAGTCAGCAATGCCCACGATGAGAACAGGCAACTTTCTCGGCGTGGCATGATGCACGAGAACCCCCATCGATAATAGTCTAGGAGCCATTCATTCTCCCCTCGGGGTCTCCCCCCTATCCCGCGTGCCCCAGAGTCCGTCGCTCGCTACTCCTGAACCCGATTGAGGTTTCTTTTCGAGTACCGCGACTCGACCTGCGTTATGTTATGTTATGTAATGTAATGTGCTCTTAAGGGTAGGATGTTTTCTGTGGTGGCTTGCGTTGTACAAACGATGCGGGTATGCGGGCTGACTGACTATGGCTTGAGGGCGTGAGAGCTTGTTTTCGCGAAGGCGAGTGGAATGGGGGGTGGGGTGAGGGTTTGATGGTGTTGGGGATGGGGGGTATGTGCTTTCGGGGTTAGTTAGGCGTTGCGGTTTGAGGTTCAGATTGGATGCCGTGTGATGTGTGTGTAGAGGGGATTGGTCATGTTGTGAAGAGGAGAGGAGAATTATAAATGATGAATGCTTTATTCATCAAAATTCGGAAAATGAAGGCTAATTATGGATGCTTAGATTGGGCTAAGCTTGAAGATGATACATTTGTATTCTTTCATCAGCGATGCATGATATGTGATATACTTTATTTGGTATCGAAACTGCCTAGATGCCAATTCGTTTCCTCCACAAAATTTATAAGTCGTCATCCGCGCCATATCCAAAATCTACCGTTCCTTTCACAGCGTGTTCTCTTGTCCATTGATCAATCACCTTGATGTTTTTACATATTCTCTCTTCTGGGAGCTGTGGAAGTGGTTGATGTGCTATAGTGTCTAGGGCCCAGGAAACGGGCGTGGTATCTGCGTTGCAGAGCAGAGTTTGACGGATCCAGTCGAGGCAGTGGTCTCAATCCTGAAGATTAGTGTGTGTTTTCATAGGTATTTTTGATATGTTCAAAGTTCCAAATGGAAGTTGGGGTTAGGTTGAAGAGGGAGAAGGAACCGTACCGATATGTTTAGCACCATGACCTGCATAATTCTTGGGTCCATCATCTCTATAAAAGTCTCCAAAATGCGGAGACCTGTAGCGTGGAACGCCATCGAGCCATATGGCTTGTCGGATGGTATTGAGACAGTGGAGTTGGTGATATACTTCTAGTTGAATGAGATATTGGTCTTGATTTTCGTGATGAGGGACTGGTAGGGTTGGGGTTGAGAGGCGGGCGGCTTGGGAGGAGGGAATATGGGTGTGCATGCTTTCTGATGGATGGAGAAGATGTTAGATAAGTTGAGAGGGGCGACTTTGGGGAAGACTGCGGGGGCTAAACCATTATAGAGCATTTCCCAGCTTTCGTCTGTGGTAGTGGAAGGGAGGCCAGTGATGGGATCCACCATAAAAGGGTTGTGAGTATGGAGGGAGTTTGATTGTCGAACCGGAATGTATTCTATGATATGTTCCACTGGAGCTACCATTTTTGTCAACTTTGGGCTGTATCATGCGAATATAGCGACATATCTACATGTACTTACTATAGATGCGAGAATGGGAGTTCTTCTTGGAGAAATCAGGGGATTGCTCTAATATAACGATTGTGAGTGCTCCCGCAAACACAACGGTGATGTATAAGAGGACCAAAACGATGATATGTAGATACAAGGATATTCTCAATCCTTTCAAATGACTCTTGGTGAAAGGTTTCTCCGCATCGTTGCTTTCTTGGAGAAGATGATATGTACTGGTGTCGGCCATGATACTTGCTCAGTGAATTGAAAGAAAGAAAATAGTGAATAGAAAAGAAGTTAAGACGAAGAATGGAGAGAACGTTAAACCTGAGCTTGAATTACGCAGTCTTTGACTCGGACCATCCAAGTCCCCAGACATATCTAGAAAGGGAAATCTCGAAGAAATCAGCGAAAGCCTACTGGAAATGTGATTTGGTCTCATCTGAATTTTGCTGAAAGCGTCATGCATAAAAGACTAATACCTCTGCATACCCGATAGCCTATGGGTGAATTTGAGGGTTGTCCTCCATGAGCCACTATTTTCTCACGCAAAACGGTTGCAATAAGAACAAGCTTAATCGAAAGTCTGACAAAGGCTAACTACCCTAGCAAGATCAAAAGTTGGGGTAGTCTAGTGTCACCGGAGGTTAGTAGTATATGCCATGCCCAGGGTATATGAGTACACCGTTCAAATTCTGTCGAGGTAAATAGACTTCCCTTGCCCCTTCGGAGCAGGAGCCTCTAACGTAGCAAATCGGCATTTCAGAACCTAATTACTTACGACCTTACAGATTCTCATTCCAGCTTCATGATGATCTACTCATCGCCAAATAACTTCACTAAACTGTAACAAATTCGGTGATAAACCGCTGAAAATGGTCTAATAACGAACCGGTATACAAGGTCCAAGTTTTGCGAGTCATAAAACAAGCTTATGCAGTACCATTTGATGAACGACCTGATGGCATTGAAGGTATGAGGCCGGCTTATTAAGATGGATATGAATTACATAAGTTTAGAAAGCAATGCTCCGCATATGATATAGGACTCTTTTACCCTTTGGGGGATTTTAGAGTATTGCGCAGTCAGCGGCTGGTTAGTGGAACAGATTACCTGCTTCCTGGCAGCGTATTCATTGCCAAAAAGAGATTATAGGCAACAATAGTAGGCGATGGTAGTCACGCAGGCACTCCACTGCTAATGTGCATCAAGTTGGAAAGTTCCTGGAATGTGCCTTGCTCATGAGCGGAATGATAGTACTTAGCAACTCCGGTATGATGTAGTGCTATTCACTTGAGAGGTAACATCTGCAGTAGCACAAAGCTTAAAGTGTATCATCTCACATCAGCACTTAGAGGACGAACCACAAATTTAAGCTTGTCGTTCGAGTATGTAGTGTAATACCACATGGGTTTCTCAAGTTGTGAAGGGTTATGTCCATGTATGCGGAACTAAAAGCCGCAAGAGCTCGGCTCACTCGGGGACTATTGTCTCTGGAGGTTAACGAGTAGAGGTAGGATCGCCCATGAACAGGTTCAATGCAAAACCATGACCTGAAACCTGCTTATAGTCGACGGTAAAGATGGACATATCCCCCCTCGCCCCCTCGCCGAGATGTAACGTCCCGATGTCATCGGAACGCAGGAGCGGGGAAGTCGCCGATGTGTTCTCGATCTTGTAAAATGTTAGCCTATCTCCCAAAAGCGGGCTGATGATCAAGAAATACATATAAAGGTTCAATCCTTTCCAACTGACACAATCATAATCCCATTCAGAAATCTGAATATTTCTCTACCCAAGGACTGCCTTCCTCCAAAGAACTTCACTTGAAACCATCTCAAAGCCAAACAAGTCATCATGAAGACAACACATTTCCTCGCAGTTGGCATAGCCATGTTGGGTCTAGCTATTGCCACGCCTATTGCGTAAGAGTTTAGCCTTCCCCGATCCTGAATATTATCATTCTAACAGACATAGTGCTCCAGAGGCTGAAGCGTAAGTTCCATGTCTTCTGTAATAAGATTTTGTTTTAACACGTATGATTTGAAGGGCTCCGTGGAGTGAAAAGCGCTGGGAGGAAAAGAGAGAAGCTACACCATGGGAGGATAAGCGTTGGGAAGAGAAACGCTGGGGCGAGAAGCGTGATTCTCCTGACTGGAAAGATAAGAGATGGGAAGATAAGCGCGAGGCTTCTCCGTGGGGAACGGACTGGAAAGACAAGAGATGGGAAGAAAAACGTGAGGCTTCTCCGTGGGGAACGGACTGGAAAGACAAGAGATGGGAAGAAAAACGTGAGGCTACCCCTTGGCAGGAGAAGCGATGGGAGGAGCGTTCTGCCGAGGCTACCCCTGAGCTTCTAGCATAGGCCATAATACCTCACCCCACAGCTGTGATGGTGAAGGGTCACATCGGTTGATGGAAGCTGGCCCTAATGTGGATGGGTTGATCGTTTGTGATGATAACGTGGAAGAACTTCCTGTGGCGCAAACACGGCTATGGCTGATGAGTTCAGATAGTTGTGTCTTTTCATATCTCGTTCATTCCTTGCCCGTTTTTGCTTTGCAGATTTCATATTCGATGGGAAGAAAATACATCCACAGTCCTTACCACACTCGCGTGTAACCATGTTGAATCTGTGTGAAACGTGACTGAGACTGATAGCAGGCAATGTACCGGCGTTCCCGTTTGAATCAGTAGAATGGATCGGGAGAGAAGGGGATTGTCAGCAAGGCGTTGAATTGAGGTTGTTGGTGGGAGGGGGAGGGGGAGGGAAAGGGGAAAGGGGAAAGGGGAAGGGGAGAAGCGATGGTTTTGCATCTCTCTTACGGAATTAGCCACTTCTCGTTTACATAACCTTAAACCCAACCAACCCCTCGTTGATGCTAGGATTTCCCCTCTCCAAGACTACGACTCAAATCAGTGCAGAGTACTCCTACTCCTCCTCCTCCTCCTCCTACGCCTGGTACTTTGCGATATATTTTTTGATTTCACCTATTTACAAAGATTTGAGGTTCTCGTGCAATGTTGACGATTCTGTTCGACCTTGATTCTTGATTATGTTCTCTCGTGGTCAATGTGACCTCATCAACTCTGGGCCGGAATGTACTCGAGTATAAAAGTATAAAATATATCGAGGAGAACAGTCGATTCTTCTCCTTACAATTCCAAATCATAGACGTAGAAGGATTTGGTTCAGGATTGGCCATACGACCTTCTATTTTGGGAGAAGTGTCTCGCGGCACACAAAATATCGTCAAGTTGTATTGCGCCACCCATTACTCGAGTAGCTGCAGTGCATTTGCCAAATATCTACCATCTTGAGCAAGGTATTGTAAAGCAAAGGGCAAGTCACAACTTCTGTACCTCCTCCCCTTCTCTTCTTCTCTCTTTCATTTTCCCATCTACCTCTCAATCTCTATGCTGTCGCAAGGCAATAGGAAATGGCAAGCTTCTTCTCCGCAAAACCGGCCGATCCTCCAAGTCCACGAGATGTCGTAGCCACCTATCGAAGAACCTTCGAAATCCTCGTATCGGAAGGAAAGTTGCGACCCATGGTTCTGCCATATCATTTCTATGGTTTTGTGTTGTTGGGGATATATTTATGTGTGCGGCACACGAATCGACCAATGTTATACGAGGCTCGGTGGCTGGTGTTGGCTGCTATAGCATGGTTCCAGCTCAAAACTTTATGGCATACGAGTAGCACGAATATGGCGATTAGTTTTGTGGTGGGCTTGATTAGTGTTTACGGTATTGCTGCGAGTTTGACCTGGCTGGTGTTTATGCGGCCACAGTTTGATGCTAGGAGGGTTGAGCGGAGGAAGATTCGGAAGGATACAACTGCCATGCAAGAAAGCGAGGGGGAAGCTACATCATATGTGGAGAGTACTGAGTCGAGTTCAAGGCACCGTGCAAACCTGAACGGAGACGCGCCAAGAACGTCTGGGGGTCGAAAAGCTCCAAGTGGAAACGATGCGAAGCCACAGCCAATCGCAGATGGGACGATGGGAGAGACCGAGTATTGTTGGCAATCGTACCCAGAAAATATATGGGAGAGAATAGGCTGGGTCTCCGACTTGGTCATCAACTTTCGTGGACCCGGCTGGAACTGGGCGATTCCTCCTCTACCCAAGCCCCCCTCTTTCGTCTATTCCAGATTACCGGAACCCCTAGATGAATCATCGACGAAGGACAAATCCTCAACTGGACTCAAAGGCTTCACTACAAGACGTGAAGTCTTTCGAGCTCAAGTTGCCCGTTTTATTATAGGATATTTCTTACTTGACATGGTCAAAACTACTATGATGCATGATCCGTATTTCTGGCTTGGTCCTAACGAGTATCTTATGCCCCCTCATGTCGCAGCAATGCCTCCACTCATCCGCTGTTTTTATCGCGAGCTTTTGTCAATGGCTGGGATACTTGTTTCTCTAGACATGGCCTTTCTTCTCGCTCCTCTCATAGGGTGTTTACTTCTTGGCCCATCCTCATTCATGGGCCTCAGAGGTGAAGCATGGTATTACCCCACCTCATGGGGTTCTTTCTCAGTTATTGCAAACAAAGGCCTCGCGGGGCTCTGGGGAGGTGCCTGGCACCAAATATTCCGCCTTGTATTTTCCGCCCCAACAAACTATCTCATCGCAAATGGATATCTAAACTCCAAAGCTTCAACTACAAAACTCGTGGCTTTATTTTTTGCTTTCGGAATATCCGGAATCTTACACGCCGGTGGCAGCATATCTCAAATTCCCTCTACAAACCCTTCGAGCCCGCCTACGTTCTTCATGCTGCAAGCTGTTGGAATATTTCTACAAACAGGACTCTGTACTCTTTTGTATGGATATATCAAGTATATCCCAAAACCAATACGACAAACAACGAATGCTGTATATGCGTTCTCTTGGGGGCTACTGACTGGTTGGTGGTTAGCGGATGATTTTGCTCGCGGGGGAATCTGGCTTTATGAACCTATCCCCATTTCTATATTTAGAGGATTGGGATTTGCTGGTAGAGATCACGGGTGGTGGTGTTGGGAACATGTAGGAGTGGGTTGGTATACGGGGAAGCATTGGTGGGAGAGTGGTGTTGCTATTTGAACGGAATTTTGGATTTTGTTGCATATGATTATGAAGACAGCCTGGCATTGTTTATACTTGTAGCATTGAGTCTATAAAATGGGCCATAAACAGTTCTGGTGTATGAAAGTTCATATCGAGAGACACACTAAACACAGAGGGAATGCATATTTCAATAGACGGCTGCCGTCTGATAGTAAGAGATTTTTGTTTCTTGAATCCATGAAGTTCGCGGCATCGAGATTTGAGATCAATTTGTAGGTTTACAAGGTTTTGAACTACAGTATTGAAAAACTGAAACCTTCCATATGGAGTGCAATAACCTTTGAGCATTCCAACACAGAAATCCAGAAAGCTTAATTCTCGAATCATACTGTAAGTCGTTGGCGGTACTGTGTCTCAAAAATGCAAACATGGATGATCTCTGCCTTACTCTATCTTCCCTTCTTGACTCATTACCATATAGAGTTGGTTATATGACCCCTTTTATTTATTCAAACGTATTGTCAAGTTCTTGAGCATTTCTCTTCAAGGCCCATCAGCTTCCTTCAAGGTAACGAAAGAGTGATAGCGACCTAGCTACAATCTCAACATCAACGTGAACTCCGCCTGCCTATTGAGGAGTTTGCCTTAAAATACAAAACATGCTCTTATTCATTAGACTCTGGTCACTAGTCCTTTAATATCGTTAACGTTTGTTCAGGATTAAGAGCCTGGAATACTCAAGTTCTGCCAGAAGGATATACATAATTGTAAACTCTCATGATTCATTGATCACTCCAAGAGTGAATACTACTCGGCGATGAAAATAAATATAAACTAAGGTTTCTAAGGTAACCTTAACTAACAAACTCCAACCTTAGAAATAGCAAAGGAAAACTGATGTCGACGATGAAGTACAGAGTAAATAATCTCGGTACCACCATAGAACCCCCATGAAAAGGTCTAGTCCCCCATCTCGCATTCTGTCAAATAAGCATGCGCGATGTGCCAGCAGTGCCTTTTAATGGTTTTTGCACATGTTTGGCCTTAGCGACAACTCCCTTTAGACTTTGAGATTTTAGCCTTTCAACCTTACCGCGCCTTATTGCCATCTCTAGCAGCAATCCCCGACAATTTTCTACTGCAATGATACTTTAACTTTCCAAGCCTTCTTCAAATTTTAATCTTCTTCTTCTTTACTCTCCCGCCACTCAAACAAGTGTTTGTTACCCTGCATTGCTACTAGTTGCTAGCTATATTTCCCACCGGCTTGTGCAAATTTCAAAAGGTTCTCAATCACTCAAATGAAGCCAGCCGCCTATGGCTATTGGGCAACACTCATCATTTAACGTTTGTTTAGATAAGAGAAACTACAAATAGCCAGTTTAACTTTTGTATCAACCTAAACCATCTTAAGCTCTCGTTGTCGCACATGCTGTACCAACTGACAAGGTCCATACGGCGCAATAATAATGCGCAATGATAATGCTGAATGATACTTCACTTCTACAGAGTGAGTTCTATCAGTTAGTCTACTAGTCCCGGGCTGGAAATGTTTAGTTTGCGGGGTATGCAAATGTGACGAATCGGATTATGCTGATTCGCTTAAGGTTTTCCCCTGCCCCTAAAACCAATTAGCTTAGGGCTTTGCTCCCTTTCCCCAAAGGGGATCGATTGTACAAGACATAGATAAACTCGGTAGAGTACAATAATACTCGTACGTTGGAGCACAGATTCATCACGTGCTATGCCCCACCATTTAGCGTTACAGATCACAGCATAAAAAGCCTCTTTTCCTCTCCTCGAGTAGTAGGACTATGTTAACAGCTACTCGTACACTTTGATCATACTCATCGTTTCTCGTCAATCCTTAGTGCTTACATCAGAATACAAAGCATCCACCCTTCGTCGAGCGCGAACCCCTATCAAAAGGGACATGTGTTAGTGGCCGTCAGAGATCCGACTCGTCCGTTACAGTAAGTAGCCTTCACTCGACTAATTGAAATCCTTTGCACAGCCCAAACCTCGGCCTCTTAGGGTTCTTATCAAATGCAGGGTGGAAAACGATAGGTGTTCGCCTTTGACCTGTTGTAAATTTCGAACTCAAATGGTAATAATCTTAAATCCGCACTGTCAGATTTGTACTCGGTATAGGCCGACTTATAATTGTAATTATTTAACTTTGATTTCGAGGAGTGGAGAGGTTAATGCCAGTCCCCCATGCTCGCTTCCCCGCATATCTAGAGTTCCTTGGAGAGTGGGGTCGCCCATGTCTAATGTATATAGTGTCTAACATACTCGTCCTCATTGTGGCAAATCTTTTCGTTGGCCATTCCACAATTAGACTTCTTCTATAATTCCAACACAAAATCCCATCTCACTTCACAATGGGGCCTCAAAACATTGATGTGGAGGAGAGAACGACTGGTATTGAGTCTGGAGATGAGAAGCACCATGTTTATCCGGAAGAAAATTCGGAACACCTCAACAAGGGCGCCCATGTTATTGCAGAGAGTGGCCATGAAGCGACCGATAGGTTAGGAGTTTGGATTGTTCCTACGTTGACCAAGTGCTCATTAAGATTTTAGGCGAGGTCAATCGCTGTTTACGTTCGACCCTGTTGCGGAAAGAAAGCTGAGATTGAAGATTGATCTCATGATTGTTCCTACCGTGGCATTATTGTACCTATTCTGTTTTATCGATCGAGCGAATATTGGCAAGTCCGCAACTAGAATACCTTCTTTTTGACGTCAGGCGATACTAATGCCAATGTTCTAGGCAATGCCAAACTTGCGGGACTCGAGAAGGACCTCAAACTGGTGGGTTACGATTACAACAAAGTTCTATCCGTCTTCTACATCTCTTACATCGTCTTCGAAATCCCTGCAAATATGGCTTGTAAATGGATGGGTCCTGGTTGGTTCATTCCCGCAACTTCTTTGGCGTTTGGAATTTGCTCAATTGCCACCGCATATGTGCACAACGTCCATGCGATGTCTGCCGTCCGTTTCGTGTTGGGCATATTTGAGGCAGGTATGATGCCAGGTATCGCATACTATCTTTCCCGTTGGTATCGTCGATCCGAATTGTCGTTTCGCCTAGCGCTATATGTTGTTATGGCTCCAATGGCTGGTGCATTTGGAGGTTTGCTCGCCTCCGCAATCCTAACACTTCCAAGCTTTAGTACACTTCACACATGGCGGATGATCTTCGCCATTGAAGGTATCATTACTTGTTGCCTCTCAGTCATCTCCTTCTTCACCCTGACCGATCGTCCTGCATCGGCAAAATGGCTTACACAAGAAGAAAAAGACCTCGCCACAGCCCGTGTAAAGTCCGAACGAGTTGGAGCCACTGAAGTCCTAGACTCGTTTGATACCAAGAAAGTTCTACTCGGGATCTTCAATCCGGTAACAATCGCAACATCCCTAATTTTCCTCTTAAACAACGTCACCGTCCAAGGGCTCGCTTTCTTCGCTCCTACCATCGTTAAAACTATCTACCCGAAAGCAACCGTTGTCTTTCTGCAACTCCATACTGTTCCGCCTTATGTCGTCGGTGCATTTTTCATGCTTCTATCCTCTTTCTTCAGCTGGCGCTTAGACCGCCGCGTTATATTTCTCATCTTAGCCGCTCCCTTGATGATGTGCGGCTACATCATGTTTTTAGCCAGCGACGACGCCCAAACCCGTTATGGTGCCACGTTCCTTATAGCTATTGGGGCCTTCGTATTCGGCTCTCTATGCAACGCCCAAGTTGCGGCAAATGTTGTCTCCGATACCGCACGCTCCAGCGCTATTGGTACTAATGTCATGATGGGCAACGTTGGCGGTCTCATCTCCACTTGGTCATTCTTACCCAC
Organism: Monilinia aucupariae; assembly: GCA_002162555.1. Lineage (NCBI taxonomy): Eukaryota > Fungi > Ascomycota > Leotiomycetes > Helotiales > Sclerotiniaceae > Monilinia > Monilinia aucupariae. The sequence continues at coordinate 5,397,570 of NGKF01000001.1, forward strand.
CGATGGACCCAATTATCCCATTGGAAATGGACTCAATCTTGCTACTAGTCTCACAGCTTTAATTGTGTCAATTGGCTTGCTTTTGTGGATGAAGATGGATAACAAGAAGAGAGATGCGAGAGATGTGGATGCCGAGTTGAATGGTATGAGTCAGAAACAGATTCAGGATTTGGATTGGAAACATCCGGGGTTCAAGTGGAAGCCTTAGAGGAAGAACTTGAACAAGGGATTCTTGCGCTTTTATGATGTATTATTTTATCAGAGCTACGCTGCTTTGTGATAAAATATGAAATACGGATTAGTATACGTTGGCGCCTACTAGCGCATGCGACTCTATATATAGCTTCGCCTAAAGTCTAACATATTCCATTCTTTTACCTGTTTGCAAGCGTTATCTTAAGTAGCACTATATGATTATTATAATCAATGGATTTTAATTATACTTCACAAGTAACCTCAGCTTACAAAAGTGATCTACGTCGCGGATTCGATGTTAAATTGTCGAATAATCTACGGGTATAAGTTTATTTAAGCGAGGAAACTGCTTTTCACTCCTCCACTATACTTGCTGTCTATGGACGTTGAAAGCATCAAAATCAAGTCAAGAAATACGAATAGAAATATCGTAAAGAATAATTAACATTGACCAGGCTAATTGTGATGACGCAAAATAAGACAAAAGATACTTTTTGACTTACTCGAATATATAAATTCCTTATTTTCTATTCCGCTTACTCTTTTGTTTCTATTACGATACTAATATATGTGATGTTGAACATGATGAATTAGACGATGATATTAGTTTAGCTGCGAAGATTAGAGTCCTTATATAGCTGTAGAGATATCGTACCATATGATTATCATACTTATATGACTAGAGCTCTGCGAGTGGGCTTGAACCAGGGATCCGCTCTCTCGTTTGAGAAAGTAAGAGCCAAAAATTATGCGAAGGCCGTACGAAAGCTACCGAAAAGAAGCATGTGTTCGATGGGTACCTAAGTGGCATTCTATTGACCTGCGAGGAGGACTTTGTATATAAAAATCCGTAGACTTAGCCTGTTCATAGTACGTCAAAGATCAGAGCTCGGCAAGCTCACAGCGAGGTTGAATATTATTATCATCATCTTTATCATACACTTATATGGCCGTGCTCATATGGCCGACTATGACACTAGTATCGTAAAGAATACTCCTCTAACAAAGTTGTTGGCGCCCTCGTCGACCTAGCCTCTAACGCCCTGATATCCGTTCACTTGAAGTCGAAATAAGGTCTGAGGTCCTTGATCAACGTAGCTGGCGTTCAGTGAGGTAAGAGGTCGGAACGGAAGCATGTTGTCCATCCACGAATATACCCTTAAATCCATCAATCTGTGAAATCTATCGAAGCATGTTGTTCACTTGAACGCACATCAACCTAATCCTAAACGTTGAAGGTTGAATGTATATTCGTGTGTTGTTGATCCAATCAATGCTGAAGGGAGAGTCGAAGTTCAAGCTTACATAGCGGTAGAAGTGGGAGTAGAAGTAGGGGGATTTCGAGGTTGTCAAATGAGGTGATTCAACCCTTTCTAATGTAGATTCAAATTCGAGGAAGTAGTAGAAGGAAGATTCGAGTTCGAAGGAGAGGTGGAAAAGTTGGATGCAACCGAATTCGAGCCTATTATTACTACCACTTGCACACAGACTATTCAGAAGTAATCTTAGCACCCTTTTACGGCCCAAGAAAGCCTACCGAGATCGTGAGGAGTTGTTGGAAAGTAGACTTTAAACGAGACACTGGCACTTTGAATACCTTCGTTAGAATTGAGGTGACCGGAATCTACCTGGAGATGGCTTCTGCTCTTCGGCCGTAGCAAAGTATAATAGTAGTAATTCATAATCGATTTGATCTATCTATAGCTATAGCTACGCTGACCATGCGATTCGCCTATGATATATACAATAATAGATGTTTTATAAGGAAAAAGTAGAAAGAGCTTCTACAAAACAACC
>NGKF01000001.1:5399661-5419322 GCA_002162555.1 Monilinia aucupariae
GAAAAAGTAGAAAGAGCTTCTACAAAACAACCTCCCATCCCCCGGAAGATCTCCGAGATGATTAGCAAGTATATGTTTTGCATATACATACGTATATATATATATATAGGATCATTTCTATAGTTTAGCTCTATAATAGTAAATTCTAAGAACTCTTTTGACCCTGTTTCAAACAGCTTTTTTACGGCACAAGCGTCACAAGCTGGGCATTTGAAGACCATGTTCTCGGATACAACTATGCGGTATTAGATCGGTATACTTCGAATTAGAGTTCAAAATTGTTTTGAAAGTGTGTTAGAGATTAAGTAGATTCTTCTCTCCCCCTTTCTAAACAAAGATTAAACATTTGCGGGTTAGACATGTAATTATTTAACCTTTGTTTAGGCGAGGGGGGAGTAATGCTATAGTACAACTAAACGTTGTATTTAATGTATGTGAAGAAAATGATATTATGGAAACTATTTAACTATACGAGTACTCTAGTTGTTTGTAGTAGGCACGTGACTACTATAGCATCAGATCTCACTATGAACCTAATTATCTTCGCTTCTTTTGGCGAAGAACCTAGGGGACCCCCTAGTAGATTGGGTGCTGCATAGCTCTTCGCTTAGAGACCTCTTTCTCTGTTTGTTAAGAGATTGCAGAAACTTACTCAACATGTTCGCTTTGTTCAGCATCCTATATGGCCTCGGGCATCTTCAATGTTGATGCCATGCCCGATAGCCCAAACATTGACTAGCTCATAAAACTCTTCGTCAATGCTTACAGAGAATAGTACAAACGGTTTGACTGATAACTCATCCTACTATTGACACCTTGGTAGAGGTTGGAATTCCAAATGCTATTCAGTTCAGGCTCTTGCAATATCATGCAAAAGTCATTCGGGGGTTACTGTAAGATTGAATTAGATCAGTTATTTGCTTCTAAGCGTCTGCCTCTCGAGCCATTTCGGTTATTTTTTAACTTCTTGCATGTATTAGTAAAAGGTGTCTAGACCATTCGACCTGGCACAAAACTTAAGTGGAAGAGGACCCTATTTGATTTACCGACGAAATTCTCCGATCAGTTTGTGTCAAACAGGATTGTAGGCTTGAGAGGTTGCGAAGTGTGATCAAAACTGTTCCTAGTATGCCAGCCACCCATATAAAAATTAGGCAACCGGATCACCATAGAGGCTACACTAGCTATAGCTTACAGAGTTTCACAATCACAGGTTGGCTTTGTGCGAGTTGGGGAAAGGCAGGCTTGACAAATCTCGCTACTTCCTTGGGAGGCTTGTCCAAGATATTATAGAAGAAGTTCACGTAAAGATCGCTAGTGGGAGGCAGAAAGGAGCCACGCTTATGTCAATCGAGTATAGTCATGTCTACAATACAAAGTAGATACTACTCCTCTCCCCTGAATAAAGATTAAAGAATTACGTGTCTAACCCGCAAAATATTTAACCTTTATTTAGGGAGGAGAGTATCAATAATGAATTTGCCCCTGCATGAGCTGGTATGGTTCCATGAAGTTTACTGCCGACTATAAAATCTAGTAGATTATGAGTTACCAGAACTCTGTTTCTTATGAGACTAAGACATTTAGGAGAATAGTCAATGTTCAAAGGCAGGCTTGAATGATAGTGAGAAAAAATGGGTTTCCCCCAGCTATATGCGATCTTATTCAGCGATGAGATTTCTGAACAATCGTACCACTGCAGGAAGTGCTACTCAACTGTCAGTTGGGGAGGTGAGAAAAGAAAATGGACCAGATCTCCAAATTTCAGAAGAACTCGGTTCTACTCGTATGTTACTTAATGAGAATTATTAATGTGACAGCACGAGCCTAAACATAACAATAGCCGCCTCAAAGGCGTCATAGCTAACGACTTCCCAAGGAGACGACAATTATCTAACACCTCACAATGACAAAGAATCTGATCATGATTGTAAGGCCTAAAAGCTTGAGCGCTATCCGACGAATGGATCGAAGGGTTGCATCATTAAATCAATATCTCGTGTCACATATCGATTGACTGATTGGAAACATGCATCTGTTGAGGCATATACTGGAAGCTTGAATAGTTATAACTAATAATCAAGTCCAGTGCATGTATTTGGTTTACCTCAATACTTGGATTCGGCATGCAAATATTTCCATGCCAGTTAACGATGCCAGGACTCCATCGAACTTCTTTCCGCCTGAATACGTGAAAGGATAACTAACTACTCGAGTATGTTGAACAGAACTCTAGTCTATAATGGGGACGTCAATCTAGAAAATGCATCAAATGATGGTCGTTTCTCTCAGCATACAGCAAAACCTCGATATAAGAATACTTTTTCAGCGCCTAAAATAAGAACATCTCGAGACATTCTTATATCGAAGCTTTGACCAATCCCAACAGAGTACGAGTAGTATTTTGTTAGTATCTTGGGAGAATTTAAACCCAAAACTAATCATGTACGTTCCGATTATACCTGATCAAGTATAAATCTACGAGTAGTATAAATTCCATAATTATCATGTGAATTAAGAACATACAAGGGTTTTGAAAACATAAAACTACGAATGCTTTAAACTGCAAGGATATAAGAAGATTCTTTAGGGTTACAATAAGAACGTTGGGGTCTAAAACAACATTCTTATAACGAGGTTACGCTTATATTGAATATTCTTATATCGAGGTTTTGCTGTAATTATGTTAATCTATCTGCCGCAATACCAAGTAGTCGGTGGCACTAAAATTATACGTTAGCGGCATTAGGAGCAGCAACAGTAGCAGAAGTAGTAAGAGAGTCTCTCGGGATACAAGTAGGCCCCAGTCTAGTAATATGCCATTGATAGTTGAATTCCTTCTGTCACTCCCCCCCTCCCTATTAGGAGAGCATGAGGAACATGTTAGGGCATGCAACAAATACTGGTCAAAACATAACTGGGAGATTCGGTCTATATCAAATGAGAGTCACTGTGGCGAACCTGATGCCTATTATGAAGATCTACAGAGGCTATTAACCAAGCTCAAACAGAAGAGCAAGGATTCGGTTATATATTGCTGACCACAATGTAATTAACAAAGTAATGACATGAATCGAGGCTCGATCTGAAGTCGATCTGAAAAAATTATTGCACCCGACAGGAATCTCATCTAATTGCGCTGATCAGAAGGGGCTATAGGTAAGAAGTACTCGTAAACCAATGTAACATATACGAGTAGCTCCGAGGTTTTATGCTTGTCAAGTCTGAAGGCGCGGAGCAATAGCTTTTGGTAGGGATACTAGGTATGTTTATAATGCCTAGGTGGTGGGTGACACTATTAGGCGTCCCGTGCACGGACTATTGTATCCTGCCATTGCCACGAGGCAATGAAAGCATGTGTTGCGGATTTTATATCGGCAACTTATACTTTTCATATTCCTCCCCGATAAACCTAAAGTATCGGCAGATTCTCAAAATGCAAAATATTGTCGGACCGCTTGGGTTCTACAGAGTACCACCAGATTATTCTGCCCACATCGACTAATCCACCGGTGATCCTTGCAAGCGAAGGCGGTGAGACCACATTTAGCCCTTATACCTCCGTAGTCTGAAGTCTGGGCTTGATGACACGCCGATACGAAAATCCTGATCACCGTGGGAAAGAAAGTTACCTTTATTCCAATTCTTGGTATGATGCTTGGTTTAATCCTTGGTCTAATTGCCTTTGAACCATAATAATCTCCGAGCTTTAGTGTATGGGGAGCTCACCTGGCGCAACCGACAAAATCGGGCTGTATGATACAATCTGATACAATCTGATACAACCTGTATCACTCGTAACTCGAAGCTTTATATCCAGACGCCATGACTAATGCGCTATTTCAACCATGATTCGACTTACAAGAATGCGCATATACCGCGGCAAAACATATCATTAATACTGTAATTTCGGCAATCTCGTCGACATACCAAATTCCAGTGATTTGGTGCATTAATCCGCCAGATCCTCTGTCTAGCAGTATTATGAAACTTTGCTTTTGCCATTCTGCTCTGCTCGTATAGAGAATCTTTGTCAGCGACGTCACAACTATTCAGTTCAGTTCGCTAATTCGATCTTGTATAGATTTTTACGATTAATGGAATCTTCGGATTCTAACAACGAATCTAGACAATAGTTGGCTTCTCTCCCCTTATCTTGGCGTACTGATCTGAATACCTTCTGACGGGAGTCCGGGACAAGCTCATATGCCTTCTATACAATTTGTGCCAAGTGATGCCAAATGCGAAATGCGAGATTAGCTTCTACGTCGCCAGACTGATCAGTCACTACGTGAATATACAGTACCTGTGTGCCTCTGTTTAGCAGATCTTCACAATGCCACAATGCCGCTTGTTCAAATTGTATTTTGAAGTTAATTAACACATGATTATGATCATCGAGAAGTTGTTTTGGTTCTGTCACCAATCAATATCATTGCCTCGTACAAATCAATCCTTGCAAGTGACGAGACGATTCTAGTAAAACCCGTTCATGCCGAACGGGTTTCTATCGGAATACTAATTATATCGTACCAAATTTCCGATTTCGCCGATGTTCATACAAAAATACCGAGTTTTTATCTTGTATTATATCATCTACTAAACACCACTACAGATTCAATATAATTTATATAATGTTTTAGCTTTAATTTACTTTCTATTTGTTATAAACCGACTATATGATGTCTACTCGAATATAGTTATATATCAAATCTTTATATTTCATTTTTTGATCAACTTAGATATTACAATCGTAACCGATCGGCGTACCGATCAGTATCGGTTCCGTTTTCATCTACTCGGCACGTGCGAGTCACATGTATATAGCATTATATGATCTGTTAGACACTTCGAGTTCTTACAACTCTAGTAGGAAATGCTAAGAATGCTTCTGAGCCTGTTTGTTCAGCTCTTATAAGGCACTTACGACTCGTGAGAAATGAAAAGTATTAGAAAAGTTCTATAAGTTAGAACGAATCAAGATTTATCGCTTAGAAGATGAAAAGAAGGTTGAAACTTAATAATTGTAGTCGTAATACAGTATTACTAATCTACGTTTCTATTACAGGAACGTAGGTTAGTAGTACAACTAAATAGGAATAAGGCAGTCTTGAATCGTCGGATAGAGTCTACTTTATTGCAAGATGCTTTCTAAAGAATCCCAAGAGTAATATATAGTTCTTTTATAGACTCTATTATAAACATTTAGGGTTTTGTTGTCTTGATAGTTATAGGGAAATCTTTATATGAAACTGCGTATCACGACGTGAAAGTTTTATTATAACTTGCACAAAAGAGAGCGTTAAAGTTTCGTATAGCGTCTTTCGGAATCTAGGTCACGCCAGTCATGTGACCTGTCAGCTTCTACGCTAGCATAGAGTAGCTTTATAGAATAGACAATGATAACAATAAGAATACTAATGCATATACTAACGGATGTCTGCGTCATCACCAAGGTGACCCCGATTCTAAAATCCCACAAGAGCCACGGAGCAAAGCTATTTAAGCTGCTAGCGCATGCGCAAGTAAGTGCCTGACTCGTCACATGATCTATATCTCGACAATTAAGTTCAGCCGTATGCGTAGCTTCTGTGTGAGTCACGCGTGCAGCGTGACTATAAGAATTTAACCTCCACCAAAAGCCTGATCACAATCTTCAAACATCAACATGTTCAACATTTTATTATAAATGATCTAATCCATCATTTTTTCAGATTTTGGTTGGCATTATTGGATTATGATTGAAATGGAAAGTGCCTTTCATATTTCAAGTGAGGTTTGCTCTGTTCTCGATTGTATATGATCTGATATGCTCGTAGATAACTTTATTCTCTTGTGTTAGAAAGTCCGACAGCAATATACATGCATATATCAACTTATCTAACTTCTATGGAGTTCCACTCGTCGAGGAACTCAGGGGCGGAGCGAAGAAAACCTCCGCATGAGATACAGTCAAGGCAGACCGTGATCTGGATTTTAGTTGAAAGCTTTTAATTCTATCTCAAAGTCACATTTGTACATTATGCCTCAAATTAAAGTTATAAGGTTCAAAAGGATTCAAACTTAACTCCTCGGTCGGCGAAATCGGAATTCTCTATTTGTACATGGTGTTGGCTACGAATCTGAGTAATTGAAGGTATTTAAAGCTAAAGAGAATACGTATCGATCAATTTGTTTGATTTTGTAATCGACAATTTCGATGCAATCTAAATTCTATTTATAATATATACGCTATACGCTATTTGCACAACCTCAAATTCGATCAATACCATTTCGAATATTCTCTTTTTCATTCGTTTCAAATCTCTAATCGATCTCGATTATGAATCCATTCAAATAAAAGGGCTAGCTAGGAAGGAATTACATTGGAAACGATGGAAAACAAGGATTTTTCTGGTATATAAGTGGAATTTTTGGAATTTTTGGAAAATGCGATTTGTGTGTGGGGTAGGGCACGATTTTTAGGGTTTGTTCAAGGGAGCTATGGGCTATTTGGAGTTTTCAAAATCATTTTGATAATCAATTATATATTCATCTTAAAATGGATATATCCAATTGGTTAAAGCTAAATGGAAGCTTTTGAATTGCTTTTGAAGCTATAATTGCATCCCAAACGACGGGGAAGAAGTTATTTGATTAGCTTATCGAGATTTATTTTTGTAAAATAAATTGAGTTGTTTTTTGAGGCATTCAAAGTAAGCCTTTTGCGAAATACGTTTTTATACCTCTAAGAAGGTCAAAACGGGTTTAGCTCGTTTTTAAGACGTTAATAAATACTACTACTACTATTACTAAGCTTAGCTCCTCCCCCTATCTTGACTAAAAGCTAAGTATTAGATAGCCACTGCCAAGCGAAGCCCTACTCTACCCGAGCCTTGATGGTCGATACGAGGCTCAGTCGATTCACGCATTTTCATATCTCATCTGAAGTCGGCCACCAGTGGGCTCTAATGCCTCGTATTCGGGAAAAGGCCAAAATTACTGTCCTCGAAGCTTCGAAGAGTTGTCGAAACTTTCACGTGCGACGAGTCGACGACATCATAATAGAGTTTCAAAATTTCCTCCCGTCCCCTCCCTTTCCCCCCCCTTCCTTTCCCTTTTTTCCATGAAATCTTAAATCTTGAGTCGTCCCATGTAAATCTGACGAGTAATGTTTATCATTGGATACGCGTGCTGTCAGAAGGTTTTCAAACTAAGATACGAGGGAAAGGGCCAATTATATTACTTCGTTTCGAAAATATATTCTTAGAATTTGAAAATTCCAACAAATATCTCTACATCGATGATCGATCATATATGGCTTTCGCGTATTAGCGTACTGATTTGAATCCTTTCTGGCGGTGCGACTACACAAATCATGGTTGAAACTTTGTTACATTCCCCCCTGTATATACCAAGAGATCGGACTTTGCCCTACACGAAAGCATCTGACCATTCATAGGAAGTCGTTCTGCCGATCCATCATTTAACATTTGTTGAGGGGGGATGGGCGGAGGGGACGAGGGGACGAGGGAAAACTGCTACTTACGTTATCTCGACAACATGAGTTGCACTTCTTGAAGGTTTAATCTAACAAAGTTATGGCAGCCCCAGACGAAGTCCTTGAGCCACAGGCAATGCAAGACAAGCTTGCTCGGTACTGCCTGGATCAGCATACTGCTCCGACTTATTAGAGGCATCGAGTCGTAGCAGGGAGGATATATAAGTAAACGCAGATACCTTCTCTTTCGAACCATCATCAACGTCAATCTTCATTCACATTCACATCAACATTCACTCACTCAGCACAGTTGTTGGCATCAGATTCATTACAATCAACAATCTCATTCATTCAAAATGCATTTCTCCGCCGCCAAACTCATCTCTCTCCTCGCTGTCACTGGTGCCGTCAGCGCTGCCCCCGTCGAGGGAATCGCCCCAATCGAAGCTCGTGTCAATAAGATCAATCACGATGACATCAACCCATGGCCAGAAAACGTCCCAGGTGGTAATGTGGGTCTCACCTTGAAGAAATTCAAGCCTTTCGTCCACATTAGCCATGGTTGTCAGCCATACTCTGCAGTCGATGGCAACGGTAATATCAGGTACGAAAGTAGTTCTTTTTCTTCTTGAATAACTCTTTATTAATATTTATCTCAGCGGTGGTCTGCAAGATACCGGGAACCCTTCTGCTGGCTGCCGTGATCAAAGTAAGGGTCAAATCTATGCTCGTGGTGCATGGCACGGAGACAAATATGGTATCATGTATGCCTTGTGTAAGTGGCTCTAATACTCAAAAAGTCTTCGCTTTCTCTTCTAACTTACTTTTGTAGTTTTCCCCAAGGATCAACCAGCAGCTGGAGACGTTGTCGGTGGACATCGTTACGATTGGGAGTTCGCGGTCGTCTGGGTCAATAACCCTAAGGCTGATAATACTCAATTCCTCGGCGCTGCTGTATCTACTCACGGAGGTGTTAGGAAGGAAACCAACCCAACACGATCAAATACTAGAGTCTTTATCGAGTACTTTGTCAAGTTTCCAACCAACCACGAGTTGCAATTCACCGGTACTATCGGAAGAGATTTGCCCATCATGTGGTATGAGTTCTTGCCACCTGCTGCCCAGCTGGCTTTGGAAAACGGCGACTTCGGAAAAGCTGTCTGCCCATTCAAGAACGCTACCTTCACCCGTAACCTCGAGAAGGCATACATATAAATGCTTGTTCTTGGCTTCAGCAAGAACTCCGACCAATTTGGAAGTTCGCCATTTCACAAAAACACCCCTTGGGCGTGTTTTTGGGATACTTCTTTTTCTGATTCCTGCAAGTTGTTTTTCTCGGGTCATGTCTGGTCAGGGAAGGGGTAGGGGGTTTTTGGACGCACTTATGTTTCATGCTTTCATTTTCATTGTATACAGTTCTGGGAATAGTATACGGCGTATTTTGAATGCGCCTCATTCTGATGATGCGTATTCATTTTATACCACTTAGAATACCTTATATTGAATTCAATATCATTAAAAATATTGATTGTATCGAATATCGTGTATCATTTCTTGAGATTATACTAAAATTCCATATATTCCCTTTCAGGTAGGTTATATCAAAATTCTATCCAACAGAATTTAATGAATTTTGAAGGACTTTGAAAGGGCTATATCAAATTCCAGTATTATAGTAATTAAAAGGCCTCAATATTTGTCATTATAAGATTAGCTTACAATACTCGAGTATAATTAAAGTCTTCGGTATTGGCCATGGAGCTACTCGTGTAATAAGAAAAGAATCGTTCACGCTCTATAAACAGTCAGATGGTTCAGTTGATAAGAACATCTAAAACGAGTTTGACTAGATCAGGGCGAACAAGATTAATTCATTTGTTATTGCTATACCTGCTTACCGACCGGCTGCTACAGATGAACTGGGCCATTGCGATGAAACCGCGTTTACGTCCAGTATACATCCATCCCACTGGAGAGCTTCATGTCTCAAAGAGCTGTAAGATATTTCTCCACAACTAGTCTGCGGCATATTCCCGCGGCAGTGAGTCGGACCTGCGCGAGGTTCTGTTCTATATGTTGTGGTTGGGTGGGGACGCATAGAGGCAACTTTGCGACGATTGAGGGGTGCGCAATGTAGCCAATATTGCCGCCAATGATGAGCGAGCCGCCGAGTAGAACGTTTGCAGCTATGATATGCGCGCACAAGAAAGGTTTCGTGTCATCTGAATAGCCCAAGCCTCACATGTGATCTTCAGGAAACTTGAGATGTTGACCTGCTAGAATTGGATTCATCACCTCTCGTAATTTTCACATAGATACCAGACATTGTGAATGCGGTGAAGCGGTCAAAATTGTAAGACTTATAATAGATAGAGGTGTTGTTAAAGGAAGAGGACCACGACAGGCTATAGGGAGACGTGAACGTACCCCCCCTGAGCCATTGCTACCAACTGTGGGTGTGCTGCACAGACTATATGCAACAAACATTTGAACAAATATGAAGCACTTACTAAATCGATTCAAATACAGAAAAGAGAAGCACATTAAAGCAAAATTAATTCAAAACATTCATATATAACCACTCTTCATTCAATTTACTAAATACAGATAACTACTAATATCAGATTTCCTCCGTCATTATATAAATGAATGTCCAGATTCATTATATCCATCTCAATCTACATTTGCCTATGCTCTCTCTCTCTCGTTCTCGTTCATTTATCCATCAATCTTTGTCTCCCTTTTGTCTTTTTCCTTTTTGCTTTTTCCTATCTCCCCTCTCATCCGCACCATACCACTTCTTGAGATCGCCTAGAAAAAGAAGAAAAAACTCCATATCAATGCCGCCTACTTGAAGGAGATTGCTCTCGAATTGCTCATTGAATGGTCAAATGTCAAATATGAAATGAGACATCCAGCCCTCTATAGGAAAACAAAAAAAAAAGAAACGAGGGTAGGTGCGAGACAGTGAAGTAAAAAGAACTGAACCCTAGAAACAAACTCGCTAAAAACCCCTATCCATATAGGGTATTAGAACGAGAAGAAGAAAAAAAAACAAAATATGGTATCAAACCCGTAATCCCAGTTCATCCATCATCCATTGTCGGTCATCAAACATAAAACATAACATCAAATCGTATTCCCATTAACATTAACCTCATATCCCTCACTCTTCTGCTTCAACGCCTTAGCCAACATCAACTCTCTCATCCAATCAATCCTCTCATCTCTACTCCTCACTGCAAAATAGTGCGTTTTATTGTTGTTTCCAGGACCCCCACTCATTCCACCAGGCATCAAACTATCTCTCTTCTTCAACTTCACACCCTTCTCTATCGCCTGTGGAATCAACTGAAATGCAAAGACATCCACTTTCTTATCCCGATCCCCACTGCCACCGCGACCCATCGCAATATTAACACGTTTGAATGCAGCGTTTAGCTTGGATGATGAGGCGAGCGAAGAGCATGCAATGGCGTAATCATCAACATCGATGTATTCGAGAACATCGAGAGCCCGCGCGTCCTTGTGCATGGCGAGGGTGGTGCCCCGAAGTGTGAAGTGGTGCTCGTGCCATTCGTGGCGAAGCATTTTGGTGCGGCGTTTCTTCATCCAACCGGCGTAGGAGGGGGCGTCCTTTTCAGGAGATGACGAGTTGGGGGAGGAGGTTGAGGAGGTTGGGGGTGGTAAGGGGGTAGAAGTGGAAGCGTGCGCTGGGATGGGAGCGCTGAATTGAGCCCAGGGATCAGTGGTGGAATAGGCGCGGATGGAGGTCTCGAGGGTTAGTGGGAGACTGGGATCCTTTGAGGTGGTAGCGGTTGTCTCCGGGAAAGTACGGGCTGGTTCTTTGGGAACGATTTGTACTTGGGCTGGGTGGGAAGTTGGCGTGGTTTGTGTAGCTCGATATTCATCGACACGAGGAAGGGGCGTGGGACGACGGTTAGAGATGCGGGAGAGGCTACGTTGGAGAGAGTTATTTGTTGGGATATTAGTAGATGTATTGGTGGTTGGGCGGTAAGCCATGTTAGGTGGAACGGATTGGGAAGCTTCCCTCGCAACAGGACTCATAGGTGCTGCAATAACAGGTACGTCCATTTCGGAAAAGGGGGTACCAAATCGGTAGACAGATGGTGAGCGACTGTCATTACGGAGATCGGGGGAGAGAGCTTCTGCGCGTTCCATTTGGTAAGGCGAGAAAGCAACTGCGCTATTTGGGACGGCCGTTGCACTGCATGGGCCATAACCATTGGCACTTTGGGATCTGATGGGTTGTGCGGGACGTGGTGGAGGAATCGAAAGCTTGGGTAAGCCTCGAAGGCCTGCAATTGGTCCTTTCAATGGTGGAAACATTTCGTATGGCGGAGTTGATGGTTCTTCAGATGATTGATTGGGTGCGAGATGCTGGAATTTGATGAATTGCTTGACATTATCTTGAGGATCACGCGATGCGACATTTCGAAGATTCTCCTCTTCCAGGTAACGAAGAGCAGGAGTTGAGCCAGGACCAAGAACGTCTGAGGATGCAACCACTGAAGGTACCGCATCGGAGATTGGACGAGCTGTAAGCGCATTGCCTGGATCTCCAGCAATAAGTAACGATCCACCTTCTGTTCCAATCATTAGTATCTGTCATATCCTCGAATGTTCTGTAGAGAATAATTGACTTACCTTCAGGGCTAATCGGGTGATCCTTGTTGAAAGCGGCAATCAACCGTTGTTGCTTTCTCCATTTCGCACAGTTTTCTCCCTTTGAGCACTTATGTGGTTTCGGCATAAGTTGTTCGATGCCCACAATCGAAATAGATTCCAAAGGCAACACCGTCTCATGTTTATGGGCCCTTCTTGAGCCCTTGCGTCTTCGCGATTGGTTTCGCTCTGGACTCGTCGATTGGTTCCCCTCCCTGCCTCTTTCCGACCTATCTCTCCTGATGCGGAGCTCCATAGCTGGAGAAGCTTCTTCGATCGGAGTAACTGGCTTAGGCGTATTTGGAGTACTTCCTCGCAGGATGTGGATTTCGTTCCAAACCTTTGTGCGCAGTCCAAATGATGAAATGCCCAATTCTCGGAGATCCTCGAATTTAAGAGTGGTCAAGATCGCGCCGGAGATATCATTTTCTTCAAACTTCTCAACGATTGACCATTCGAAACCCGCATCGTGCATCCATCTTGCGACTTGACGTGGTGACCATTGAGCGATATCGTTCAAGTTCAGGTTTGCGATGTTTTCGCTCAACAGAGATAATCTCTGGCCCCCTGTAGAACTATTTGGTAACTCTGGTGTAGACGAGCTAACTAGATGTAGTGGTGTGAGTGCCGATGGGCTTGGAGTTATTGGCGACATTTCCAAGACGTATTCGTCCGGAATATCCAGCGATGAAGAAACAGAGCTGCGAAATAAATGAGGTCCCCGGGGTCCTTCAACTGGCTTCTTCGGGTCCAAGTCGAAATTGAAAGACTGGAATTCGTTCGTGGCCGAGGTGGGTGTGAATACTTCTTCGTATGAGGATAATGTAGTTTCACTTGCTCGACCGCCCTGGTGACATTATCAGTACGAGAGATAAGAGGAATGAAACGTTGTACATACTGATCTGTAGCTTAGATGCGGATAATCCAAATCCTCTTCGAAATCCGAGCCATATTGAGCCTCTCCCACATATTGTGGGGCATTTTGGTCGTCCTCGAATTCCTCACTGTCGCTGACGTCCTCCTCGAAATCTGTATCGAATACAGTCGCGGATGATAAAGGTCGTTCAGGACGATGCTGTGTTTCTTTGAAACCCAAAAAGGTATGGCTAGGTTGGCTAGCAAAGCCTCTTTGGAACATCTCCACCCGAGTGTCGATGGCTGTCAAAGGGGTCATAGCCTGATCGAATAATATGATTAGCATTATAATCGAAAAGAAAAAAAAAGCCAGTATATTACTGCCGTAGCCTTCCTGACTTACCATATTGCCTGGTACAAATGCGGGGTATCAATTGATAACTCGGGCGGGACAAGAAATTTGCAAGACTGCTTGCTTCCCGTTGCCGGGGGGTAGTATATCTTCTACAAGCCGAGACAGGTACTGATGAAATAGTATGCACCAAGGTAACAACGATGAACCAATCCTGAAGTCCCCCCAAAAACCGACTTCAATCTGACATGAATGAATGTCAAGAGTGCTAAAGGATCAGAAGAAGAAAACCGAATAAAGTTAACGGCGCCTATGGCAATATATGTATCGCCATTGCGAAACGAAACGGTATATCATGGGCCTCGAGGATATCAGAGCACACCAATGAGCAGAGCAGCAGAACGTCCCGGCTTTTTTCTATATTGTGAACTGTGCTCAGCATTCCTGCATGAAAGATTGTGACTATTCTTGAGCATAATGCCACACGATGCCACACGATGCCACAAGGCCATCGCTTGCCAGCCCATCCAGCCATTGAGACGATCGGGCTGCGAGCCTTGCGACCCTGTGTCGCAGGAGGCTTAGACCCAATCAGGAGATTTTGCCAGGGTGGCATGCGGAATCCTCATATCCTCACATCTTACGCAGGACAAAGAAGGGAAAAATAGAAGATGTTCCAATGATATTCGAGCTTGGTCGAATGGATCCTGCAGGAGCTGCTCATGATTGGCTATGGATGAACAATAGTTCTGCACCTACGCGCCGAGTCACCCATTTTCCCCTCTCACCCCAGCTGCCAACTATCATTCGTCAATTGGGCCATTGATGAATGATTTGCCTATGATCGATCATGATTCGATCGAGGGTGATGCTGGAAGAGAATCCGTAAATTAGACCCTTTTTTCCCATAGCATACCGCCATTTCGTCGGGCTGTCGGGCATCGGCGTGCGTATCTAGTTCCGAAACTCAAAGAGATTATTTCTTCTTCGTGAAGCCGCTAATCAAGAACTGAGGATGCCCTTACAGTAGAGCACTGGAGAGCATCTCTGCCTAGGCATTTCGTGGCCAGCTGGGGTTCTACAGCTCGTCTAGACTCTTACGGTGCGGTCCGTTGGCGAAGGGGGTAAAGGGGAAGGACAGAGATCTTCCAAGGTTGACGCTTGCTAAATTCTTCAAAATGTCGTGAAATAAATTGCAACGGGCTGGGCTTAAATCACCTTGCTACTTACTACACCACAGTGCAAGCATGAACACTCACATCAAACGGGACTGCAAGCAAATCTGTAAATAGGATTATCGACCGGGTTGAATGTCGTTGGTTGTACGTAATAAGGAAGAAATATGAATGGGTTATCGTCATCGTCATCGCCATGATGCCAATATTAATCGTGACACCAAGAACATCAACATCAAACGTGAGTGAGGCTGCTCGAAAACCTTGAAAATCGGAGCAGAATGCCTTCTTTCCTTCCTCGGTCTTCCTCCATCGCCACCCCCGACCGACGATGGAGGTGTACATGCAGCTTCTGATCCCGCTAGCCCTCACAGAGGTAGAGGACTCTTCGGTACCTACTTTTCCGAGCCCTCACAATGTATGATGCCGGCTCGTACATATCACATCGAAGGTGCAAGAGAGGGACAGTTGATGAAGAGGACCTTCCGAGTTTCCGCCGTTGCCGACTATCTACAGCATAAATGCATCTTGCATGCAAGCAAGCAAGAGAGGGGAAGGAAAAACTGTATACATTGTGCCGCTTCTGTACATTCCCGTCGCATGCATTTACCTAAGCCTTTCCGCGACCGGAGGGAAAGAATCCTTCCAATGAGCATTCTTGAGAAATCGTTTCCGTGTCAAAAAGAAAGCCGTCACGTCTGTACAATGCCAACGCCCGTCCAACTGTTGGTCTTATTTCGTGAGGGACAACCCGGGGCTGATCCCGGCAGGGTTCCTATCGCAAAGGCGTTGTAGAATACACCGTAGAATATATCGATCCCGTACACTGTAGTCAGCTCGATTCCATCATCGCCGTCGCAAATCTGAAAGATTCAACTCGCCCCTCACTTGATTGTACATGTGTGTACATGCTCCACGGTACCACTGTGTAGGCCATTGACATACGTGATTCATCATCAACCTGTCTCGGGCCTCACCGAGTCACCGCATGCTGTGTGCTTATCGGTAAGGGATCGGAAATGCATGGCATTTGGAAGTACAGAGGAACGGACAAAAACGCAAACCTTGAATAAGTCACCCATGATGTCGCTTACATTTGTGTGGAGTTGGAAATATTGATTCGTCTGCAACCCAAGAGAAGAGGAAAAGGAAAAGGAAAAGGAAAAGGAAAAGGAAAAAAAAAAAGGAAAAAGATAAAGAAAACAGCAAAGCAAAAAGTAAAGAAAAGAACCAGGTCTCGATATTTGCATGTTTTCCCCAACCAATTGCTGAC
Source organism: Monilinia aucupariae (assembly GCA_002162555.1). NCBI lineage: Eukaryota > Fungi > Ascomycota > Leotiomycetes > Helotiales > Sclerotiniaceae > Monilinia > Monilinia aucupariae. The sequence goes on from NGKF01000001.1 coordinate 5,415,483, forward strand.
GATAACGGTATGTATTCACGACTCACGAGTCACACTGTCCTCACATGACTGATTCTGCATGCGGGTCTCCATCACAATGGATGCTCAATGAGACAGGTCACTTCAAGGAGGGCCGAAGCTAACATACGAACGTTTTGCTGTTCAGTGCAACATCAATACCCTCACTCCATCATGCCGAAGTTTGGATACTTGACTCTTTGGAAAGGCGACTAGAACAATAATGTGCAAGTCAGAGACTCAGGAGAGATATTAGCGTCGTCGCTGGCTAGGCACGAATAGACGACATTCGCGTAAATGGAGTTGCATCGTATATCGTGCAATAATAATCTTAGGGACTGAAATTCTTGAGTTGGAGATCAATGATACATGGGTATGATGGGATAATATTAAAGTTACGTTTTGATGGATACGATACACAGGTGTGCTTGCTTGACGCTGTTTTGTTGTACATACATGCTCTACTTTGTACAGTAGGTAGTGCCTATCCTCGATTCTCTACTTTTTCCAATCATTTGGAAAAACGTCGGGTCATCGAAGCAGAAGCCCACTGTCCAACAGGTACATTGAAGATCGTGAGTTTACAGTAGATCCGGAAGTTTGATCTCGACGATAGACTTTTCCTTCTTCTCCACAATTTCGACAAAAATTAAGATGAAGAGAATGCAAAGTCGAACTTTCTCGAGCACACCCGGTACTGGATGAATGCATGAACAATAATTTCGATATCTTGAATTTCTCCTAACTGGCAACCTGGAGCTGCGGGACCCTTTGAGTGAGTGTAGTTTGCTCGCAATCTCAAAAATGTCGTTACGAGCTGCCTGAAGACCGAGGCGTAAGATTAGTTTCCAACCCCGACGACGACAACGGGAGCATTATTTTTGTCTCGGAAAAATAATCAAACTTTTCAACAAGGCAGACAGATGGCGGCAATGGTGAAGATCGGTGCCATATTGAAGATGTCATACATGAAACCCCCTTTCAGAAAGGAAAAAGATCATGAAGCTCATCCTAACCTAACAAGACACAAGGGAGGAGATTGTCGGCCGGCCTACCGATATCAGACGATCCTGGGATCGTCGAGGGAATCTTCTTCCCCGCTATCGCCGGCTGAAATCTAGATGCCCCCTGAGACGCTTCACAACTAACCTCAGTAATCTCAGCGTGCCTACCGATATGAGACGACACTGATGTCCTTGGTGCTTCGTAACGACATATCTACCCCACTCTCACTAACTAACAGCAATCTTGATGCCTTGGGAATCACCATATTCAACCTCAACAATACTCTTTAGCTTTTGCCTCAAATCCCAAAAACATAGCCAGATCAAGTGAATATTCGAAAGAGTTGAAGCGACTAGAGAAAAGGTACAGAATGGGAAGCATTCTTGGCACATATTACACATCCTACATGCGGTTGGTTTTGTTGAGTTTTCTAGAGCCAAGTGATCTAACACTTGCAGTAAGAATCTTAGTACACCGTCCTCGCTTAGGGCCAAGCTTCGTATGTTATCAGCAGAAATGAAGTTGCAATCTTGGATAACTTACAGATATGGTAGATACGCATATTATTTTAGGGATAGTTGCTTGGGAAAACAGGAGATCAAAGCTCTCCTATTATTGCCTCAAGATTCCTTTCTAACCGAGCCCATTCATTCATCCCAGGTTCTCAACGACATGGGAGGCCTAGAATGGGAAGAATCTGGGAGTGTAAAGTATGTGCACAGATACGTATGAAGAAGAACATGCGCCCCTTGCGCAATTTGTAGGGACAAAGGGTTCGAATTAACTTCCACGCAAATTTACGTGGTTCTCATGGAATTTCATGATTATATGATTATATGATGCCGGTGAAGATGGTGATGTTTGACATGTATCCAAAGCCACATGGCTCGCTAAATGGAGTTGGGATGATGGTAAATTGGTGTGGGGTTGAAGAAAAGGAGATAACAAGGACGAGACGAGGAGATAATGATGGCGAGCACAAACGAAAGACCGGGACTATCGAAAATGTTGATTAATTAGGTTCAATTTCTGCACGTCCAAGAATTGTGAATGTCCAAAAATAACACCATGTTGGGAGCGGGATGTGTTGCTAATTAAGGATAAATGTGACAGACATGACAGCAGACAGGCCAGCTCGATCATGATCAAGTGATAGGGCTGGAAATTGCACATAATTATTGACAATAGGCGCTTGATTTGTACCATTAATAGGATATTGATGTGACGGGGAGGGATGTATTGGATGTGAAGAAAAGTATGAAGCTCGGGTGGAAAAGTCTAAAGAAGCTTAGGCCATTGTGCGACTATTTACAATTGACCAACATCTAGGATCACTAGGTCTTGCTTCCCTGATTAGACAATTAGACAATTAGACGATTAGACTACCGAAGACCAAAGAAAAAAGAATGGAAAAAAAAAGAAAAAGAAAAAACGGATGAGATCGGCCTACCGTTATTATTATTTCAAGGGTTCAATCCTGAAGTTTTATCCGAGCACTCCTTGCATCACGCATCTGTACTATGTAATCTTGGCTCACCTACCTCATCTGCTGTCTACAAATTTTCCGCCATCGTGCGCTCACTCACTCACTCACTCTCCACCCCTCCACTCTCCACTCTCCACTCAGCAAAGCTCGCGTCGAAAGAGTTTACTTGAATACAGTACATCTTTACCATTCTACACAAAGAGGCTCACCGCTGATGAGCATGGACTGAGGAACGGAGGGATTAAAATGACGAGAAAGAAACCAACAACCTTAAAGTTGAGCGTGATCACGCATCCATTCAACTCTACTCTGCCCTCTCGCGTAGAACCAATTAGATCGTTGTAATAGTGAGAGAGGTCACGGAAGGGTTGATCATACTCTGGAGAGCTTCCCCATGCACAAATAGCACTACCTTGCACACACATACAGTATTGGTATTGCGGGGGTGAGAAGTAGTAGCAATTCCAAAAAACCCCTGCTTGGCTACCTAGGGAATCATCCTAGCCATCCGGACTTATCTACTAATCAGTACATCTCGATCAATTTATGAGAATCCTCCTCTATCATTTTCTTCTTCATGCTATCAGGCGAACTTCATTAGCCTTTCACGGAGCCCTCTTACACACAACGGTTTCCCCCTTCATCATCAGCTTGGTCTTCGCTTCCATTGAATCAGGAAACCTAGAAATGCCTTGAGATATTTGATCTCGTGTGAGTCGTGTCATGATGCCATCGTGCTATCTGATCCCTTGAAAAAGCTTGTGCCACTAAATCAATTAGTGGCATTGGCTTGTATCTTGAACAGTTATCCCCTTGATGCTGGTTTGATAGCAGAGAAATGACAACCGTTGGCTACGGGTAAAGCCGCTCTTCATTCGCTAATGCAAGTTGTCACACTTATTCGAATCACATTCATATTAATCCACTCTCCAATTCACATCCACGAAAATCATCGAGGGCACCAGAAGTTTTAGATACTCTCAATGGCTGCATTCCATCACCCTGTCGTGATCGATTCTCGCCAAATCTTATTGCTTGACCGCCATTTGATGCAATACGATTTGTTCCTTGTGAGAATCAGACTCAGAAGCATTGAATGGAGTGTAACTTCCCTCTCCCTCATTTATCTCGTGATGTCGGTTATCCATTCACAGCCGAATGAAGAGCAGTTCACGAAATTGCGATGCCGTTGACCGTTGTAGAAAGCCATTGCCACGACTTGGTTGGATAATGTGAGTAAGCACGGGATTACGGCAGAGCGAGGAGTGCAATATGGGGTTCACATCGGGATTCGGGAGGTTGGTAATTATTTCATGGGGATCTCAGACTCTCCGTCGTAATCTGGACGGGGG
>NGKF01000001.1:5419416-5479224 GCA_002162555.1 Monilinia aucupariae
AGAGGGAGGGAGGGAGAGGGGACAGAGAAATATCGCGGAAAAGCAGGTAAAGCGGGCATTGATCAAAAATGTATCGGCACAGAGAGTCCATCCGCAAGTGGGCGAATGCAACGCTCGAGAAACAGGCACGATCTATTGTTCAATAATGGCGTGGTGCTATTAGGAAGGTAATGCAACCCTTGTTGCGGGAAGCGGGGGACTTTCGTCACTGTGCGCAGGCATTTGATGATTGTATTTGGGATTATTCCAAATTTCTTTTTAGGCTTTTGTCAGGCTGGCTGACGAGGTGAACAAATAATATATCTTCATGTACATGGGTGTTTATCGCGGAGGTGTCCTGCAGCAGAGAAGCATAGACCATATCCCAAACCGTGGTGCGCAAAGAGTAGCTACCCATCGTGTTCGAGGATATCGAGGAAGAAACGGTAAGCAGAGCAAGAAAAGCTGACTTGCATACGGGAAAAGAAAATCATGTCCAATTAGTCGATGATCATACTCTGTAGACGTAGAACCATACAAGAAGTTGAGCCGGCCTTTATGAACACATGCTTCTTCCGAACGGAGCGAATTCATGGATCCTTACACTGGATGCCAGCGATGTTCGATGTTCGATGTTCGATGTGCTATTGTACGATATGAGGTGCTGTTATCGTTGCCATCGATCCATCGTGCCTGGGGATGGTATTCGTGCTGTGTGTAGTACGGACAAGCACGCAGCACGCAGCACGCAGCACAGGAGCACAGGAGCACAGGAGCCAGGGAGCGAGGGAGCCAGAGAGGTGGGGGCCGATTGGGGGAGGCTGCATAAGAAGCGCCTCGCGAAAATAGCACAATTGCCTTCTGTTTACCGCTGAGCTTCCCCACTGGCCAGCCACACTGGTTCCTTAGATGGCCCATTCAAACTGCTTTCCAAGGGGCGCCGAGGAGGATGGGATGCTCTGGCGAGGGGGCATGTGGGTACTGCATTGACGGAGCTAATCCCAAAGCATGGATTCTGGTCGTTGGACCAATCACGACTCGGGAGCGGATCCACCATGGTTTGTTGGAAAAATGGTTTCTAATAATGTGCCTCTAGGCTCGTACTCTGCATGCGTCCACTTTGGCTCCTCGCGTTTTTCCCTGCTCGACCACTTCACGTCGCCCTGGGTCTAGCGTCCTGCACCCACCGTGCTCCCGCCAGTCCCGAACAGGAAGTATCCTATATTCGGACCTCGACGATGTTCGCTCTCTCATAGGGCCAAATGTGCACCAACTGGTAGCCGCACGTGTGCATGTACGTTCGTCGGCGGGAATATGGGCTGCCAGGTAAATGCAGGCAAAAGAGCATCCCTCCATTCGGCATCCAGAAATAGATTTTCAATTCTTGCATGGCTTGAAGATGGATATGGTACAGCTTTGAGCATCTTCATATATAGGTCGTGGAGATGCAACCATTGTCTACTTCTTCATTGAGGCTCTCGCACATTCAAACGGTCAATACCATAGTCCCTCTCTCGCCGCATCGCCGTCGCTAGATTGTTGTCTCTCCCCAATACAACGTCTACCACCTACACTCCCACTCATTTCCTCGAGCTCAAGCTGGACTTGATTTGAACCGACCCTCATTGACACTCATTAATTTCCTCCGTCCCCGGTCTCGCCAATCACAGACGCTACTAACCCCAGCCTCGCATCGCGAAGTCACGCACTTTGAGCCGAACGCAACTCTTGCAGCCCCCACTATTATCTACTGCCGGTACAGTACAAATGTCAACACAACCCCCCAACGCTCAATCAGCAAGCAGGACGACGAACGTCAACATGGCCGTCGCGCAACCCAAGCCAAAGGCTCCCAAAGCAGCTCCAGCTACCAAAGGAAAGATGCAGATGCATAGACGATCAAGGACAGGTTCGTTCGACTCAATCCATCTCAATTCCGCCTTTCTTTCCTTGATCTTGCTCGTCGACGGACTTTATGTACTAACCCTGGCCATCAAGGATGCTACACGTGTAGATTAAGGAGAAAGAAGTGTGATGAAGGCGCCATAGCTTGCAGTGCTTGTAAGCATCTTGGTCTACGATGTGAATACAAGAGACCTGGGTGGTGGGGAAACAATGAGTTGCGCCGCCAGCAAAAAGAGCTCATCAAGACCATCATCAAGAGGAAGAAGCTCACGGAAAAGACAAGCGCACCATCCCAAGCTCAGACTCAACAAGTCATGACATCAAGCATTGGTACTCCTCCTGGACTTTCACACTCTCTGCCTACTTCTGCAACCTACTCCGATCCCTTGGATCGCAATCGATCAGCATCGGTTGATTCACAATTATCTCTGTTTGACTTCAATGCACCTCCCATCATCGACTATTCTGTCTACAATACGCAAATGCACTCATCACATCCTCAGTACGCGACCATGTATCCGGAATACTCACCTTACGAGATCGATGTAAAGACGGAGAGGCAAATGTTCGTCAACGACGTCCCTACCCGTCGCGAATCAACCATCTCCACTTTTAGCACGTTCCATCCACCACCACCACCCGAGGCAATGCTGCCAATATTCCCCATTGATCACGAGTGGGACACCGTTTACAACGAGCGACATGAGATATTGGCAGAAGAGGCCTTGAACATGAACCTCTTCGACTTTTCCCACGGCCCACCATCAACGTTCCGCCAAGTCGCCATTGAATTGGATGAGGGCGATCAAAGACTTCTCGACCACTTCATCTCCGATGTTCTGCCTTCGGTCTTTCCAATCCTGGAGACGAATCAACATGGTTCCGTACGATCGGATTACATTCTCCCGGCGCTTCAGAGCAACAAGTGCTACTTGCACTGCTGCCTCAGCATTTCCGCTCAGCACTTCAAGTCCATCATGAACATTCAAGGTGAACAGATCGACAATGATATCATGCGCCACCGCTACGCAACCATTTCCGAGCTCTGCGAAGCCCTCAATCGCGACACGGACCACGTATCGATTTTGGAAGCCACCTTGGGGATGATCTTCTTCCAATGCTCCGTAGGTCGATTTGATGACTCTCTCCCCGACATTCCATGGCACCAACACTTCCAAGCTGCCATTTCTCTCGTGCAGAAGCTTGAGTTGCCTCGTCTAGTCACCGAATCGCACCACCTGATGTCCTTCAACATGACCTTGACTGCTTGGATCGACATTCTCGGTTCCACCGTCCAAGGCCGTGCACCCACATTTGCGCACACCTACCGAGAAAAGCATCTGTCGCAAACCAATTCGTCCCTTGGACTGAGAGAGCTCATGGGCTGCGAAGATCGTGTCTTGTATCTCATCTCCGAGATTGCGTGCTTGGAAGCTCTCAAGATTGACGGCATGGACGACATTCAACTTTGCCAACACGTGCATGCCCTCGGTGATCAGATCGGTCTCACGGAGATTGGTGAAACCGGACCGCGAATCCCATACAATTCTCATGGCGCCCTGAGCCCCAAGCAATTGAGCCGAAACATGACGGCCGCTTTCCGTCTCGCGGCTCGCATCTACCTGTGCAGTCTCGTCCCCGGCTTCTCGCCAAGCCAGGATAGCTGCGTCGGTCTAGTTGCAAAGCTGACGCAAGTTCTCGGATTCATCCCCGCGGGGCCGGTGGGCTTCGACCGCAGTCTCGTGTGGGTTTATCTCGTGGGGGGCTCTGTCAGCACGGCCAACTCCCCCTTCCGTCAACACCTTGCCGAGCGCATTACTGCCCTGGGCGATCTCGCCAACCACGGAAGTTTCGGTCGCTTGTCGACTCTTCTCCAGGAAGTCTGGGGGCATGTTGATGGACGGTTCAGTCCAGGTGGTGGTCCCGCACACTACGTCTCCTGGCGAGACGTAATGCAGATGAAGGGCTGGGATTTCTTGTTGATCTAGATTCCCAGCTTGAGTATCTTTCCACTGGTTGGGAGGCTTGCGAAAACTTCCACTCTTGCAGTGCTACGATACAAGTGTATCGATTCACGGCGCCGGGCACTGAAGCCCATCCTCAACACGGCACCTTTTCTATTGAAGGGGCCGAGGACGACACGATCATTTCACGACATACCCAGGGTTAATGGGTAGCAATACGAGCTACGAGGACGAGAGGCGGCGTCAAGAGGTCAAAGTTATTGAGACCAACGAGCCAATTGATTGCAGCAACGTACGAGGAAAAGACCCCAGACCGCGACGAGAGAGACGAGAGATGCATAGCCAGATTTTTTCTTCTTCTTCAAGACTTTCATTCTAATATTATACATACATACCGTGGATAATTCGGCATTATCATGATGATTTCTCATTTGCCATACCCCCCAATTTTTTTTCTTTCTCTCCCTTGCAAAAGGAGGCGTTATGGCAGATCAAGAGAGGTGCGTTTGGAATTATGAGATTCCCGATGTAGGACATTCGGAGAGGAGGAAATACCAGCAATAGGCGTTAAGAGGCATTCGTTTTTTTTTCTTTCTAATACTATATATCCCGCACCATACCGTCATGGTCGCACAGGGCAAAAAAATTAAGCTTTCGATCAATTATGTATATTACTACCTCCACCATTTGAAATTGGATGGATGGGATGGGATCGGATCGGATTGGATTGGATGAGATATGACTATGTGAGCCAGGGGGGGATTGGAACTTGGATGGGATTTACTTCCCTCTCCCTTTCTATTACCTATTGTGTTTTCACAACCCCCTCCCCTCGTTTTGGGGGGGGGGGCAGGAAGATTGAAGAAAGCTTCCTAGGATTGTTATGGTATATACGAGGAGGGATTGGATTTGCATATGGGTTGAGCGCTCACGCTGCTCCCCGATTTAGGATAGGGCAATGGGCTATGAATGGGCGGGCATAGGAATGAATGAGAAGAAATCAATACGAAATCAAATGAAATATTCAATCAATATAACCTTGGCACTTCCTTGCTCGTTTTGTGATTTGTGTTTTGTAGCAGTGACAATCGCAGTGACAGGACTGTACAAGACAGTGCAGGACATTACAGTCATACTCGAGTATATGCACGCATACAGACCGCATTACCAGAAACCGCCAAAACACAAACCTTTTCCGTCTACTCTTCTAGAACCCAAGTTCTCCAACCTCAAACCCCTCAAATATAAATTCGGAAATATAAATATAAGTAATAAACCATCAAGGCTAAAAATAATCGCGTACCTGATTAGAAACGCATCGCGAACAAAAGAACCCCCAATGATGACTGCATCTGCATCTGCATTGCATTTATATTTATATTCGAGCTCTTAGGTGTGTGTGTGTGGTGGCTAGGCTTTGTTAGATATGTCAGGTACATATATGTCATACAGTGTATGTATGATACGTAAAAGCAGGTACGGAACAGCAACATTGGCACCGGTACCGGTACAACCAACAGGAGCAATAGTACTTGATTAGAGGAGATGCGTAAAACTCTCGACCCAAGGACTAGGCCTAGACATAAAACTCGAAGGCGAACGCGAACTGGAAACACGTCGAGTCCCTAGATTTAGGTGCAATATTCTCTACAGCGCGCCGATAACGCAATGCATATGTTTGGGGCTCTGATGGTAAAATCTACTCGTACTTCTTTGGCCTTCTTTACCTACAGGAGTGTGGAGAGAAAGATCTAATTGCTCGCTCGATGTAACCTAGTATAGTATCGTATCATTTGTTTTGTGAGATTTATATCATATCTACATACGTATTTGCCATTAATGAATAAATGAGCAAATGATGCATATTTTCAACCCCCTTTTTAGCATTTGTTTCGTCTCGTTTGATCTCATATTCGCATTTGTAGTCAGTAATTAGTAAGCAGGTCGAGTACTCGAGTAGTAAATTCAGCAACTACTCGAGTACTCGTAATTAACTCCCCTCAACACTCGCGTACTGTACACAGCTGACATACATACATACGGTATAACACACAGAATATCAATTATCTTACAACTCCCTCCTCCCTCTTCGCTTCTCTTCTCTTCGCTTCTCTTCTCGTCTCGTCTCGTCTCCACCTCACTGCCCCTCTTCTACTTATATACTTTCCCTTTCCTAAGCTCCTAACCTTTCGATTTCCCGTTCCCATTATTAATCAACGAATACGTAAATCCCCCATCCAGAAATCAACCAATCACTCCAACCCATCCAACCCACCAATCCCCACACCATTGCCCCTCTCGAGTCCCGGGAGGGGAAAAAAGGAAAAAGCAAAAGAAAAAGAAAAAAAAAAGAAAAAAGAGACGACAACACAACATACATACAGCACAACAACACACAACACAACCACAACCACATCACACCACATTCCACAGCAGACAGCACATACATCTCAAACCCGCCAGAATCCAAACCCTAAAAAAGCAAGCAAGCAAGCAAGCAAGCAAGCAAAAAAAAAAAACACCTCTTTTGTTGCACATCTATCGGTACGAATCGGATAAAGAATCTCCACCATAGCACCACGTCGCCCTTTTCAAACCCTCCCTCGAGCCTCAATCCTCCTCTCCCATTATCGTAATCCTCACCTACCCATCCCATCCCATCCGCGAAAAAGCAATGAAAAAAATCAAACCATACACCACACACCACACAAATCATCTCATTTAACATTCCATTCACATTCACATCCACATCCACATTTGCACTTGCATGACATGACATGACGTAAACTCTTTCATAGCGTGAGTCCTCCATAGCGTGATTGTGATTGTGATTGTGACTGTGATTGTGACTGTGACGGTGATAGTGACGGTGATAGTGATACCAAGCCCAGGGAACGAACGGGACAGACGGGGTGGGGATAACGATACTGTAATGATGAAAATCAAATGATCGGGATGGGAAGGGGAGTTTTTTCTTTTCTTTTCTTTTCCGCCGCCCGCAACCCACCGCCCGCTGGATTTTCGTGAAACTTTCTTTTTCTTTCTTTTTCATGATGAAAAGAAAGGGCTTTTGCGTCTGGATCTGGATCTGGATCAAGGTCTGGCGGGGTCTGGGTCTGGGTTTGGGATGAATTGGGTTTTCGTGCATACTGTCTATCTGCGGTAGAGTATGAGTACAGAGCAAAAGTAGTAGAAGGAATCAGAGCAGAGCAGAGCAGAACAGAGCAGAACAGAGCAGAACAGAGCAGAACAGAGCAGAACAGAGCAGAACAGAATAGAACAGAACAGTTACAAATTATATGTATGATCAGGCCAGGGGGCATCTATATCAATCTTTGAAACCTCACTTGAAGTTGAGGAGAAATGCGACAGCAATTGAGGATATAGAGAACGGTACCGCACCGTTCTCGTAGTCTACAACCTCACGATCGAAAGAAGGTCTTCTCTCTTCTTCTCTTGGGGAATGCAGATAGAAAAGGTGTACTCGGATGTACTCGAGGACTCGTTCGTACTGACCATCAAACACTGAGTACCCACACAGCAATCTATGAAATTTCTCCAACCCTTCAAGCACACCGTCGCATCATCGATCCAATATGCGACAGATGCTCGTAGATAGAGAGCTAGCCTTGAACAAGCACAAGCACAATCATCACCCGTCACACTACAAGTGACACAGTACGAGTACTCGAGCATGCAAGTACTCACTCAATTCGTACGTTGCAATGGCACGACACGCGCTCTTCACGTGTTGATACTCGCGTGGTTTGGTTATTCGTTCGATACATCACCATCACCATCACCATCACCAAACTACACTACATTACATTTACACTACATTGACATTGCACTGCATCGATAATACTCATCACTATCATCATCACCTATCATCACCCATCATCACCCATCCAAACGAACGAACGAATAAACGAACAAACGAAGCGTTGCACCCATCCAACGGAATCATTTACTCATGCATCTTTTGTCTTCCTTCCTCCCCCAAGAATCCATGAATAAATACGTACGTATGTACTACTTCACTTTGATACAGTACAATACAATACAGTACAGTCAAACACCTTTGTTTCATAAGAAAGATAGAGAAAGTTCTCCTGCATCTTGACATTCCAAAAGTTGATCATCGCGTTCTTCTTCATGATACAATACACACACACCGACCCACACACCTATCATACAAATTCTTTTATTGCCAGCACGTCACGCGGGAAAATTATACCATAACGCTTGATTCATTCATTAATTGGTATCTAAGTACTTGAAAGGTGTCTAAGACGGGTAAAGCTGCCCCATTCCTACAACCAAATCCCTTTTCCGTCATTGGAAGGGGAAAAGGGTGTGCCAGCTCAGCTGAGGTGCACCTGAGAAGAGGAACCAAGACACAAAATGTAAAGAGCCAGAAAGCACCGCTCGCTCATCACTCTTCGTATCTGTGAGGGGGGTAGAAACTCCAATCCAGATGCTACGCATGCAAATAGGTATTTGAACTTGATGGGTGAAGGAAAAAGAGGAGAAATGCAGCAACCAAAATAAATCATCGTCGAGAATGAATAACGCCGTGCACGTATTGCACGATGAATGCCATCCGCCCAAAACTCCTTGATGTATCAGATTGATACGCCCAATAACATAACTCCAAATCCCTTCAGTGGTGTTATATCATGACACTGCCGGCAATGTGCCTGTAGTTCTGAAACCTGAACCTCGTACTTTTGGAAACGCCAGAGACCCAATCATTCAACCATAACTCCATTAACCTCCGCGTCATAAATGACTTCCTGCGGCTTGCGAGGATCATACCATGCAACTCGTCTCTCGTCACCTTTGCGTCCTCCAACCGTCGTCCAGACATGCTTGAGCTTCTTATCATCATAAACTTCTCGATATCCCATCCATCTTAAACGTGTCTTGGGTTCCATATCACTTATTCCAAGACCACCGTTGTGTACCCACTCTTTAACTGCGCATCTGATAAACTCAACTTTCCTCCTAAAGTCGTTTGCCTGGGGAAGACCTTGAATCATTGGATCAATCTCGGGGCGTTTTCGCAAGGTGGTTTTCGCTGCTCTCGATGGTTTGGCCATGAAGTTCAGAATTGTTTGTAGCGGATAGGAGAGGTGCTGTCGCTCATCGAGAGCAGTCGTAGGAAGTGTGCCCTTCTCAGTAAGTTCTCGTGCACATTCGAAAGACAAATGATAGAAATCACACCAGAATCCATCAGCTGAAAGGACAACCTTGGTGTGATCCGGGAAATTGAATTGGAAATGGCCGTCACTAAAACCCCAGCAACCGACATCTCCCCATCGTTGATAGAAAGTGATGACTGTGCTGTTAATGGTAGCCTCAGGGTTCTGACCGGCCGTCCATGATTCGTAAGGATACTCGGAATCTCTACCATACGCGAACATATAGTTGCCAAACTTCTTCCACAAACAAATCTTCTCCCGCTTTCGATTATCGAATTGATCCACTCCTAGAGGTAGCCTGCCAGGTCGGCCCTCACCATTCTCCGCAACTCTGTAGGTCTTTGCTGGGACCGAACCACGAAGCATTCCTCTCTCACCCTTACTCTCATAAAACTCGACATTTGGACCAGAGATTGGGACAATCTGATGCCTATTTACGTATGATTTGTTGGTCCGATTCGCTAGATGCCTCTCTCCGTCACGGATAACAATGCAAGAAGGGGCAATGACGTTGTCCTCACTCTCTGGAGAACCAGCAGGCGTTTCCCTAAAGACGCAGCCCACACTTCCGTTGCTGAGGATATATCCTAGCCCATACTTGTTGGTATAATCTACCCACTTGACAACTATAGCAGGGGTAGCTGGCCTAGATTTTGGAGTGGCTGCGATAGATCGGCTGTTTAACGCTCGATCTAGCTCTACCTGAAGACGCTTTAGGGCTTCGAGTATATGATCCGGTTTGCTGCCTGGTAGCCACTCCAAATTCTCTTGAGGTCCGAATAAGGAAACAACATTTTTAGTAGATTGTTGCTTCTTTAATTCTTGTGATTTTCGTTCCTCGTCAGCCTTTTGCAATTCATCCACCAGATTTGCCGCAAGACGTCCCTCCGCTTCGGAGGATATCTGTGGAACTGATGAGATAGCTTTGGGTTTGAGGATACCACGAGGCTTTATCTCGGTTGTTGTGATGCTAGGCGGATCTCTAACTTTAGCTTCTCTTTGGGTTGGTCGTCGAGGAAGAGCACCTCTGATTGTAGCAGAGCTTGATGGCTGATCTTTGACTCGCTGTTGTGCCGCAAAGCTTTGACTAACGGTTCTTTGGGAAACTGTTCGTTGGGACATTGGCTTCTTGGCTAATTGCCCAAGGGTTGACTCCGAAGTGTCCGCAACGAGCGACTCCATGACCGTACTCGATGGCTCCAGCTCCGTTGCGGATTTCTCCTCCACGCTTTGCTGGTCTTGCTCTCTGACCCACTCGGCATATGGACGGTAGACAATACCCTCGAAGAGGGGCACATGAGGAGTGAGACCAGCTTTCTCTTCCAAAGCACACTCTTTGTAAAGACTAGTGTACTGCTTTTTGGGAGTCCATGGACCAACTTCGCACTTGATGCATAATTTCTTGAGACTTCGAGCATACGGGTTTGGCCTGCCAGGTTTGATAACGACTGAAGGGAATTGATCAGGCCTGGGGGGGTCTTCTAGTAAGTCGACGCTCATCTCTTCAACCTGGGGCATCCAACCGCATGTAAAAAACGGATGTTGAACAATAACATCTGGATGTGGTCTTTCTTCTGCATCCTGTAGCATGGTGGAGACTAAATCTTGAATCTCAGGCGAAATCATATTTGCATCAACGAAGTGTTGTGGCCAAGCATATTCTCTTTCCTTGGCTCGTCGATAGATCTCATCAGCTGTCGCAGATTGGAATGGTGGCTTTCCAGTAAGCATAGCAAAACTATATATATTGGGTCAGAAATGAAGACTCAACAACAGGATTTTGGCTCACATAATAATACCCAAACTCCATATGTCAACTGCATGATCATGCCCACCATTGTTTTTGGATAGAATCTCCGGGGCGATGTAATTGGGAGTTCCGCACAAAGTTGTCCTTCGACATGCGGCCATATCCTTATTCGACATGAGCAATGCTGCAAGACCAAAGTCACCAATTTTCACATTCATATCCTTATCCAAGAAAATGTTTCCCATCTTCAGATCGCGGTGTATTATGCCCCTCGCATGCATATATTTGATAGCTCCAGCGATTTGCACAGTATAGAAGCGAACTTCCGGCTCCGTGAGATATTTCCTCTTCTTGACCATATCCATTAACGACGCATTTGGGCAGAGCTCCATTGCGATATATGTGCATTTGTCGTGTGAAAATGCTCGGTGGAATCGGACAATATTCGGATGATTCATTTTTGAATGGATTTGAAGCTCCGTTTGAAACTATCACAAGGGCTCAGTTTTTGATCCCACGATTGGGGTCACTGGACTCACCTTTTGTTCCATTTTCTTCTGTGACATATGACTTTTGACAATCTTCAGAGCGTACTTCTTCCTCGTCCCTTTAAGTTGACCTTCGTAACAAATAGCAAACCCACCTTTCCCAAGGCAACGGCCAGTCTTGTATATGGAACCATTCTTTCGGTCTGAGCATGGTGGTTCTGGTACCTCACTGGGCGGTGGTGGAGGGTGGTCCTTTTCTCTTGGTAGCTTGGCTGTGGGGGGTGCCTTCTGCACTACTACTTTCGTACGAATATTCGTGTTGACATCTCTGGGTGACAAAGCCTCCATTTCTCCGTTGCAAGGGAATACTTGTTCCCAAATGAGGTAGTGGTAAACGTTATCGAAAGCCGCTCTCGTGAACTCTTCGTAGGTTTGTCCGTTGAATCTATCATCAACCTGCGAACGTCTGAATTCTAAATCCAACTCAATGAGCACATGAAAGTGTTGTAATTCCTTGCCGTCGTGAGCACAATAAACCTGAATAGTCCAGTAATTAGTAAAGAATAATGTAGTGTGGTAATTTTTTGATGATGCTCGGTCACAATTTGCAGGAAATTTGGCCAACTGAGAAAGAACACATCCAATGATGTCCATAGTGTCTATTTCGAGTGGGACTATCTCCCATATGAGCTTAGGATACCAAAGTTCCAGATGCCATGTGTTCTCACTTCCTGGATGATAGCCATATACATATTGACCCAGCATAGAGCCATGTCGGTGGGAAAACTCGGATACTTGGGTAGGAGATGGTCTCGGTCTTTCTTTTGCTTGTTCTGCTACCGACAATGGCACCCGATGGATATTTGGTGTCCAGCATTGAGGCAAATGATAGATGTTGGCTTCCTTGTTGACTTCCTCATTGACCTCCTTGGTGATTTCTTCCATGACCGACAGACACCTAGCATTCAATGGTGTTGAAGGGAAATTGATACGTACAATGGGAATTTAATTGTTTCTCGCATACATGTTCCCGTGGCTAGTCAGCAATTCTATGGTTCGAGATTGGTTGGAAGGTTGGAAGACAGTGAATTGCGATGGATTGATACATCAAAATCAAAGATGAATGAATTATCAAGATGAAGCGGAAGGTCCAACAGGTCGGCAGGAAGTCTCTTCTCATATGGGACTAGAGTAAGATTATCGGATTCATCCATCCATTATTGTAAACAGACCGTGGGAGGCCTTTGGAACATTTTGTTGGTCCGAGCGTGAACAGGCTTGACTTTTTTTGGTTAACATAGCAACAATCCTTTTCTTGTGGTGCTGTCACTCGGGTACTGCTCGAGAACCTCAAAAGGCTTCTTGCTAGAGAGGCCTGGTGGACTTTGGGCTGAGAGAGTAGCAGCTACCTCCCACCTATCTTACCGAATCATTTTATAGCAACTCCACCAAAATTACTCCACCCGCCGACCAGGGTTTGGATATCTGGCCAAGCTCGGAGTGCAATGGAAATCTATGCTCGAGCAGCTGTTAGTAACATGTCAATTGTGCTTGCGACGATATAGAGGCAACTTCAACCCCCGGATCAATTACCACTGGCTGGGTGCGTCGCAAGTGAACCATCATCATGGTCGCACTTCCTCTCTTTAAACTCGGATCTCTCTTCGTGAGGCATATCTCTAAATATGGTGCGGTATGGATCAAGATACGAATCATCTCCCAAGGAAACAAGCTGATTGATCGTCTATAGAATTGGATTAAGAGGCAGGCTCATGACCACGACCGATTCCGATCGATAGCGGCTAGAGGTGGGCAAGCAATGCATCAATGGAACATGCGCATACAAGTAAATCTTTTACGCGATAAACAAGCTGAGCAGAGAGCTAGGGAAAAGGCGGGGACCCCAACCGTGAAGACGGAAGAAAAAACCAAGGCGGAAGAGGCCGCAAGAAAGGCACACCATTACAACCAAAAAAATGTTAGCGTTTGGAGAAGGAAGTTTAGACCCCTGACGGAAACCAGAGCTGTTGATCTCTTTGCTGATGTCATCGGCGATGCCTTCATCCTCTCCGTTGCTATTAGTTTGTTGATGTACGAGTACATTAAACAGCAATCGAAACCTGACCCGAATACAGAAAAGCTGGCAGAGCTACAAAAGCTTGAGGAAGAGTTAAATCTAAGGCAGCGAGAGTTAGAAGAAGCGCAGAAGAAGCAACAGGAGAGGGTGGAAGTTTTGGAACAGGTCTTGGAAGAGATTAAAAGGGCAAATGAGAAGAAAAAGCTAGCATGGAGTTCTTGAATCTCGAATCGAAGGACAGAGCATCATAATTGTACAGGTGTGGAGAACTCATTCCCCTGTCGATCGCAGGGGGGAGTCCCTACATACACACATACATACGGATATATAGGATCACGTATGAGTAGAAATGCGTGCGCAGACTTGGACATGGGAAAGCCCTCTCTACCACACTCGCACCCTTTGGGAAGAGTGAAGAATACTCCTTGAGCATACAGCATCGCCAGTGGGAGACAATTGATAAGGATGGGAGAAGGTACTTTGCAAAAGATACCCAACTCATCTGATCTTTGCCAGGTGATATTGCAGGCTGAGATATTGAGATAGGTGGTATATAGCTCAACTTATCAAACATCAAACAGCAACAAGTATTGCGTACGATTTTTAGTATCTTCTCTGGGATAACATTTCTCATGCGTACGGTCAGGTTCAAAAAGTCATAATCCCAAAGGTTTCTCAGTGTGGCCGATATGGCGCTAAGAAAGGTTCACCTCCCCACCCATGTACATATCTCTTCACCTCAACACTGAATATAGACATACACAAAGTGGCCATTCAAAAATCATGTTCTGTTCATCGCTGCGCAGAAGAAAAGAATGGGCGACCCTGCCTTCCACCCTAATACAGGAAAAAATACTAAAATGGCGAGGTTGTGGTTTTTCCACAAGCTCCTCAACTTGCCTTACTGACAACTACACAGAGGGAGCTATCAACACTCATGATATATCAATTCCCATGCCACGAACCAAAGAAGGTGAACAGCAGTTTTTTCGTGTCCTCTTGCTCTCCTCATCTGATATGGAATCATCCACGAACGCATCCGCTCGAATCGAAAGACTCGACCATCAAGCCGGAGGCCACAGCGTCGGAATTATTTTTCTTCTTCACGAAAAGAGAGGAAGCGAAAACGGCATGAAAGAGTATTTGAAGCTTCAAATCCGGTAGATGAGATACATATGATCAATTGAAAAATCACTAACATGGCTTCAGCTTGATGTCCACTTCCAAGATACCAATCCTACCATTAACATCCGTTTCACACCTTCTCGCAACGGTGCAATCATTCCAGAGACCGCTTTGTATTGTTCCACCCTCCAAGAAATTCGATGCTCAATATGAGCTTCTGCCATTCAGCAACGTTGGTAACGCCATGACGGAGCATACCAGGAATATCCTCAGTGATATTTGTCACAGCATTCCCGAATTGGCTGGTACTGCGACTACATCTCATGGGCAAGAACAATTGAAGGAATGGTTATCAGAACCTCACCCCAATTCAGCTCAGGGTATCATAGACTTTGTAAGGATCTCCTGGGTACAATTTCCTCTCGAGTGAAATGGTTCTGACTTGTCTATTCAGTGGAAGAGAGAATATCTACTCGAGTGACATGTCCAGGAGATTCGCCATCCACCATCCAATGTCTTCGAGTAAGGACCAAACGAATGATTGAAGAGCTTGAGAAGAGAAGAGCTTCGTAACATAGGGCTCTATGCCACGCTTGCTTCATCACCAGATGGCCCATGAGTCAAATCAACCGCGGTATATTTCTTGACGCGATCCATGGCAATGCAATACAAATTGCTATGACAATTAATACCTTTCAAAGCTCATGGTTGTTGACTCCTACCAATGAATCTATTGATTCTAGCAGTGACGTAGATATTCATCACCGTGGGGCTGATTCTATTGATCTCAGGGAATCTTGACCCAAAATGATCAAATGGATAGCGCCGACTACTATATGAGTTATGAGTACTCGTATGACACGCATTATATTGGTTTAAAGTGTCTATCCACCCATCCATAAGATTGCAAGATTCCAAGTCGAAGCAAGGATCAACACGAGGAATTGAAACTATGTAACTACTCGTAGTTGAGTCCGCTTCCTGGTCAATCACGTGGTAAAGTTGTGAGGTTGAGTTCAAGTGAAGGTTGAAGTGAAACCCGGGAATATGACGTCATGATAATGAGATGGTGGAAAGCACACCAGGAACAAGCTGCAGCTGCCAACAATTCACCTTCTATTTCGGTTGAACGACTAACAAAACCAGTCAACATTTCCTCTCTCTACGTCTTTTCATTCCTCATCAATACATACACAATAACTTCTTTCAACCACAATCCAATCTACCTCTTTTGAACCATCAACCACTCAATATATCAATCTATCAATCAATCAACCAAACACAATACCACCGCAATCATGAAGGCTTCAGGAAATCAAACCAAGATCCATTACAAAGGAACCAAGACTGATGAGGATTTCATCGTCTTCGTCGACTCCGAGGAAGATGTCAAGAAGTGGAAGAGTGATAAGAGCATTCCTCTCGCACAAGTTGTTGGTCTCTTCAAGGTCTTCGTAACACACAAGTAAGCAAGCTCTTTCCCTCCATCGCCCACTACCCCGCACTCCATCCCTTCTGTTGAACGCCCCGCGGTATTTCTATGGGTCGTCACAACTGACTTTCTATCTTGTAGGCACGGTGCTCAAGGAACTCACGATGAAGCTTCGGTGGGTCAGTTGGAGAATGAGTTTGGTACCAAGGTCGATGATGAAGTGATTAAGGTTATTCTTGAGAAGGGCGAGCCACAGCATGGTTCTGTATGTTTGAAGCTTCTACTATTCCTATCTCCATCTCCCCATCTCCATCTCAATTTCAACTTCAACTTCAATCCCATGCACATGATCATCATCATCATCAACAAATACTAACATCAACCCTCTGATAGTCGCACGAGAAGTTCGGTTCCAAGAACGATAGCATGGGTCCGATGGCAGCTCACTAGAGCACCTGCGTATTCACATGGGAGTTGGGGAATGGCAGGCACGGTTAGGAAAGGATGGGATATGAAGGGATATGAAGAAACGACGATACAATTTGCATGCAAATGGCATGTACATGGCATGACATGAGAACTTTCCAACCTCTCGAGATATTATTTGATTTGATAGCTTTGAAAGAAAAGAAGCAAGGGCTATCTACCATAATACATGATGGTTTTTGATGAGATTCTTAATGAAAATTAGTAAATTTCATTGATATGTATGGATGTATGTGGATGGTATGGTATTCTAATAGTATAGTATCTACTCGAGTACTTGAATTCTGGCAGTGTAAGCTTAGGCTTAAGTACACTAGGTATTTACTTTAGAGTACGAGTACTCTGGTATTAGTTGTAGTACTCGAGTAGGATGGATAGAATGGATAAGTTTATCGATCGATCTTTCCATTCCTTCCTCTTCCTCTCTTCCTCTTCCTCTCTCTTTACAAATAAAAAAACAAAATGAAAGTAAATGGTGAAAGTATTGTAAATCTTATCCTCGAGTATATTGGGTTGATGACTATACCTTTGGTATACAAGTACAGTATTCGAGTATTTAGCGAGGAGAAGCAGGGGGGAGTACTCGGAGAGTAGAGAGGAGTTGAGTGTAGAGTAGAGTAGAAGAAATGGATTGATTCTATAAATATCAGCATCAAATACACATACTCTCATCATCAATTCATAAATCCATCCCAACCGAATAAACACACACACACACATACACACAAATAATCCAAGAACCAAATTCAATTCTTCAATCATTTTGATTCCTCATTCTAATATAAGAAATCTTAAAAAGGAGTTTCGCAAAAAGGACCATCAAGAATCCTCGAGTAGTCAATTCCAACCATTTATTACTTAGTTCCAATCGTTATGGATCTATTCAATATCTTTCTCGTCGCGTCATATCAGATCGTGTCATATCATGGCCATCTTCATCCCATCATCTTCATCTTCATCTCCATCTCACATTACCCCCCGTCCCCCCCCTCCCCAGAAAGATTAAGCGCCAGT
The DNA here is from genome assembly GCA_002162555.1 of Monilinia aucupariae. Classification (NCBI taxonomy): domain Eukaryota; kingdom Fungi; phylum Ascomycota; class Leotiomycetes; order Helotiales; family Sclerotiniaceae; genus Monilinia; species Monilinia aucupariae. The sequence goes on from NGKF01000001.1 coordinate 5,436,841, forward strand.
CGCTAATGCATGTTAAGCAAGCAAAGTTCCACGGAAAACTTCATTCTGATCATGACAAGTCACCCCGTGCTCTGCAGTTGAGGGTTGGAAGTTGTGAGTTGCCGCGTGAGCCGGAAAAGTTCCATGTCTTCGTCCGCATATGCATGAGCACGCCAGTTCCAACGCCCTATACAAGAGATGCCAATGCGAAATGATTTTTTGTCTCCCCCTCCCTTTCCCTTTCCCTTTCCAGGGGATTTTTTTTTCGTCCATCCTCGACTTTCTGCCTGTCGATTGATGGCTGTGATGTGATCTCGTGCATGCACTAAACCTTCCCCGTGGTCGATCTTCTCGGAGGAAGTTTCCACACCCCAGCAATAACCTCTCCCTCGCTATACGCCCAAAAGTACACCACCAACGCAACCGCATAATAGATGGCGGAATTGGTGCCCTGGTACAGCAAGGCGGCAGCCAAGGCCGTCAACGGGAGGACCACCAGACGCGCTTCGATGCTGCGGTGAAGAGCGGTGTCGACGATGAACCCCAAGGGCCACTCCCACGCCAGCATGCCGAGCCCGAAGACCAGGTTGATGATCTGGAGGATGGGGAGGGGTTTGACGGCGCCATCGAGGTTTTTCGTGAGGAAATCCCAGAAGATCTTGGGCCAGAAGAAGCCGGCGAGGGCGGCGGCTACTTGGTCTTGATGTCTTGCGTTAGCGTTTGAGAAGGGCTTGAATGGGGGTTTCCTTTGTACGTACAGATGGCGGCCGTGAGGACTATTAAACGCGCCCAGTGATTCTTGACAAGTCTCCCCATGATATCTTGAAGAGAGAAGGAAAATATATATTAAAAGGTTTCTGAGTTCTGGTGATGAAGAGAATCCTGGGGTAACTATGCCGAATCGCAAGGTGGGATATATAAGAGAAGAAAAGGGTATCGATAGTACAGCTTGCCCGTTTAATTGCAAATGTAAATGCCAAAGAAAAGAAAGCGAAAAAATTTCGAAAAGATTTCGAAAAAAAATCTTAACGATGATACAATATCCGAGCCAGCGGAGATGAGCAAAACGAACAGTGAATTTGCTTTGCGTCGAGTCGTCAACTCCACCAAAAAAGGAATGCTCTCGACGACGATGAGGGCGCAGCGCTGCTTTCTTTTTTGGGTCCCGAGTCGTGAGATCGCAAGGTGTAGCTTCTACTACCTATATCCCCGGGCACCAGGATCGTAATCACTGGGCTGGAGATGATGATCTCCTGTGTGGCTTGTAGCAAGCTTCCCACCCCTCGTTGAGACGATGTGGGAATTATGTCTAAGGTTTGGCCTGAAGGGTACTGTAGCCCTTGAGATGATGATCCGATCTTTTCTGACAGCGGGCATCCGAGCGGCGGGAATGTAAGGGGTTAAGTACGTATTAGGCGTTGCAAGCTGGGATGGAAGCTGGGATGAAAAGCCGTTCCGGTAGTCGTTGCGTTAAGACATTGAAGGTTCGGATGCTGTCTGACCCGCGCGTGCTATTTATGAACGTTGAGGTTTGAGATGAGAGGCGAGAGGGAAGCGGTATCAGTATGGTTGGATCGTCGGAGTTATGAGACGTTTTGGTGTTTGAAGGTAAGTCGTTGGATGGATGGATGGATAGAGAGACATTCATGAGGAGCGTTGCCAGACCGGCGGGTGAGGTGGTTTAAGAACCAACAGGGCAGGCGGGTGGGTGGGTGGATGGATGGAGTATCTACCTTGGCACTTGTGCAATGCACCACGGCGCTTTTCTGGATTGGGATTGCCATGATATCTACATGTCGAATCTGCAGCCACTGCCATCCAAAACGGGGTAGAAATGCACGGATTGGGGGCAATTAAGTCTTTGAGCCATTCTTTTTTTCTTCCCTCGAGTCTCAACACGCTCTCCACACGCTCTCCAATCTAGGATGGGTTGAGTAGAGCGATCCAATGGATCTCATGATTCTCATCATGGGCGAGGCATGAATATCTAGGCATCGGCCGATCAGAGAAGCATATAGCGAATTGGCGGTAAACTGGATGATAATTGGGTATGGATTCATGGGGTGGTTGAAGGGAAGGAGGGAGAAGGTGGGAGAGGTGGGTGATTGGATCCTTCGCAGAGGATGTCGGGCGCTTATAGGTGCAGAGTGGGTTGGTTGACGTCCTACCAAGGTTGTGAACAGGGGGGTTGCGAGGCTATAAAACAAGGATGATTGCATTACGGGTTGATACAAGAGATTGGTGAGGAATACGGAGTAGCACCAGGTTACTATGTTACCAGGTAAATCTACCGACAAGGTTTTATATCTAGAGTAGAGGCAAGCCATACTACCACATACTGCAAGGTACTCCTCTTCTTCTATACACGTGCTTCTTTCATCCCTTATACGAGTATAAGCCCTAGACTCCTCACATCTGCCATCCGATCAACTTATATACAAAAGCATCGGGAGTCGCGATATACTCGAGTACATATATATATCTCTTGTACCAGAAGGCCCGGGCAGTTATGCACAGAGTTGGATCTCAGATTCTCAGGGTCCTTAACCGGTGAATGTTTAATATCTGATATACGAGTATAGACGTCTTGAAGATTATTAGATGAACTTTCTAATAACACCTAATGTTGAATATCTTACAGTATAACCGAGCATAACCGAGTATACTCGTATAATCCCTCAGTAATAAGAACAACAAAGAAGAGTCGCCTTGACGAAAAAGTATCTCTTCAAAGTTCAAAGTAGAAGTACAGTATAAGTATCCACCGAATACGTAACCTTTCTATGTATGTTTCTGTAGCTTTTAACACGATCGATGGATCCATTGATGCAAGTGTATTTTGTTTGTGTTGGAAGCGGTGTGAAATACGAGTATATATGGTGATGCCAGGTACTTGAAGTAGGTCCCTAACCTAACGCTACTCCCCACAATGTCACTCACGTTGAAAGTGGATTCCGTCTTACTAGAGTAGTAGTCTGTGACTATGACTGACGCTGATAAATCCATCCATCATCCGTCCCACATCCCACTTCATCGTTCTCATTCTCATTCTCATATTACCAATCCATATCCATGCCCACCACGATGTGACATACGGGAGAAGCCGCTGTCAAAGAAAAAGTAAAGAACATGTTGCAACTAGACGGGACTGGATTGGACTGAATACGTTAGTTCACCAGCTTTTTTTTTTGGAGATCGATCGACATACATTTGGCTACGTATGCTCGTGGCTATTTGGTATCTTATGTTCCTCATGTGCCGATACGCACACTGCACTGTGCTGTAATCCCATACTTGGGGTTATGCAAATACCTGAAGGAGGTATAGTATGGTATGGTATGGTATGGTATGGTATGTATGTATGTATGTATGTACTCGAGTACACAGCGAGAGAGAATACCCGTAAGATCGATAGCTCGGCTTTTCCCTACTAGTTTGGGTGATAGAGAATATGCCCACCTTGATCTCTGAATGGCCATCCCAAACTCGCTTGAAGAGAAGAGAAGGGAAGGGAAGGGAAGGGATGGTTTAGCTCTCGCTTTGGCAAGGCAGGGCACAGCAAGGGGCACGATTGGTTTATTCTCCTCGACCAACCTACCTACTACATAAGGTTAGTCGACACCAAATACTTCGGAGTGTGACCGACCGTGTGAATTGGGGACAAGTCTTTCACGCATCTGCAATTGCAACCTACTCTGCACACCTCGGTTTGAACTCTGAGCTACAGCCTACAGTCCTGCAAGCCTAGAGTACTTGGAAGTTGCACCCGACATAACCTCCTAATCGGGGTACCCTCCGTGGTAGACTGTAGCGAACGAGATATCACTCACATCTATCCAGTGTCCACTGCTTGTCGATGCAATGCACTTAATTATTTGCCAGTTTTGGAAGTTTGAAGAAATCTTAGGATCGTCTACTCTCGAGGACTGAGGCTAGAGCGCAGTTCTCGTTAAGCATCGGTCTGCTCTACCTTCGAAGTTCGTACACGACGGGAGGTACCGGCAGAGTTTTAATCTTTTTCCTTTTTGTCCCCTTCCTTTCTTTCTCTTTCTCTTTTTCTCTCTTTCCACCTCTTCACCTTTCTTCGAGGTAATCATTGAACATTGACCACCAGCCATGCCATCCATCCATGCCACGGCAAATATCACACGGGCGGTCCCTTCCGAGACACGACAGCATTATTATTTTCATCCCATAACCCTTCTCGTACCTGTACACGCTCGAGGACATACTCAAAGAATACAAAAATACATTCCACACATGCGAATCTCGGCGGTGGCAGCATCATAATGCATCGTCGCTATTTACATCCTGTGCTCTACTCGACATACTAATGACAGTACTGCATCATCACTCGAGTATTAATGGTGGCTATAGTGCTCAAACTCTCCGTCTGGACTCATCACATCACGATATCTCCTTCATGTTTTAAAGTTACAGTACGACCTACAAGTTTACCATCTAGGAACCGTCGATAGTAATACTTTCTGCGGCAGTACCTGGGTTCATTTCATTGTATGACCAGGCATCCTACGGTGTAGCTTGATTCCTCAAGTATTATATCTGGTTCATCTACTCGAGTACTATTGTCGAACTCTGTTTTGCTTTCAGCTTGATCCGAATACTCGAGCATCTCCCAGCACTTCCATATCTTTTCCCTCGCCATCTGCTTATATGGGTGTTCTATCTTTCTTATCTTGATTATCTATGCACTTATTGGCTTGGCTTATCGGAACTCTCCTGTAAAATGCAAGTGCACATTACTACCTTTGCTCTCTTCACATATCACAATGAACGTGTATGGAGAGCAGACAGCATCGGGTGCAGCAGTCCTGCATGAACAGCTGGGGAAGACCCTTCATCAAATGAATGCTCAAGTTTACAACGGTTGAATCGGTACGCGCGCGATTGGCGACGATTCAGATGATTTCTCAAAGCGCCGGCATGCTGCCAAGTGGCCTTTAACTGTCATTGGAAGAATAAAACTCCATCTGTAACCTACCGATACAGAAGGCCGTTGGGCGGTCGTAATTATGTTTGGTTGTTTGAATTTAAGATCACGAAACCATCGATTCCTCCACACGCGGCTGTTTGTCATTACGAGCATGCCCAACAGCAGAAATAAACCAACACATCTGTATCCCGTCGACGGCTAACGTATGGGATCTTTGAGATCTTATACGCCATACTGTTAACCTTGTGTATGCGGGTGCTGAAAATCAATAGATTTCCTCGTACATGTGCTGGAAAAATGCAACCCACACTTTTATCAAGATTTCCTGATTCGATCATCCCAAGGCGCTCCGAGCACGCCCAAACCTCGAGAAGTTTTTGCCACCTTCCAATCACAGTGTCTACGTACCTGTGAACCTCGTGGCTTAAATGCCCCCCTGGTCTCTACACGGCACAGCCCTCGACGAATCTGATTCTCGCCTATGCCATGTCTCTTATTTCCTTTCTACCAAGTGGATAAAAAGTGTATCTTCAGGTGCATTGATTTGCATTTTTCTCAATCAACTGAGTTCTATGGACCACCAAGGGCCAATGATAAAAGCTATCACTCTAGAATTTTACCTTCACGGGTTATCACCATGATTGATGAACTGCCCCGAAGGGCTGGATCACACACATCTGTGCCCCGCTTCGGACCCCTAGATCTCACGATATCTTTCACCCGCAGTATCGGGAAATCATACACCAGGTGCACCAGCCCACAACACCATGATGAGTCGCGTAATTTCATCACGACGAGAATACTATCAATTCTCCACACCCATCCTGGTATCGCCACCCGCTCTGTTGGCATCATGCCATCATACCGCAAATAGTTGTCTGACATCATTGGAGCTCACTGCGTCTGTTGCAAGTTGGTGTGGCAGCTTTGTTTGTAAGTTCCTAGGTCTTCCTTGGAACTCTTTTACTAGTACTCTAGGCTGGAGAGTTTTACTTGGTAACCTTATAGGTCAATTCTACGATTCTTATTCATTCATCACTTCACTTCCTCCCGCCGGAGCCTTTTAGTGTCGAATTTCTTCTCTCAAGTCGTGGGATGATGAGGAGAGTGCGTATATACAATGAGTTGATTAGGTTATTCTTCTCCAAAGAGAAATAAGATTATTGTAGTGGGAACAGTGTATATTGTCTAATATACTAGAAATGGCATATATATTTTATTGAGTATATGAGGTGGAGACACCTAACTAGGTATAGCGCTACACATGATTACAACAAAGATATAGTACTTCTGAAATTCTGACAACCCTAAAGTTATTGAAAACGCTGTGTTCGATTATACGATATTATAAACCATGTACATACGCTGTTTAAGTTTGACGCTTCTTTCAGACTTAGTTCAATGTGGCTCCATGGCTATCCACCTAGAAATCCGGCACATCGCAGATTCTCTTCATCAAATCGTCATAATACGCCGTTTCACCCAGGGGCGGCGTTGATTCCGTATAATCAAGAGGGAGAGGGCGAAGTACATAACGCGACAGCCTCTCAATTACATCTCGCGTTTTCGCTCTCGACTTCACCATGCTCCAGAAGCGTAACGCGTAAGCCTCTTCACGAGCAATCCTACTCTGATCGTATCCCTTGAGTTTCGAGATCGCCAGACACGTGAGCCAGTGAAAATGTAAGTACTCCGCTCGAGGTCTAGCCTTCTCGAGAAATATCAATTTCCGCCCATGAATCTCCTTAAATGAGCATTGAAACTCCCGGTTATGGATCCTCAAAAGACTGGCATCCATGACCCGGAGTTCCCACTTGCCATGCAGAATGCTCGATGGCACGATCGAGACTCGACATGCGTCAAAGGCGGCTGCAATCTGTGTCTCGAGCACTATCCCATTCTGGTGAGAATATGCCCCCCTCTCATGCGCGTCGGGAAACATGGAACGCATCTCAATCACATGAAGTCGGGGTGGGACGATAAAAACGGCTCTCCGACAACTTATGGGCCCCCATATCTGCGCAACCGCACACCAATATTCATTGGCGCCAATATCGTCATATGGTGATTGGAGTTCAAACCCATCTTCGACGAGTCTCCAACTCCCGAGGTAATCGTTGACGCCTATGGTGAAGACTTCATCGCTCGATCGTTCCCGTCCGATAATGACTTGAAGCACCATATCTATGAATCTCTGAGAACGTCTAGCCACGGGACCTTCGTAAAAGGTTTCGGACGCCTCCCCCACCCTCCGAGCCTCCCTGATCTTTTTCGCAATGGAACCCCACTTCTCAGTCCACCGCTTCATTAGAGCGGTGAGAATGCAGCCATTGTCACCTATATTATTCTCCTTCATATAATTCACCTGCTTCTTGACTATTTCATACCTATCGCTATACTCGAGGAAGGAAAGCTGCGTCTTCAAGGCCCAATATCTCGGCATCGTCGGATTCAGTGTCTTGAACAAGGTCTCGATTACCATTCTTCGGTGTATGAACCTGGGAGTACTGAAGTCATACATCTGAATCGTTCCATTCTCGATCAAATTCGTGAAGCATTTTTCCTCGTGCTCATTCAAGATCAGCTGGTCGAGCATCGCGACCGCGGCAACCTGTGCACAGAAATTCACCTTTTCCGGGAAGACACCCGTTAATGATTCTTTGATTTTCTCTCTTAGTTGAATCTCCAAAGACTGTACATCCAAGACTTCGGCCATGGTTAACTTCTGTTTCTTGGCTTCAATGCTGGGTTTTAAGGTAGGGATGGAGATGGATGGAGATAAATATGGAGATGGAGTTGGAAAAGGATATTTGGTTTGGAAACGGATAAAGAAGGATATTTTTTCTGTTTTTCCAAAAGTGTGGATGGGGAGGGAGGAGTAATTGCCTGTATTAACCTACTCGAGTACTATTTCTAACATGAGTAAATGAAGAAGGAACGAGATCAAAAGATCGAAGGAACTGTGTCGTGCTTTCTCCAATACGGAAAGGACTATTCCCCGAGTATATCTCATCCGATTTATACTCTTCGCGATCCCCTTTATTCGAAACTTTCAAATTCCACATAGGTCATGTGGTGATGTGGTGTGATTGATCTTTCTAACGCTACTCGAGTGTTTAGAATGGAAACCCCAACGTAAGATACATTTCCCAGCAGGCTCCAAAGTACTCCCTTTCAAACCTCAGGCTTGATTCAGGCAATCCAGTGGTATTCCTTTCCCACTCCTTAGAGAAGACTACCATGGCCTCACATTCCTTGTCGCGCAAACAGAATTACCAAACAGTAGAAGTAATCAAGATAACACTGGTTCTGTTGCAATATCGCATATACTAAGTGTGGAGCACCACCACACTTGTTATGACAAACCTTTTTCAAGAAGTTCATATTCATATTCCCTCCCATTCATTAACCGAACCCCCTTTAGTATCAGGTTAAACCATGAATCAATACCATTCACCATTCACCATTCACCATCCTACTCACCCTCACCCTCACCCACCTACCTCATCACAGATTTCACGCACTCGCAAATCAAATCCCTAGAAGAATCGCTTTCCAATCTACTAGACGCGGCCCCCTACAAACCGTGAAAGTACCCAAGAGAACCGTGTTGTACTCTAGTTCCCATTCTGATTCCTATCTATCCTTATACTCGTACACCAAAACCTCCTGAAGCACACCAAAGCATAAAATATCATGTAACCACAACACAAACCTCATGTATACATTTTATTCACTGTATCCAAAAATCTCCCTCTCTCTCTCCAAAAAAGAAGAGACGCTCCCCCCATAAAGAATCAATCACCTCCCCCAAAACCTCAACTAAGCCAAGCGAATAAACAGGATTCTCGAAAAGAAAAAAAAATCAAAAGTGAGAACAATTTTTCACTTCCCATTCATTTGTCCATCCATCCATTCACCAGTGAGTGATTCAAGCCCCTGAATAAACTCACTCCCACTAGTAAGGACCCTTCGCTTAACCAGCCACCCACCATACCAATTCACACATTCCAATTCCAATTCCAATTCCAATTCCAATTCACACATTCACACATAACACACAACACACAACAAACAAACAAAACTCAAAAACTCCATTTGCCCGCCCTCGCTCAATCTCAGCCCATACCCACAACTCCACCCACAACTCCACCCACAACTCCACCCATAATACAATATAATACAATATATAAAAATATTCACATTCAATACTTTATATATATAAGCTCTACATTATCAATGAATACTCGAGTGGAGATAGACCGATAGACAGATAGAGAGATAGACCAATAGACCTACAAATACAATATCCGCATCAATCTTTCAGAATCAACCGATATTGGATCCCCGGATTCCCCATTCACCATTGAGAATGTGGAAGGGGGCAGATATTCAGATTCTTCTCCTACTTCTAGAGAGACGCGATGATGTGCATTGATAATCATGAAACAAGTTGCTCTCGCACGCGTCGGTACAGGTTCCCACCGTGACGGCTGGGAGAAGTTCCCCGCCATGCTTTTTCTTTTCTTCTTCTACAGAATCTGCCGCTATGCTACGCTCCCTTTGTTCTGCATTTTTGCCCTCCTCTTGGATGTGACTCGGAGGGTCGGTAGGTTGTCCTCCGTTTGGCTGCTGTGATGGAAGTCGAGACTTGTGAATCGGAGAATTGGGGACTGTAACCTCTCTTGGGTCAAATATCTCTACAGCTCTTTATCCTGCTCTTCAGTCTACGTTATAATAGTGCTGGTAAGATAGTAGACCCTCTTAACCTCTCTTTCTTGCTGTTGCGTTATATTACGATACTTCCTACCTGTAGTTACGCCCCTTGATCGTAGTGATAGGGCTCGAAACTCTTGAATAGTTGGCAAAGCAAGCTGCTGTTCCCCTCTCTGCAATTCTCTTCTCTGCCGTTACCAAACCTGCTATTCCCCTTTTTTCTGTTCCGCTCTCTGCCGTTCTTTTTCTTGTCTTTCTCTCATTTTGTTCTCCATCCTCCACAACCTCCATGGCTCATCCTCCTCTACCTTCACCCATCTCTCTTCGAAACGATTCCTATCAACCGCAGGTATCCTTTCGAAGTTTGCAGAGAACGTCTTTTGAGACCTCGTGAAAAATTGTCGTTGGCACGGTGTTTGCCATGGTGGTAGAGGGCGACGCGTAGCCGCATTTTTCTCACGTAATATCTCATATTTCTGAGCCAGCATCTGATGATGCGTCGATTTGAGGTTTTCCATTGTCAACTTGCCGGCCAGAAAATCTTTTACGAGTTTATAGGAGTCTGAAGGGGATGGCTCAGACTCTCGTCGTTGCTCGCGATCATGCCATTCCTGCCCATTATCTGGTTGACAAAAATCCGTAACATGTAACGCATAGGCATCAAAGTAATTTGAAACTTTTTTGGACCCTTGAGGAGATCAGTATGCATACTACCATAAAACAACCCCGTATTAAAAGAGAATATACTGACCCATTGTGTGTAGAAAATATCCACTTTAAAAGTATGAAACGATGGAAGTAGAGATATACGTATCTTAAGAAAGAACAGAGCAATGCGTGTAATGAGTGGTGGGGAGCGATGTGATCTTGGAAGATAAGTATACACGATGAATACAATCTTGTGATATTTTGAGATGAGAGTTCAGGTAGGTGGCAGTCCATCCAAGCTCAATTCGTCTTGACGGATTTAAGGTTTCGACAAAAATGGTAGGCATCATGAAGTGTTTTCAAGGTTGCCATCATTCAGGGCCTCATGCTGATTAACAGCGTAAGGCAGGGATCAAAGCGGTAGCTCCCAGGTCATTCTTGAACCAGCCCTACTCGCAACTCATTCAAAATCCAGCTTCTCTTGCTGCGGTTACAATAGCAGCATTCACATCAGCCCGCCTAAACCCAGGAGCACGACCCAAGCAGCGTGCATGAGCGGCCAATTCTACAAGGGTAGCAATTAGCTACGATTTATATGTTAAAGCTTAAATAACATACCTCTTATCAGAGTTTCGACCCTGATTGTTACTGTACGTTTCTCTTTGTAGCGTTTGTTATTGAAGCTAACAATAGGACTGGCATCTCCAGTGCTGAGCCCGTTTGTAGCATCAAATATCGGACCGGTTAAATCAAAAGGATCATCCCCCTTGGAATTGTTAGCATTCCACGATGAGAATGCTATAAATGACGAATTGATATCAGTTTGCACTTGCTTGCTTATGTCGCAATTGAAATAGTCAAAATCGAAAGCATCTTGATTCGTTTCATCGAATCTTCTTCCTACTGGACTTCGAGGTGTAGGGGGAAATTTCGAGTCAGTGCTAGCAGTCTCTGGACTGTCGGCCTCGGATAAATCCTCGAGATCTACCTGGCCTGTGATAAAATCGGCAGCTGGAGGAAGATCAAATCCATGGCCCCTAAGATATCCTTCGACATCATTAGAATCGAAGAATTCGCCTTCAAAGCCAGGAATCGTACATTTCATATCAGAACTAATACTTTCCCGGGTCGGCGTAAAAGATGCCAAAAAAGGACCCATGGAGAATCCAGTACGAAACTTTGGCATGAGATCATTGTCGGTGCTAGGGCCTTGATTAGGATAGTATGTACCTGCGCCACCGAGGTGAACAAATGGAGCTCGCCATTCCTGGAGTGGCTCTTTCGCCGAACTACCTAGGGCCTTTCTGAATCGTGCCTCACTTTCTTCCTTGGTTTCATATGTCATGCAAAAGCCAAAGACCTCCTGAAATCGGTTTTGGGGAGGATTCTTCATTATGAGTAGCTGATAACCTTGTTCCATCGTTGCACGGTGCACTCGACGCGCAAATGAAAGCTCAAAGTATGAATGTGTAGCTGGAAGGGGGACCTGAGCGTGCGGATAAAAGTTTTGGGAGAAAATTTCAACGTTGGGAAAAGGTATCTCGGCTCGGTAGTGTTGAATGTCCATCGAGTCGAAAAGAAAACTGGCATTATCTTCGGTAGCCCTACTGATCACCTCAAAATGTTTGGCGTCCTTTGTATCCTGTTGGCTATGTTCGGGCAATATTTCTTCTTCAGAGCTAGTATCCTTTGACACAGTATATCCGCCCCAGGAATTCACAGCCTCAGTAACGACCGGCTCTTCTGGGAGTGGGGATGGGCGTCGAGTGTTACGGTTAGTCAAAGGATGTTGGGTTCCGACCTGAGCCTCATACTTGATTTTATTCGGTGAGTCACCACCGTCCCTTGAACGATCATCGCCTGCGCTCTGCTTTGCGAGAGCAAGAAACCTTTGGGTAGTTGATTGAAGTTGCTGACAAAACTCTGGTTCACGCTGTAGGAGACCTCTACTTACGGCAAAATCGTAAAGGTTCATGAATGTGTTATTCATCTCTTCATTTGTGCTCCGAAGCTCTTGAACTTGCTTCTCTAAAGAAGAGATGGTTGTCTCTTTACGATTACGGTACGCCCTTTGGGCCATTCGAATTTGAGTTCTTCGTCTCTTGGTAAAAATTAGCTCTGTAGTAATGATGACGTTCATCTTATGATTTCGAGAACATCAAGGGGTTGACGTTCCAGCTTGAGTGTCCTCATGTGCATATCAAGAGTATTTCGCCACTGGGACATGTTGCAAAAACACGAGGAGACTCACATCAACAGCAGTTTCATCCTTGGAATTGACTCTCGGTCTCCCTCTGGCCTTCTTTCGAGCCTCTTCATCATCATTAAGACCCGGAGACTCCTCTCTGACTCTCTTCCTTCGCTTCTTTCCATGTCCAGGCTCCTCACCTGGTGCTCTTGTTTCACTACTACCCCCACCCTTCTCTAGCATTCCAAAAGGCATCGGATTCTCCATCTGACCCTTCATACTCACCATATTAGGATCGTGAGATCCAATTGAGCTCCTCCCATCATCATAACTTTCGGCACTCAAGATTCTCAGATTACTAGGGTATGTTGATTGGGAGGGATGATTCATATATGCACTTTTTTGGGCCGGTTCTGTAGGGTTGAATACAAGGTTCTCCATGGCTCGATGAGGTCCTGTGGAATTCCGAACGAGGTTGAACACGGAAGGCGAATGACGATATTGCGATATAGTGGTAGGATGATTACTGATTGTGGACAAAGAGATTGATGGTGTGGCCGGGGCTGCACGTGAGTAGTAACTGGCGTCCTGGTTCGTCAAAGCACTACTGTTTTGAATAGAGTGGCCATTATTCGGAAAGCCAGAGTCGGTGGCGTTGGGTGAAGAATTATAGTTAGAGTTTATTTGCATAGCGGCTTGGGTAAGAATTGACAAAGGATCAGCAGAATAGTTACCGGTATCTTGCTGCAGAGGAAGATCATCATACGAGGGATTCATCCCGACGAGCTCAAGGGCGGGGACGGGGAGGAGGGACCTTTCCTCCTTTGAAAAGACTTGAAGACCAAGAGAAGTTTAATGTCTCACGCTTCATATAGGTTGCCGGTAGAGTAGTTGACTCGTCCTTGTCGTCAATGGCCAGCATCGGTAAGTAGATGATTTAAGTGAGAGGTTGGCAGAGTGAGAAGTTCACATCTAAGACCGATAATGAGGATGATGAGGATGATGATGATAATGATGATAATGATGATAATGAAAATGAAAATGATCATGATAATGAAAATGATACTATACAATCTTTTCTTCCATCACATCACCATATTGCCTTTGGAGGGGGATGAGGGGGGGATGTGCATTGGTGCACGCATGCAAGGGAATCGAAGACGACCTAGATTGATTTGTCAGCTTTTTCCAACTGACAGCCGACTACTCTGTAGGATGACTGGTGGTCCACCAGTCTAGTCTAGTCTAGTCTAGTCTCGGTCATGTAGATTAGGTAATCCTCGCTGTGCGATCGAGAAGTACTAGTCAGGACAAGCTTGAGAGGAGGAGAGTAGATATTCGAGTACTGTATGTATTAGTGATCAATATATCCTTTGTCGTATGGGATTGCATGTTTTATCAATAGAGGGGTGTGATTATAATTTCATGATTCCTTTCCTATCATCCGTTTGTAGAGTAGACGAGACCAGCGAGAGATTGGTATCGTGTCAGGCTAACGCTGGGCGGCTTATTTTCGAGCTTCTAGGCTTCGGCAAGTATGAAGGGTATCCTACCCGCATGGAGATATCCTCCCGTTGCTGTACCTGGCCCTCTCTTTGTCCTCGTAGCCCGAATACGATCTGATGCTGCTTCATGTGCTTGCTATAAAACCATCGAGGTGAAAGTTTTACATCACAGATGCCTATCTATCTATTACTTTTGTTCTTATATCAAGAATGCATCTCTATTCCTGAACTTTGAAGCTTCGCCTACTTTACAACCCATTTCCCTAGCAGCATGATATTATAGTGCAGCATTTAAGATATCCCCAACGCCTTGAAAAGAACAGAGTACAGAGTGATACACCAATCAATGTAAATAAAGAAAGAAATCACGACCCTGAATAAAGGTGTAAGTAAATTCGCGGCCCTCCTCAGATTGATGCGCATGAGAGAGCAGCAACTGTCAACTCCTACCTGATTGAACCGAGCCGCGCTAAACACCCTTCAAACCAGCCCTATTTGACCCGCAATGCTTTTATGAAACCTTTGATGACCAGCTGCAGAGACCTACGACATTTCCGAAAAGAAGACCGGGTATCGTTGTGTCTATGCAAAACCGAAGATGAAATCCCCCATGCTCGTTTGCGTCGTATCGGTGCTTTTATAATTGTACATTGGAAGTGGAGGTAGGAAGTTGAAATTAAAGACCTTGATGACCTGATGAAGATTCAACAACATTATCGGATAAATTGATGAGTAGTTGTGCGAGGCATCGTTTTGTAGCAGCATCGTCGCGTAAAACCGAAGAGAATGTGGCATCGCGGAGGGGTTCGGGCAGACATTGGCGGAGGGCTTCTCTAGCTCGAGCATTGTCGCTCAATCTATGAGTCACATTAGTGAAAATGAAATGAAAGTCTTCAGAATGTTCTCACCGAAGGAAGCAGCGGACGACATGCTTCAACAATCGTGCCGTTTGTTGTTCAACAAGCTGTGAAACCATATTGCTGAGTACTGTGCCGACGGCATAAAATCGCTCGTAAGTGGCACAGATGTAATTCAAACCATGATCATCGAGAAGGATCTTCTGCACAATGAAGATTGCCACTGTCTTACTAAGTTCTGATCCGGTCTCCATAATGCGAAGACATAATGGAATTATTTCGGTTGTGAGGAGGAAGTTGATAACATCGGATGAATCATTCTTGACAAGGGCGCCGATAACTCCAAGGGAGGTAAGACGAAGATATTCGAAAGGTCTGGATTTGGAAGTCGTGTTGAGGAAAGGATAGAGGAAGAGGGGGATGTGAGCTGCTAAGATTAGTACAGTTTGGTGCCAATCAAGATGTGGAGGACTGACCATTCAAGAAGAGGGCACGAGTCTCATTGTGAGAAGCAACACATTGTAGAAGTGCCAGGGCGTTGCAGACTCGATTTGATGCGGCAGCAGTAAGTTGGGAGGGATTGAGCAGAGTATAGACTGAGATTATCTCTTGGAGAAGTGATGTCATGACACCTAAATCAGTCAGCAAGCCATTTTCGTTACTCTATCAAGCTGCATAAACTACCAAAAGAATGCCACAGTATCAATGCAAGCTCTGGCACTTGTTCGCGCTTCTTGCTGAGCTCCAGAAGAGCAGCTTCCCTGGTCTCTTCATTGAGTAGATCTGCAATGAAGTTCAAGGTCCGCCTGTTTTCCTCCGAAACATTGGAGTCGATCAGGGCTGGGTCTTGCCCGTGATTCGAAGAGATCGAAGGTACCGCAGCATTGTGGTTTTGGCTTTGAGCCGCCATGCGATTATAATGAGCGGCAGCCTGAGCCGCTGCTGCGTGCTGCTGCTGCGCATGTTGATGGTGGGTCTGCTGTTGCATCCATGGTTGGTCAACCTGCGGATTATATTGATGCTGATGAGAGAAGACGTGTGTCCCAGGGAGCATGGTACTCATTATCGCGATAGCCAGCGAGGTTAACTCGAAGGCTATAAGATCCTGTAGTGTAAATAGGAAAGTGTCGAGCTTTTGTAGATCGTCGCTGTTAATGCCGTCTCACGACAGTGACCTCAATTAATTCGAAGAGGGTGAGATGAGGGGTAGAATAACTGTTAAGGTTACGTAGATACCTACGTAGATATTCCTGCGGTTGAGAACTGGGGAGCAACAATTCGTTGTCTTGTCCGATGTGATGTAGCGGGGGGGGAGTTATTGGTTGTCTCAAGCCGGCTAAAGTCCGGATATTTGCTTTTGAATCCTTAGGATCAAGGCAGGTATCATTTTTATCGGGTTCAGCAGGAAGGTGTGTGTGTTTATCACCTGAATGTACCTACGTAGTGATAAATAGATTCGAAATTGAAGTCACCAATGGTTTTGCATCTTCATCCAAAACATTGATATACAGTATATATATTATATATATTATATATATTATATATATTATATATATAGTCTTTAGTACGACTACCTAGGCATTCACCTTATTCATTATGTATTGTAACTACTACCTATTATCCCAAGATACCTCTTGACCATCCATATAAGACATTCACTCCCCTACTCAAATCCATCCCTCCCCTAAAACATTTTATCCGAATGTAACAGCTACCCAATAGGATGAGGGTTCAACAGGTCACCATGATTTGAATGACAGTATGTCCGTCGAGAGTTCTTGTTTCATGATGAACAGATAATCATCGTCCGGATATCTCATAGCCATTAAAATCACAAATCAAAAGCTGCCGATATACGCCGGGTATAGTACAATTCTCCCAACCTACCTTGCTCATATTTGAACACGAATCATCGTCTGCATCGATAATACTCCCGCGAGCTCATGAAAAGTAGGTGGATAAGTCCAGATTGTCGCCCCACACTCCGCTGATTTCCACAGCAAGATTGATCACTGTACTGATAGACCACAGAATGATCAAGCCCCATCCAATCCTCCTGCTCATTATCCACTTATTCATGGGTACCGCAATAAGGAGCCCGACTAAAGTGATCAGTAGAGTGATGGCGCTGACCATCAGTGTACCACTGACTTCAATCTGGTATGGCTTGTATTTTATATCTTTGTTTGGATGCTTAGAGTGTTTGTGGTTTGCCTCTTTAATCGTCATGTATGCCCCGCTGACACCAATACCTATGAGAATATTCAGCATTGGTCCTCCAAAGCAAGCACTCAAGGCCATAACAGGATATCCTAATCTGGCTACTGTAATATCGGCGACGAGGTCTCCTAATGAATTGCCAACGGCGAAAATAGTAAGGCCAAGTATTGCGTCTGAGATACCTAGGATGACACCAAATGCTTTGAGAACTCCGACAACTTCATTGGCAATGGTTGAAATCCAGGCAATAGCCACGACAAAGCCGAGGAAACAAAGTAGGAATCGATGCTTGGGAGGTTTTGAATAGGTTGTTGTCAGTGCAAGAATGGCGAATGCTACCAGAGATCCGAAAAGGGAGAATAAAACCAAGCGTGCGAGTGACTTTGAGTCACCATCATCACTGTTGGCCCAAAATATCAATACTACAAAGAGAGGTGCTGTAAATAACTGAAGCACAACGAGCCAGCGATTCCAGCCTCTAGAAGGCTGTACTGAAGGACCATTATGGATTGAACCCTCATGGGCTGAGTTGATCATCTTGGTGGGTGACATTGGAATTGGACGCAAATGAGGATGATGGTTCTCAGCCGCGATTGCTACAGCGGCAGTATTTTGTTCACTGAAATTTGAAACGGGAGATCGAGGATAATCCCCGGTTTGAGTATTGCGTCGGCTCCGTTGGTAATGCAACCATTCGGGTTCTGGCTCCGAAACCACCGATGGGCTGTCTAGCATCAGGACTGGGCCAGTGCTTCTTCTCATTGGTGTACCGGATTCCCTTCTTTCTTGAATGAAGTCGATCTCTTCATACTCATCTTTGGATTCAGATTCGACCACTGGAAGTGTGATTGCCAAAAGAAAGATGCTAGGAGCTGAAATAACGCTAACAAACTTATCCCACCCTTTCTTATCTCTCCATGTACATAGCGTGGGAAACAAAGCTGAAAACAGAATTTGTGGGCTGGGTATTATGCGGTATGGCCACCATTTAATTGGCCTTTCCGTGTAGTAGAGTTCATGCTCTAAATTGACTGACTCGGGCGTTATTTCAGAATCTGGTAGCATGATGCTGGGGGCTCTGGAACTAGTTCCTGACATTAAAACTGGCGAATCCGTATACGTAGGAAACGGTGATATTGTCGAGTGTATTCGCGTTCGCGAGCTATCTCTCGAAGCAGTCGGAATTTGAAGTTGAGGTCTTTGCACTGTTCGAGATCTAGTAGAGTCTGTCGATGAGTTCTTAGGCTGTAGGTCTGGGGAACGAGGATGTCGGGGCGATACTGCTGGGGAATCACTCCCAGGCGGTGCTAGCAGGTCATCATTCCAACGAGGTATGTCAATTATAAATAATTTGTCATTTTTTGTTCCATCAAAAGATGGAGGAGTCGAGACAGAAAACGTTGGTGATCTGGGAACGGGGCTGCCTGTTGTAGATGGCACATTTAAGAGCCGTGAAAAATTTGGCGTGGCTGGCACAATACCACTACCTGGCACATCCGCGACTGCAAACGCGGCACGGTCAGTGTGTTTAAGAGCCGATGCAGAGTTCATAGAGACGGCTCTGTTACGAAGAGGGTCTAACCTAGGGCGCTCCATCTCATTGTTGACGCGCTCGGTAGGATTGATACTCGAAGCATATTCCGAAGCGGAAGCAGATGCTGTTGCAGATGCCCCAGCTTGATCAAGTGATGTCGATGGATCGTCTGAATATCGCCGTAGATTTATTGGATGGCCATAGGAGCCTCGAGACTTTTGCAATGATGATAGAACAGACCTGAATTCTAGAGCACCGACCAAACTAGGACGGATAGGAGTTATGGTGTTTCTGCGGCTACCAGATGGTCGTATTACTCGCATACTACTAGCCACCTCAGCAGCAATATGCATACTTTCATCTCCATCCTCATCACTGTCCTCGTCGTCTCGGACTCGAGGATGCGGGCTCGAACCACGTTCTAATGCAGCAAAATCTTCGCTATTGCGGATGCTCCTCTCTCCTGCTGGCGCATCTTCATCATCACCACGTTCTTCAGTGACCTCTATTTCTTCATTTGTCATTACCAAGTAATGGCCACGAGCTGCAGCTTCTCTTCCTCGGCGATTTCGTCGTCGTCCTAAGTACCAATGCCATACCACCACTATCACTACGTAGAAGACGTAAAACCCAATCATCACAAAACATTCCCATAGGTGAAGGGCTCCATCCGCAAGAAAAAGCATAGTGAAGCTCGCTGCGACTATGAAGAAGCCAATATCCCTCACGAAGGTCTTTTTGCCGACCTTAAACTCTCTTACTAGAGCCATAGATCCTGCGACAACTGCAGTAATAAATCCAGCGGCTCCAATAAGCTCACCGACCGCAAGACTGCCACTGTTCGAGCCCATTGCGGCAAATGTCGAAAATACATCTGGGCTGCCGTTACCGAAAGCTAGAAATGTTACACCCGCCATACTCTCGCTCATGCCCAGTATACTTGCGATTGTCGATAGGTTGATACAGAAAAAATCACTCGCTGCGATCCCGATGGTTGAGAACAACAATGCAAGCCATAGTGTAAGAATGAGAAGCGCGACCGGCTGAGCCTTGGGTAGTTTGCAATAGTAGAGCGAAAGGTAATTGAGGAGTCCTGCAGTTTCATCAGGACAATTTGCTAGTATGAACTCGCATTTGTCTTCGGCATGGTGCACAAGACGACACTATGAAGTCAATATCAGTACAAAGTTCGGCATAGCTTCTTGTATCGGCACACCTCTTCATTCCGTTTCACAGATCTCCTACTGTCCAGCGCATCCAGTGCTCGTCTTTGTGCCACGCCATATTGAGAACCATGGCGATACTTCGCACTTTGGTCTGCGATAAGACTTATCACAGCCAAGAATGAGATAATTAATACGGTAAGATAAAAAGCTCGAAAGTTGTATTTGGGTCGTGTCGGTGGACGGGATGACACCTGGGGCGAAGATGATGGATGCATTATCGAAGCATTATCTATCTGACTTGGGTTGAAAAGGGTGTTTGAAGAAATGCGACCGCGATGATGAATACTCGAGTATATCACATATATTATTGTTCCATGAGAGGATGACTCCTACACGTAGAGTAGTATAAGGACAGAACATTTGAGGAGAAATTCCGAATTTTCAAAGCATTCGGTACTAGGCCAATAGTGCTGAATCATGAGATTTCGATAGTAAAGACCTGGTGGACCTTTCGTCATAGGAAGGTTGCACGCCGGTAGGCGAGCGGAGCGGAGTAAGCAGACCGGCGTAGGTACGTATGCCTTATCGATAAGCTCAAGATAAGATAAGATAAGGGCAACCAACGGACAGCGGACGATGGCCACATCCTGGATAGCTTCTTGATACCTGAGGCATCAACACTCGCGTCGGTGGCTCAGGTCAAGTCCCCCGCTGTCCCCAACCTTACCTGCTAGGTATGTAAATAGTGAAAATAAACAAAGTCTTCGACTCATAAACCAGCGTTATTGCAGCGAATCTGTCCATCACGACAATTTTTATTTTTTCGATATGCCCAGAGTCGTACAGAACTCACGCCCGAGTAAGGGCAGAGTTACTTCTGGCTCTTTACTAACCCCCGCAAAATCTCCAGTGAAGTATGATTTCCCTGGTTGCTATGGTGTTTGAGAGCCTATATCTTGGGCAAACATGATGTTTTTCGTGTGCGCTCTGCAACAACGAAACTTTTCAGCGCTGACTTTCACAGAGTGCCTCTTAACGATACATCGCCAGTAAAATTGGCTCTCAATGATGATGCGCAGGAAAAGGCAAGACGATTAAAATCAAGGAATGCCCACCACGAAACTCAGATGAACGAAATAAAAAAGGCCGCGACTCCACGGAAATTGATGAATTATGATCGAGCAGCGAGCTCTTCACCATCATCAACCCACCGGACCCCGGGGCGAATGGGGAAAGAAAATGAACTCGATGGCGGGGTCATGATGGTGGGAGGAAACGCAGTAACCCCTATGAAGCGTGTTCCAATTCTCGCAAATTTCGAAGAATGGATGAAGATGGCCACGGATAACAAGATCAATGCTGCGAATTCCTGGAATTTTGCGCTCATTGATTATTTCCATGATATGTCACTTTTGAAGGAGGGTGATGGAGTCAATTTCCAAAAGGCCAGTTGCACTCTTGATGGGTGTGTCAAGATTTACACCAGTCGAGTCGACAGTGTGGCTACTGAGACCAGCAAACTTCTGAGTGGATTAGCAGACAGCGGGAACAATAAGAAGAGGGGTGAAGGTGATGAGAGTGAGGACGAAGTAGAAGACGAAGATGGAGTTGGGAAAAAGGCAAAGAAGAGGGTATGTGTGCTTTGCATTCGTTATTGCTTTTTATCTATCGCCCTGTGTGAAGCCAAAGACCTCTGAGATTGGTCAAGTCTCATAGTTGGGATGTTGAAAATTGCATTTAATGAGGGGCAGGATTATCTTTGCTCTTCACTTGTCGACCCACTCGGATCTTTGGTCTCTTGCCGAGTGGCTTGCTTTGAGAAGGAGATGGAGGACTTTCATCTCAATATATTATGAGATGAGATGATGCTCGTCACATACGACCATAGACTGAAGAGAATTGGGCATCCCGTCCGCTCTGCCATACACAAGCTTCAGATCGGTGGATTAGTAGTTGGGTGGGTGACCACCAGCGAATCCCCACTGTTGTATGTTTCTTTTTAATTTCTTTGCTTGATTGATCTTTTGCTCCGCTCAAGTGGAAATCCGGTAAAACGGAGGTGAGCTGGCAGGATCAACTTACATGAATCCGCGCTTCTTATACCTCAGTGAGTATCAGGCACTTTTTGCTTGGCTTCTACTCGCACTTAGCTAGGTTATAATCCTTCAAGATATGCAACTCCTCTCAACAACAACATCAAATGGATAAATAAATATCTTTGATCATCCTGCAATCTATCATTCCATTACCACGGAACAGAGTATTAGTAGTGCGTGCTTTCCAGCACAGAATCCAAGAAATAATTATATCACTATATCGCTATATCACTAAATCACAACCCTCGTGCCCCTGATCATTGGGTCCTGCCTTGCTTGTACCTCGCTAAACCCCAACACTTATTTTCAGTCAATATACGATGCGTTTAGAAAATCACAGCTAATCATAAACTCAGACTCAACGCTCATCAGAAGCAACTCTCGCAACTTCATTTTCAGCCTTACAACTAAAGAAATTCGAGCTTGAATTCTCTGTCGATCCTTTATTCAAAAAAGCATCTGCAGATTTCGATGAAGGTGGAGCTAAAGGTCTACTCCTTAACCACCTCTCGATCGATTCCAAAGGACGCATAGTTTTTGACAGTAGCGATGATGCAGGCGACATATCAGGAGAAGGGCAAGGCAGAAGGCGGAAGGAAGATGCCATTGAAGAAGATCAGGAAGAAGTTTTAGAGTCAGCAAACGTTACGTTAAAAGACAATGAAAATGAAGAACAAGATGATGGAGAGGATGTAGAAATAGACGTGGAAGCCTTGGGACTTAAGTTTTTCCCCAACTTAAATTTCCTTGAAGAACAGGATATTTGTCCATCACTGAAGAATTTCGATCTTGGAGATCCTTCTGGTTCCATGGATATCCCTTTCTTAAAGGCACCAGAAGATTGGCGACAAGAGAAAGATAAGCCAGAAGACAACGGTGTAGGTGACAGGTCAGGCATTTTCCTGGATGATGACAACCCAATTGGATTTGATGACGATGACGACGGACTTCTCGGGAACTTTGATATTCCAGATGATGCTGGATTTGGTGAAGGCGGTGAAGCTTGGGCTCGTGATGCCGCGATCGAGCCACGAATGCGAGTTCATGATGTTGGATATGACAATGATGGTGGCGACGGTGAGGATGGAGAAGGAGGTACTGGTTCGTTCGACCCTGAGACCGGCGAGTACGTCATTTCTCTTGATCGGGGAACAAAGACGGAAGGCGGCCATGATGATATTCTAAGTTATTTCGACGAGGCATTGCAGAAGAATTGGGCCGGCCCTGAACACTGGAGGATAAGAAAGATCAAGGATGTCAACAAACCAGCAGTCACGAAAACTCGCAAGGAGAAAGAGCTTTTTGAAATTGATTTCACTTCTCCTTTAAGTCCTAGTCTAGCCGAGAGCATCTATACACATGCAGCGACCAATGCCACTATATCTCTACCGAAGAAAGACTGGAAGTCCAAGACAAGGAATCTTCTCCCTGATGACAAGCATTTCAATTCCAAACAACTCTTACGCCTTTTCCTCAAGCCTAAAGCTAGGATGGGTAGTCGAAAATCCGGATTCGGCACCAAAACTGGAACTTTCGGTCAAAAGAAAGATGATGATATTCCTGAAGGTGAAATCGGTGAAGATTATTGGGCACGAAAAGAAGAGCCCGCTCAAACACTGGAGGATGAGGCTCCACCTCATGGAGACTACGATGCCAATTTCTTTCAAGATGATGGTTTGGCAGTGCCAGGTGGCATGGATGATGATGATGATATGGAATTTGCTGATGCACGCGAACAATTTTCACCTGGTGCCGAAGGACACGGTGCAGTCGGTATCGATGGTATCACGGCTATACTCAATACCGGGTCTCAAGGTGTAGATGGCGAAGAAGGCGCTTTTGGTACACAGTTGGTAACGCAAAGTAGGAGATTGAGGCCTGAATACGTGCAATATGCTAGAGTTGCTAAAAAGGTTGATGTGAGGAGATTGAAAGAAGAACTATGGAAGGGTATTGGATTTAGTGAGCCTGAACAGCCTGTAAGTTCCTCCGTACCCCGCACTTCAATTTCAAGCGTCGTCACCAACATAAAAAAACAGGATACCTCACTCTCCACATCACGTCTGCCTACGCCACCCATTAAGATGCCTACCGACGAAAATGAAACCCTGCATTTCACTACCGTGATGCAAAACCTTCAGACTGTGTACCCTAAACAAGCCATGAACGATATTTCAACCAGTTATTGTTTTATCTGTCTTTTGCACTTGGCTAATGAGAAGGGTCTTGTCATAGAGAACACAAAAGGATTAATGGAATTGGATATTAGGAAAGACCCAACTGCCGAAATCACCTTCGAGTAATTACAGTAACTTGAGGGATGATAGAATGTCAGAGGTAAATATATGAAAAGAGGCGCCTGGAAGCTGTATTGATCATCACCTTGTCTGCTTGTTTTGGTTTTCTTTTGGGATTAGGCCGGCTTTCTGGTTGTGTGCGCGCGAATACACCATGTATTTCGCATGGATGGAAGTAAAGCCGCCTGGTTGGTACTTTATTACTGTATTTGAGGGGATTTTATGTGCGTATGGTGTGACGAAATGAAACGAGTTGATATGAGATGATATAAATCAGACTATCCGTTATGATGATGATAATTAGATTGTGACATGATTGATATTATCAAGGAAATCATGGAATAGCGGAGCTTCTTTCATGCCGAGTTTTTGAATGAAAGGTTTGTTATTAAGACTGTGTATATCTTTACCGAATGAGATAGGGGGGTAAGTGTGAGTAAGACTGCCGAAGTATCTTATTTATCTTTTGCATGTGCCCCACATTGTTTCGTTTGTTCAATGCATATTGTTTGAATCAACCTGATATCTAATTGGATAGAAACATATGTATAAAGTGTATCAGGGACTGTTTACGAATCAATCTTCCCCGATCCTTACTAAAAAAAATTAATATTCACATCATTTCACTCACTACTGAATTTATCTCATTGGCACCAAATTTTGACTGATAAGAAAATAATTTGATTCATTCTGTTTAACAATCTATAAAGAGAAATCTGAAAGGGAATTCAAGAGACATGCCTCTCTGGCTAGGACCAGCCTTAACCAGAGGGCAAGTTGAGTGTTGAAGCCAGCCTGTGGAGAGAGCTGAAACTAATCATCTGCTGGTTCGATCTTCAGAGCAGGCTCCTTGGGAACAAGACGCTTCAAACTCTTGAACTGTGATCTGAGATGCGTATTTGCAGCCTGAATTGCGACTTGTCTCTCTGTCGTCAACTGCCGTTCTTTCTTGTTGATTCTCCCCTGCAACACTCGGATCTTCTCGGCTCTCTCCGGCTCCGTCCCGGATGTCAAGTCGAACAGGTCCGCTTCTCTCAACCAGATTCTGACGGTGGCCATGGGCGTGGTGTACCTTCTGCGCGGCCATGGGTCGGTGGCGTGTCGCTCACCTCCTGGTTGGTGTTTGGTGGCTTCCTCGGTTACCTCCTTGAGGATCTGGGAGTATGCTTCTGCTCGGCGTTTCTTTTCCTCTATACCTTGGGGTATCTTGTGGTCGATGCCGCGCTTGCGACAGAGTTTTACAAAGTAGGATCTTTCGCCGTCGGCGTAGGCTCCTTGATAGTATTTGATTTCCGGGGCATTTTCCGTTGCTGCGCGATCCTCCATGATTGTGGAGTTTGATTTTGATTTTGATTTATAGATGGCTGGGTCGTGAATTCTAGGCTCAGGTGCTTCGGCTTCTGGATTTATGAGTGGAAGTTTATGTGTTGGAATTTTCAGATGTGTGGATTCTTAGAAGAAGCAGCTTGTATCAACGGCTTACGGCTTAGTTATACCTCTACAGCATGTCCTGTTCAGTCATCGTTTTTTCTCTTCTTCGGTGGTGGAATGTCGCCCTTTCACCTGATGAACCGGCCTCCGAACAATCCTATTGTGATGGCAAGGTCGTTTAATATATCCCGAGTAGAAAACAACAAAGAAACCACGAACAGTTCCATTGTTTGAACCATGATTGTTTCTTTGTTTCAACCATGATCGTTTCTTTGTGCCTTCAATCACTAGAATTGAAGAAGAACAGGCATGGCAAATCTTGCGAAGACCAAGAACACACATCAAAAGTTATGATACCTCGATTCTACCGGACTAATACACTTACTATCCTCTATCTACTCGAGTAATAGAGGAGAGAAATAAAACATTTTTGAAGAATATTGGGTTTTCAAAGCGTGATAATTGTAGCTATCTCGTCAGTACAATGAAAACAGGACAATAATCACATAGTATATGATGAAGCAAGGTTAATCACGCATCACTCACTAGATGGAGGCGTATCCAACATCCGCTGTACACTATTCCCATCACTGATGATGGACTGTAAAATGTGCCAATCCGTCCGACATATTCGCGGCACTTTTGTGTTTAACAGCCAACTATTGACTTATATTTGATTGGCTCAGACGAGAGTACTAGTCTCAAGTCTGAATTCAATGTTTCTTCCCAACTAAGAATATTTTGAAACGTATTGATGGGTTCAAAGAGACGTGATAGATTTTTAAGAGCGCTTGAAAACGATGAAACGATATTCGACTTTTCATATGTCTTCAAATCATACGTCTGTTGACTCTTTTTCTTATACTATAGCTTTATAGGCTTTCAAGTGTACTCGAGTAATTTCGCAGCATTTTTTGACAGTGCGCGATAACGTTGACTATATACTTCGTAACCTTAAGGTTAATCTGTGACTTTCGGAAAATGCTATCCGAGATGATTTAACTTCGTTGTGAACTTGCGAGGAATACTAACCTTATATGAGGTCTTTGGTATATCGCTGCCATTTCAAGCGCTCCCCGTAACATCAGAAGATGCTGTACCCAAAGTCAAACGCATATACTTGTAACCTGAGCAGTGGTTCAAGATCCGAATCGTCATACCTCATCTTTGCAAACTAACATAGGCTTTCTATCTGTTGCACAAGGTTGAAACGCCGTTGCTCCAAACAATGGTCAATTAATCATGTGCTCCGTATAATCTGCAAAAATAACCTTCGCTTAGGGTTAGAGGGGCGAGGCATCTAGCAGTTAGAAAGCTTGTTGATGCTGAGATGACAATGCTAGCCCACGTGCTGTGGTTGAACGGTTGATTATGTATTACTCGCGTGTGTGATGCTGCCATTCTGCCCAACTTATGTATGCGAAACCCGATTACTCGCAGCTAATTTGTGTTTAAATGGCCGGCATTTGCTGATCGAAAGTCTCGGATGTTAAAAGCTCGGATGTGTTGGATCGCGGTAAACGCGTTGGGAATGGCTCGTGCAACCTTGTCTTATCAATACAATCAGGTAGTCGTAGATACTTTATAGAGAATTCGAAGAATCATGCTAACCATGTAACATATCACAATAGAAAAATCATAAATTCATTTTCTTGTATAAAGTTCTAGTGATCTAATGTGTTGATGGTGCTTCCGAATGCCAGACGTTAATAGAGTACAAGCTATTAATAGGGAAGCATATCGATTGGCAACGTAAGTTTAGCTGGCTGCAAGTACTCGCTCATACTCAAATACGATTTCCTTTTTGAACATCCATTTCATCAAGTGACGATACGATTGTATTTGAAACATCGAGCCTACTAGTATGAAACTCCTCCATTGCAGGTAGTTCGATAGATTCAGTTCGTCCACAATTAAGTCGTTATTGTTGTATACTCGAGTAGTTTAACGAACGCTAACCGAGAAACAAGGGTGGGCTAAATGACTGAACTGGGGTTTGCAACGGTGTTACATACACCGATAGGTACTGATGATGTGTTGAACCTCGAATTCATAGCCGGAACTACTTCAGGGCTCTTTCAAACATCCCTCCAGGAGAAGGAACTCGGATAAAAGAGAGGTTCGTTCATTGAATTTCTCCGTGAACAAGGAAGGTATTACAGGGGCAAGGCTTACTCTAATTTCTTAGCAATGTTTGAGACAAAAGTCTAATCGAAGTTTTACTACCAATTTAAGAATTTCTATCACAAAATTTAATCTTTTAGGATTAGCTTTTGGCTCTCATGTGATATTCTATCAAGAAGAGCTACATTCGGATTACTCTTTTTGATCAAATATCTGATTCCAGATTGAATTAGTTCCTTGCGAGAGTGCGAAAATTCAATCTATAAGAAAGTAAGTACTGTAACCTTACTGTGCTCTATTATGCGACGCTCTCTGTCTTCCTTTGAGCCTCTGTCACAATGTGCAACAATCTGCATTTCACTCTCACACCCGTCTTCCCTGGAACACAAGACATTCATTCTCATGCTGCATGAGTATGATGAGATTGAAGAGTCTCCTAAACATTAAGGCTCACAACCTTAACTTTAACCGACTTTAACTATGAAGTATAAGGTTTAGCCCCACGAATATGAGTATGTATATCATGGCATCGCATCCCTTTTGTTGGAGTTACACACCAGGATTTTTCAAATTTGTGTTAAGTATAAGTATAAGTATCCGAAATCCTGAAATAACCTGAAATGGCTTATGATAGTGTTTCGGCGTCGGTCGCCCTTGCTGGAAGTTTACTTTCAGCTATAACCACATTTTTTGTCCTAATTGCTTTTGCTGTATGGCACAACTCTCATAAATCATTTAGGCATGCTCTGGTCTTCAACTTGGCTCTTGCTGGTGAGTCAAGATCCCCATACAGAAAGATATCATTGTAGACATAGATCTAAGAACATCGAAACTAACTACCACTGATAGACTTCATCAATTCCTTTTCCAATACAATATCAGGAATCATCTATGTTCGAAATCACCAATTACTGGCTGGACCAGCGTGTACCTTTGGTGGATGGATAGGACAGCTCTCTGTGCAGGCCACCGACTTTTCCATCCTAGCTATTAGCCTGGTAACTTTAACAGTTGTGCTTCAGAAGACTTCCGCGGCTGAAGCGTCTACGCTCAGCAAAACTTTGATATGTCTCTCTGTATGGGTCATTCCATTGATTACGAGCACAGTTGCTGCAGGTCTGGGTGAGCTGCAGCCAGTTAGCGGGAATTGGTGCTGGATCAACAAGAACCGCAAGTAAGTACAGAACTTCACAGTCGAAACATCCTTGAGTCTTATGTCTATCGTCTCAGAAAGAGCTTCTGCATATTTGCAGCATGGGGTGATGAGCAAGAACTAATGCCCGGAATTTGTCAGTGACCTCCGTTACGGCCTCACTCACGGCTGGCGATTCGCCATTATGCTCACCACCATCGCCATATACACCTACATTTGGCGGTACTTGAGCAGTACTGGATTAAGGTTCGGTGATGCCAGTTCTATCGCGAGCAGAAGAGAGAGGACCTGGTACCAACGCAAAAATTCCACACATCTACACAATGGAGATTCACAAGAAAACTTATCTACGCCACTTTCATTTTTTGACACTAAGCCCACCGACGATGGCCAAGCCATGAAATCTCCTGCGTTTCGTATCGAGACCACAGTTGCAACCGATTATATTCTAGAGCAAAAAAAGAAAACCAACCGGGAAATCAAACACATGGTGAGAAATTTCTGATGGCCGTCTTTTCATTTTCCCGCGAACCATTTTCCATAACTAGCATCGATTTGTTTTGACTTATGTTATTTATAGCTTCTACTTAGCGGATATCCTATCATGTATATTCTTCTCTGGATCCCCAGTATTGTGAATCGCATCTACGAGGCTACGGGCTCGACAGCGATATCTTCTAGGACCCTGAGCCTCTTGCAGGTTCCAGCGCAATTTGTGGGGTTTTGCAATGCTGTTACTTATAGCTTGATATTGATATGGAGGGGGAGGGAGAGAGGTGGTAGGGCAAAGTAGATAGATCTGCTTAGCTTAATGATTTAGCGTTGATAGATATACCAATATATGAGTAATAATCATGATATACTCTTCAATTTTGATTTTGTGAAGTGCTCTTCAATATGCTAACAGTGTCCACACAGTTCTTTCAAGAAAACAAAATATTCTAGCTGAAAAACCTGAGGGGCGTGTTTTCCAGTTCTATCACCTTGTCCTTTCCGAGGATCCAAACTTGACACTCGATCTGTTATCAAACAATGATGTATATTCTCTGGTCTGCTATACTTGAACAAGAGTATATCGGTATCCAACCATTTTTCAAGTAACCAAGGTACGAGTACCGTCAATTCTTCTCTGCCAATGAAAGTTTGATGGCCCCTTCTCTCTCAAGCACCCTAGATCGTCTTTCGAAAAATTAGCCGAATGTAACCTTGAGCAATGAAAAATGCCTTCGGACAGTAAGTATACATGTTTCCCCCCAAATAACACATTGTCTATCATCAGAAACCCAGAGTCTCGCAACTTATGTATTACTATGTACCAAGGTACGCAGTGATGGCGATATAGGAATCCGCAAATTTGACTCAAGGTTTTGCTGTTGAACGGCCGACAATATATAGGTGATAAGGGAGGTATAAACAATGAAAATGTTGTAAAGGTCTACACGAGTACTAAGACCCCATATTCATTTGGGATCTGAGAGGATTAGAGTGACAGCACTATCAAGGGAATGACTTGTGTCTCCGGAGAACAGAACTTCACTTGGAAGGTTAAGAGTTTCCAGTTGGCGTGCGGAAATATAACAAATATGTCAATAAGGTTAACAGAAACGAGATGTGGAACTAATTCAAACGAGGATATTTTTCTCATGAATACCTGATCTTGCGCTGGCAAAAAAGGCAAAGCTACTCGGAATTATCGCATACAAGGAAGTGAGTTCTCATCGTGAAGTATAGCGCCTTGAGTATCGACTCTAAGTTGTAGAGAACATGAACCAACTTCACTTCCTCTGACATTTTTGATAGTATTCCTAGTTTTTAATTTCCTCGTGCTGATCCTTGAATCCACCAAGCTTGAACAACTGTTTCGCATTATCCCTTCCAATGTCCATCTTGACCTTGGGACTCAAATCCAACCCATCGAACCACGAGCATGCATCCTCATAAGATTCAAACGGGTAATCAGTCGAAAACATGATATGCTCCGACCCCAACTCCTCAATGCAATATTTCAACGTCGATGTTGAAAAATGTCCACTGGTAGTGATCCAAATGTTATCCCGAAAGTATTCATAGATGGTCTTCTTAATCGGCATTCCCAAAGGCTTCTTGATATCCTCAAACCAATGATTGATCCGCCACAAATCGAACGGGATATGCTCCCCAAGATGTCCAACGATAACTTTCAACTTGGGATTGCGGTCGAAAACTCCATTGACAACTATGCCCATCAAATGTAACGAAACATTATTCGCAAAACTCAACGGAGGACCGATCAACCATTTGCGATCCGCCCATAAAGTATCAAACACCTTACCTGTAGGCTGCTTGGGGTGAAGGTAGAAAGGAACATCAAGATCCACGCATTCTTGCCAGAGAACATCCCATTCCGGTTGGTCGTAGAAAATGATGGATTCACCATCACTAGCGATCTGATTATCATTCACCAACGCCCCTTTGAATCCCAGCTCGGTCACACATCTTCTCAGTTCCTTAGCCGCGACAGCTGGATCGTGCATGGGTAATGCGGCAAAAGATCCATAGCGATCAGGGTAATCTTTGATTTGTTCGTGAATATAATCATTGGTGAGCGCTGCCACTCGAAGCGCTTCGGCTGGATCAACGATATCTTGGATCCCGGGTGCGGTGTATGATAATATGTGGAATCCAACGCCATGCTTGTCGGCGTATTCGAGACGTATGTTTTTCACATCGCTGATTTCTCGGACGTGCTTGTAGGCATCTACTGCAAACAAACCCGCCCACCATTTGGCCTTTTCGGCAAATTCGGGCAGGTTGAAGTGGTCTTCGATGGTGATTTTTCCTAGCATGGCGATGTTTGGCGATTGTGGGTACGTGCTATGGTTTGCAAGCAGAGGTGAAAATTCTGGGAGGATCGTAGAAGGCGATATTCCGAGAACTGGAGCAATGTAGGAACCTTACATTCGTAACAATAGAAGATATACAAACTTATCTAATGTAATCATCTGGGGGTGGAGAGTAGGGATACAAACTCAAAGTTCATACCCAATCACTCACAAGGGCTCGGTAAATTAATGAAACATATCCAATAATTCACAAGTTCTCGCTTCCCATGCATAATACTGAGGGGTAACAAACCATGTGCGTGATAGATGGGGACGCGGATGCGGATAGGACACGGAACAAGGCGGATGCGGACACGATTTTACTTGTTTTCAAACGAAGGAGTGACATCTCATGATTCCAATGCAAGAAATCGAAATAGTGGTTCTACTATCGATTACCGAGGTTAAGTTTGATAACGTTACCAGTACTTGCCGACGTCGCCAAGTTGAGCAACGACAATGATGCCAAGCTTGCTATGTGTAATAATTCAGTAGATGATTTCAATCGGAGGCCTGTGTCCAACAAGCGTAGAGTATTGGATGCATGAGTGACATTGAACTTTTCCAGCTTCATGCCCGAGAATGATCAATTACTTTTCCCGAGGTCCTTTGCAGCCCAGATTGCATACATAGAGCCAGCTAATGCAAAGCTTCTTGGATCATAAAGGCAAGTGACCGAATGCCACAGGCTGGCTGTATGAAGTCATAATTGCGGCTGATGCACATCACTGGGATAGAGAACTTTCTGTTATTGCCATGCGTTTCAACGGCCACAAATGCTATGGCTGACGCATATGTTGTCCTATCCAGCATGAAATAGGCGAGGTCTACTCGTATACTAGTAGATTAAGGTTGCTTCAACAGCTAACATTACAGGTTTCTGTGCTTAGGAGTCGCTGCGCTAGAAATACCCTCATCATTGCTTTCTGTTCAATGTATAGAAAAACATTGCGGCGTTTGTGACGGGATTTCTTCTTGGAGTCATTCGCATGAAACTTTTATTCCTCGCCATATAGTATAGGGGGTAGTTATGGTTCGATATGCGCTTGCTGGGAAATCTCGCTCCTCAATCCTATATGAATATGGTAGCGGATGCAGTATTTGTTAGAAAATTCAGACTCTAACGGTCTACTAGTGTTATATGGGATAGTGTCACTGTATTCACACATTCAGTATAGGTTTACTTGGGGAAACGAATGGAGAGAGAATCTCAAGAGAAGACAATTATAGCATTATTTCAATTTGTAATTACCTTCCTTCCTCTTACTACGGATCGAATCCTCTACTCCACTTTCTCCACTGAACAATTCTTCCTGGCCAGCACAAAAGACACAAAATAGCACAGATCAAATTAGTTTAATTTCCACCAACAACAATATCAGGATGCAGAGTCTTCGTCTCATAAACTGGCTTTTTCGTGATATCATATGGAATAGCCACAATTTCGTCACCCACAACTATTTTCAGAGTGGCCAGTGAACTCGAAGGTAATGGCGTATTATCAAGCTTTGCATTTATTAGCACTGTGGGAGATTTGCCGAACATCCAGACAGGAATCAAAAAGAAGGAAGGACTCACAAGCTGTACCCTCCACTTTAAGTTCGCTTTCAAGAATTCCACTGTTCCTTCTCCATCCCCATCTTCACCATGCCCATCGTAACTCCCACTAACAACTGGTTCCCTCAAAACAACTATCTCATCATATGCCAATGCCTCCACAGCATCCTTGGCGAAAGCTCCAGGTGGAGGTAAAATCACCAAGCTTCCTACCAGATTCTCACACCTACTCCATTCCCTTGGATCCTCTGGCACTTTGCCTAAGAAAATACGGATGATAAAACGTTGGCCTCCAAGGTCGAGTTTAGAAACACTGAGTGCTGCTGTCCATTCTCGTAGTGTCTTGGTCGCGTTTGATCCTTCATATTGTTGATCCGAGGAAGATTCCTTATCACCAAAATTCCTCTTCTTGATCTTCGAATTGTGTCCATCGGCGTTGTACAATTTATTTACTTTCGCTGTTACATAACTTTGCATTTGTGAAGTTGTCATATTCCAATCCATTATTTCTGGATAACTGTATCCGAATTGCGCCATAGATCTGCAGCTATTTGATGTGAAAAAGGTGGAACTGGTGATCGCGAAGGGTTTGAGGGATGTGGTGGCGGTGTCATCGGAGCCGGGGACGATAGTGTAGGTGCCATAGTAGTCGGTTAGGGACGTGATGTATGTAGAAGGGTTGATGGCTTGATACATGGAGAGGACTCGGTCGACATTTGCGTGGTGAAGCCAGCTAGCCAGATCAGTTTTATGCAATGAGTGAGGAGAGATATGGCAGGTGAAACACAAGGAAGGAAGGAAGCAGCAAGAAGGAAAACTTACAATATGGGATCGAAAGCAGAGTAGCTCAAAAAAGACATGTGTCCATATTCACCTCCTACAAGTACATGTACAGTACCATGGGGTGACTCAATACTCGACCCTGAACTAGCCATTGTAGCAAAGTTGTTGAAAGTTTTAGATTTCATAACTGCTGTCCACTATTGTCTCTCGCATTAGTGTAGCTCTTCTTTATTTTCTTGACTCCATCCTAATCATTCACCCCATACAAGAAAACTGAAACATAAGAGCTAAAA
This sequence comes from Monilinia aucupariae, assembly GCA_002162555.1. Lineage (NCBI taxonomy): Eukaryota > Fungi > Ascomycota > Leotiomycetes > Helotiales > Sclerotiniaceae > Monilinia > Monilinia aucupariae. The sequence continues at coordinate 5,471,203 of NGKF01000001.1, forward strand.
CGTGGTATACTCACCACTTGATCCCCCAATCCTGCATTTTCCAAATCTTCATTTGCAGCATTAAAATCGCTTTGTCCATTACCGAGGCTATCTGGATCCCTGACTGTCCAATTATACTGTTGCATCATACCGTCACTATCCCCGGGCGGAAAATATTGTTGATTAAGTGGTTTATTCTGGAAATTGTAACGAAAAAGAGGATTATTGACCTGTGCAGTAGCACCAGAAGGGAGTACAATGGAAACAGTAGCGACATTGACGATGCTGGGCATGCTTGGGCTGACACCCCAGTCCCAAAATGGGATGCGAAGGTTATCGGCCGCTGCTTGATAGGTGGGGTAGAGGGGGGAGGTGTAGGTCTTGGCTATTGTTTGGGCATAGCTGACGAGGACTTGCTGTGGTTAGAAAAGGATGGTGAGCGAGGGATTGTATTTGGGTAAGGGGGGGGGGAAACTGACCTCGAATAGCGCTAGGTAGGGTCGATGCCATGTTGCAAACAATACTGAATCTGAACTGTATATTAATACTTATTTTCATACCAAGGTAAGAATGACTTGCCATGTGTACAGAAGCCAGTGAGTGGAGCACCGATAGTTTGACTTACGCCATCCCAACCAATGTATGGTCTACCGTGAATACCTACAGATTTTTTGGATTGTAAATATTATAGGCTTATGTGTGGGCCTATTGCAACCCTTGAAATCAAGGCAAGCAATAGTCTAGACCACTCACCTGCTAGTTGAAAGTAAGAAAGCCCATCGGTATATTCATTTGCAGCTTGCATAGCCTGAAGCGCCTGAATATATATAGACCTTGATGTAGAAAATCAACAGCCGAAGCATGAAGAAGATGCATTTGCAAAACATCTACTGCGGAGAGACTTACCATTGTGGCAGGTTATTTTGTAAATCATTAATATTTTGTCTGAAAGGTCGGGCCTTCGTATTTGAATTGATACCAGTTGTCACTCCAGTTATGGGATAATACTGGGCATTTACAAAATTAATGAAGAAAGAACATATCAGTAATGCCCAGGAGACAGTTGGGAGCTTGAGTATCATGATTGCTCGTGAATTAGGCCAGCTATGGAAGGCCTTGAAGTTAAGAAATTATGACGAAAGCGTAGGGAAATTAGCCCTTGGAAACTATTCATATATTAAGTATTTCAAAAGAAGACTCGAGATAAGAATGCGGAATAATTTAATCCTTCAGCCTCGGTCGGTCGCAAGGATTCTAACTAACAAATATCGTGAAATTTGACATGCCTACCCGTAGATGCAGTGGTTAATGGAACATGCCATGCCCACGAGCTGGAGCCCACATGTGTAACACAGGATAGTGGGATACGAGTGTGATAGATATAGAACTGCATAACTAGCTTGCGTTTCTTTTCAATGGTACGAGAATATCGGAATTACGCTCGTCACACAGAAGTGATCCAGTGTTATGGCCTCGCGTATCCATGATGCGATCAAAACTCCACTTGTTTTCAAAGCAGCGCAATATATTTGCTCGAAGTGGGAAAACTACATGCCCATTACTTTCGCAGGTTTACCAATACTCATAATGCAAAGATATTGAAGTACACATTCGATAATCGGCACATGATTCGGGCTCGACCGGTCTTCTCGTGCTATTTTTTAAGGTCTCAATGTACAGCGGAAACGTTACATTTGTAACGAAGACATGACCTTCGAAGGCGTGCGCAGGTCAAGTCGACAAGCACAAGCCTAGGTACCAGATAGTCAAAAACTATCCAAGTCATGAGCCAAGGCGACGCGCAATCTCAAATGGAGGCACAAATCATGAAGAAATAGACTGACTGCAGATTAATTTCCCAGAATGCAAACAGCCGTCAATAGAGTCTGTGGTACATTGGCACGACATTGCGGATAACTTTGACCGATGAATGTTCATTCTCAATTTTTCTTCTGCCAGTCATGAGTGAGATAGGAGTTTTTGAAGCTACGCGGATCCAACCCTTTTTTTCTCAATAGAATAACTCGAAGATTTGCCCTCAGCCACCTGCAAGGTCGCTTGACCGTTAAATACGAAACAAAAGAGACTTTGTTTGGTTCAGAGCAAATTCTTTGCTTGATTTATGCAAATCTTACAAAATAGATACGGGCCATTGTGAGCGAGAAAAAACTATGCATAACAACTTTTAGGAAATGAAGTAGCAGTTCGTCGCCACGTTGTATGAAGTCATCAAAAGATTTTGATTACAAGAATTTCTTAGCGACTTAAGAAGGCTCACCGTACCCAGATCCATACGGCAATACTTATAGCCAATGTGAGGAGATCGAAAGTTGCTTGAACTAGGCCGAGCTTCCAGCCTTGAGTTACAATGTTGCAAATAAGATTGAAATCAAGCGCATCTGAGACAGCCCCCTTCTTATGATTCTTGCATGACCAGTCCCTACTTTAGTTAGGCTGGGTGGCAACCAGAAGAGGATTTCATTCATCTTACCACAGGTCTTGCTGAAGTGTATTCCTTTTGTCAAGAAAATAGCATGCCCCAACAGATGAGGCGAAGCCAACTATGCCGATGATTGTCGATACAGAATTTACGGCATTGTTACTATTTTTGAACTACAGATATCGTCAGTAATAGAGTGCTAACTGGCTGTAATGAACGCACTCTGGTTGATGTACAAGAGAAGCCTAGGAGGACACTAAGCGCCAGATTCATGGCAGCGATGCCCGTGAAAATTTTGCATGGATAGTCGGTGATCGCAGCAGCTTCAGGGACACTTTCACCGTTCTTGCTGAACATAACAACGGCTGTCAAGACCAATGAAAACGATGCCATCATGGCAAGAATTGAGATGACCCGAATATAAACCATTGGTCCAAAAAGCCATCGAAATATTGGTTTCCGAACAATGACTGCACTAGTATCTTCCCCCGACTTCCCATTGATATGTCCTTTTTTCAGACCAAAATCTGTGAAACTGGTCTGATGGGTGCCTCCTGTGCAACCCTCGGGTGCAACGCATGTATCTGTATTCATAGATTGACCTAGTGGATAACCGTGTGCGATAATTGATTGCGATTGATCGCAAGCTACTTTGGGACAAGCTGATGGAGGATTAGCTGGAACGTCTTCAAGACGGATTTCTGCGACTTTTTCAGTATAACGAATACAACCTTTGAATACATAAGACCAAAAGCCAAGGTCATTTACCTGGATAGTTCGTCATATCTTCAGATACTCAAAATAATACACACCATCTTAAGCTGAATATTAATAGAAGCGATGAGGGACATTCAGGAGTTTGCTGAAGGAACCCAAGCATCAGAAGAGCTGTTAGTTATGCAGCTTGTTCATCTTCAACATCGAATACTCTACCAATACGATCATTCGGCTCTCTCTGCGGGATCAAGTACTATGAGGCTGGCCGAAATCCTAGTTCCCTCAGACGAACAAGCGGAGCCCATGGCCATCACATGGGAAGTGTTTCTCACCAGGTGGCGGAAACTAAACCTTCCACACATGTTCGAATCCCAGCTGCCTTTGGGTATGGTGTAATCTGTCTGTTTACGGCCAGAAGCAAGCCGAGGGTCTCGTTTCTGGAAGATCTGGTGGGATCGTTACACAAAGCTGAATGAGAGAACTTGCTTTGGAGAGTCCGGACCAACGGCTCAGGATTGTCCTGTGATACCATTATTTGATGGAAATGCGAGTCCATTGAGGTTATTGATGGAGGGAAGCCACTTTGGCCACCAATGTGGGGTACAAATAAGGTTAAGGTTAAGGTTAAAACGACTTGTAATAAAAAAATCGATTCACCCAAACCCAAAACAACATCAAGATTCAAGATTCAAGACTCGAAAGAAAATCATCAAATGGAACATGGCAATATTTGGAATGGTGCGGTTGTAGGGCGAGGAAACACAACATCCTACTGCCTTCTGATATACTTGCAAACCATCTAAAAGTGGTGGCCATTCGTCCAGCCGTGGGTATGAGGAGATCCCAACAAAATCATCGCCGAAGAGTTACGGAGCAATTTGGGATATCCTACAATTACTATAGTTGGGAGACTCATCTTTTCATAGCTTCTCAAACGCGGAGGACTATACCCTCCCGAGTTGTTGCCTTGTCTTCCTGTCGCGAAACAGGGGCAGCCAGCATGCTTTCATACTCGTTGAAGTCTACCGTCATCTTGAGTGCGGATGTGTTGATTCATTTGTCAGAAGCCTGATGTTGTTCAACTTGCGGTGTATGTTTCATTTGGAGTTGCTCTTGGTTCCATGAATCAATCTGTTTGCTGCACTACAACGCTTCCCCCAACATGCGTGAGCATCGGCTCCAGTTTGATTGAAACCTTTGATCACATGACTGATTTGAATATAAAACTAATCGAGATACATTGAGCATACCTGTGTTATCCCTGTACCTTCTATGAAGTGTTTTGATATCATTGATGCGTACGAGGTACATCTGGACCCAAGATTCCGGGCGCACGTGAGTTCCGAGTTCCGAAATCTTTTGATATGGGTCCGCTACGGGACTGGGGATTTATCTCGATAGTTTCTTGAGCACCCACAGAGAAGGAAGGTTTCATTATATACTTCGGGCTAGTTCCCCCTGTTATAAAAGTATGTTGCGATGTCATCAGCAAGTGCTGCACAGTTCTCTTGACAGCCAGCCACATGTGTTAGCCACAGCCAATTTCTTCATGAACCTCTAATAAAACGTTTCGTCGCACATGTCTACAACTCAATACACCAAGGCTTGGGATATTAAAGAAACCCCGAGTATATTGGATTACCACCATGAACATAGCCTCATAAACTACAGTGCAGGGGTAACGTACGATTCTCCAATGAAAATCCATCAGGAACCCCACGTGTAGTGTTTCCTAATTCTCGCTACCATCATACCAAGATCTTCCGTCTTGGTACTTCTTGGGTATCAAATCCCATGTTTTCCATACAACAACGTTGAGTCGTTGAAAATGTATATTCGAAGCTCGGATAATACTAGATGATCAATAGTAGTAATAGTTTTCAATGCCAAGAAGAATACAATATTTCCGACGGAATGGAATTGCAACATTTGTTCTTGAAAATTTTCTCTTGGGACGCGGCATAACGAATGTCAGCTCTAAGCCTTTGTATGTTCAGATATATATATATACATATATATTTGCAAGCCGTAGCTATGAATGACATACAATGACAATCAGGTCAAACTTTTGCATTTGTGTGTTTGAGTTTCTGAATCAAAATGGCAGTCCTAGAACAGTTTGATTATATCTTTGCCATTGGCATGATATTTGCCTTCCTTGATGCTTGGAATATCGGTATAGTAATCCCCCTTTCAACCACTCCATAACGATTACTGATGCCTCATGCAGGTGCAAATGATGTTGCAAATTCCTTCGCCACTTCGGTCTCTTCCAGATCGTTAACATTGAAGCAAGCTATGCTGATAGCTACTGTGATGGAATTTGGTGGTGCCGTTGGTGTTGGGTATGTTTGCTTGCCACTCAATCGTTGCCTCAATACATTTGATATTGACGAATGACTAGTGCTCGCGTCGCAGATACCATCCGAGGCAAAATTCTTTCAACCAAGGCCTTCGAAGCAGAACCATCTGTTATGATGTTGGGAATGACATGTGCTCTTGTATCCTCATCACTCTATCTAACGCTCGCAACAAAAATTGGCCTTCCAGTATCCACCACGTAATTATTTTCCTAATCCAAACCTGCCATTCATCCTGCTAAGAACTTCCACAGTCACAGCATAATAGGTGGAGTGATAGGAGTGGGGATTGCCGCGATTGGAAGTGATGGGATCAACTGGGGTTGGGATGGTGTATCACAGGTATTCGCAGCTTGGGTGATCGCACCGGGGATTGCGGGCTGTTTTGCAGCCATCCTTTTCTTGGTCACAAAGTACGGCGTCATGAAACGAAAAAACCCAGTGCGGGCCGCGCTCATCAGTATCCCATTTTACTTTGGAATTACCACCGGCTTGTTAACCAGTAAGCTCCTCCGTCGCTCACATCACTTTCAAACTAAAATATGTCCCGCAACTAACATACGCCAAAAGTGCTCATCGTATGGAAAGGTGCAGCCTCTGCTTCCGCCGCCGTGAAAACTTGGGGGCCGGGCGAATATGTCGGCGTAATATTCGGCACGGCCGCTGGCTGTGCTCTCCTATCAGCCCTTTTTTTGGTTCCCTTCCTCTACCGCAAACTAGTGCTCGACGATTGGCAGCTCCGCTGGTGGCACATCCCTCAAGGTCCCTTGTTGCTTCGACGCGGAGAAGTCCCCCCCAACACTTCCGGACAGGATGTTATTCAAAATTATTACCGAGGACACAAGACACGCGCGGAACTGGATGCTGAGGGCTCGGAGAATGTGAGGACGGTGCCGAGTGACGACGTTGAATCGAAGCCGAATGCTGATGATGAAAAACATGGCATCACATCCAGCTCTCCCGCAGCATCCGATATCGATTCATCAACACGCGACCCAGCACCCACCCCACCCGAGTTTTCCCGCAAACCCTGGCACGATCCGGCCACCCTCTTCGCCAGAGCCAAAGAACTCTTCTTCCGTGGCGTCAACGTAGATGTGCTCGAAGAACAAAAAAAATCGTCCATCCTCGCTGGTGATCTCGAAGCCATGCACGCCCGCGCAGCCCACTACGACAACAAAGCCGAACACACCTACTCCTTCCTCCAAGTCCTCACCGCGGCCACAGCCTCCTTCGCTCACGGCGCCAACGACGTTTCCAACGCTGTCGGTCCCCTCGCCGCCATCTATTTCATCTGGCACACCGGCTCCATCAAATCCAAATCGCCCGTCCCCGTCTGGGTCCTCTGTTACGGAGCCGGGGCTCTCGTCATCGGTCTTTGGACCTACGGGTACAACATCATGCGCAATTTGGGCAACCGACTCACGCTGCACTCGCCCTCGCGCGGGTTTTGCATGGAGCTCGGGTCTGCGATTACGGTGGTGATGGCGACGCGTCTGGCATTGCCCGTGTCAACCACGCAGTGTATCGTGGGTGCGACGGTGGGCGTGGGTCTGGTGAATGGAGATGTGAAGAGTATCAATTGGAGGATGGTGGCGTGGATTTACATGGGGTGGTTCATCACGTTGCCTGTTACGGGAATTATCTCGGGTTGTTTGATGGGGCTTATTTTGAATGCGCCAAGATGGGGGATGGGTGTTTGAGGGAGGAGAGGGGAGGGAGGGGGCAAGCCTATTTTTTCAGCTTACTTTGCTCACTTTGTTGCTCTGTGGGAAAGTACTGAGGCTTTTATGCAGAAGTTTTTATGTCGAGGCTTTAATTATATGTAGATGAGATGTTGAGATATTCTATCCTTTAATGCTATATTCATGAAACCCCCACCACATCACCAGATAGATATCTATGAACACTCGAGTATTTCAAGAACGAACCAGCATGATACACACATCAAAGTAGCATATCTATCTCACATCAAACTCAAAAAACTTGTACTCGTACTTGTGATCTGTAATCTATATTCCATACCATACTCAAGTACTCAAGTACTCAAGTACTCAAGTACTCAAGTACCCAAGTACCCAAATACAATAGAGAGATGAAATCAAAAAATAAAACATTATGCATCTTAATCCTCAAAGGATTGCCCATACAATAAATAATCTTAATCTTACTCTACTCTACTCTACCCTTCTCCACCAAACAAAACCCCCTAAACACAAGCGATACCATAAACCATCCCCCCCTCTCCGCTCTCCCCTTCATCCTGAATAAATACTCGTATACTATATACAGTACATTCTCCTCCCAAAGTATTCTCCTCTCAAAGTATTCTCCTCCCAAAGTATTCTCTTCCCAAAGTATTCTCATCTCAAAGTATTCTCTTCCCAAAGTATTCTCTTATTAATTGGTTGATTTATCTATATTTTATATATAATTTCCATTCTTCATCTACCTACTCTATATACTATACCATACCATACCATACCATACCATACCATACCATACCATACCATACCATACCATACC